>JABSTQ010011598.1:0-454383 GCA_013358835.2 Ixodes persulcatus | reverse complement strand
GAGGCCGCTGTGATTGGCCCTTGTAGTCACGTGTTACGCGCCCGGCTGTTGTGGCCGTCACCCCCCGCAAGCTTCACCCGCGAGCAGACGCTTTGGGCTGCTGTGGCTGCCACGCCGGCCCCGCCGAAGTCAAAGGTACGCTGCGAGTGTGTAATCCACAAAAGCGAATGACATTTTAGCGAACAGCGACATTTGAGCGAATTGACGTTTTAGCGAATAACGGGGGTGCGCGTTATCCCATCCGCCGCGCTGCGCTGCGCTTACGCCGCTTCGCGGCGACAGTCTTTGTCGGCTCATTACAAAAATGTGAGCCCATTTGGCCCACCCGAAAACGCCGCTTCGCGGCGTCCGACTATTCGCTAAAGTGTCATTCGGTGAAACGTGGGCGTTCGCTAAAATGTCATTCGATCAAGTGAGTGCCTCCCGTGCTCTGCCTAGGTTCGCTGGTTGTACGTGTTGTCAGGGGCGTGTTGTCTACTGTGAGAGCGTCGATCTCACTTCTAAATTTTCAGTTTTCTGGATTACACACTCGCAGCGTACCTTTGACTTCGGCGGGGCCGGCGTGGCAGCCACAGCAGCCCAAAGGCGCCGGCGGCGTCTGCTGGCGGGCGGTGACGGCCAGAACAGCCGGGCGCGTACCACGTGACTACAAGGGCCAATCACGGCGGCCTCTCTCCCTCTTTCCTCCTCTCTCTCTCTTTTTCCTCCTCGCGGCTTTGTGCTATCGGCGACATGTATATACGCCTTCGGTCCCAACACTACCCAAGTAATCTAGTACACTGTACCCAAACCTAGGGAGCCTTCACGTGCGCTTTGCTAGGGTGATGCCACCCTTTGTAATACCACTCGCCGACAAACCAGCAGCCATTTTGGTTCTCGGCGATAATCGGTGGGGCTTATAACCCTCCCGGAAACAAGCACCTTATCTCACAAGTTCGGAGCAGCGTTGTGGAACCCACGGAGGGAGGATTAGCATCTTCCCCCTCGGATGGGATTACCGATGGGCACAAAGGCCACTTTCCGGCGCACGGGGAAACAATGAGAGGAACAAAATGGCGGTGAAAGAGGGTGTGGGAAAGGGAAACAGGCAGTTGGCATCACCCTAGGCGAACGGCACATGAAGGCACCCTACCCAAATCGAGCAAAGCACGTGAGAAACGATGTGGCGGTGCTGTGCCGCAAACCGCCAGACCGAAACCGAAACTAACCAAAACCCTTGGTTGATTGAGGCATCATCTGTGAGATGCGGTTACGAACAGAGGCATTTCGTCGGGGGGGGGGGGGGTTGGAAGCGTTGTGAGAGATGTTGGGGGGAAAGGGAGGGCCGCTTTTGTCACTGGCTCTCGAGGGGGGTGGGGGGGGGGGGGGGGTTTGGGGGAGAAAAGTAGGGGGGTGAGAGGGCGGGGGGGGGGGGGGGGGGGAGGGGGGAGTTTCCAGGCTGCTTCTCGCGGACGGTGCGTCCTCTCATAGGCGAAAAGTTTTTTACCTCTAACTTTTCATTCCGGTAATTGAAAGGCTGGGGCTACGTTTTGACGGATAAGGCACATATTTGTATTATAGCCATCACTTCACTCAAAAAAATAACCAAACATCTTTTTTTTTTTTTGAGGTTGAAACGTTTTAAGTTGTGCATAATACTGGGAAAGCCAAAGACGTGAGCGTGTGGTCCTTGAGCTGAATTTCACCGAGGCCAAATTTGGGGAATGTACTTTGAAGTCGGGAGTTGTTCTTTTCTCGGAAAGTACCAGAAAAAAAATACTTTAGTACAAGTACATACTCGGGTAATATACTTCAAGTGAAGTACAAACTTTCTAAACCTACTTGAAGTAGTACTTTAAGTACAATCTACTTAAAAGTACTTCTTAACACTGGTTTATGAGATTGAGTAAATAAACAGTAAATGTTCATAAAAGTGTTTGTTACTATGCCCAATAACAGCTATCACTGTCAAGTCTCCGCACACTGTGGCACACGGAACAAAAACTTGAAAGATTGTGAGATTAACACCTGTGAGCAGGTACAAGTGCGGGAGATTAACACCTGTGCACAGCAGCGTCAACTGGACGATTTGTTTCCATTTTTCTTCCTGCACGTGCAAAGAAATTGCAAGTTTTCTATTCTTCACTGTTATTCCCGAAAGCTACATTTATGAAATTTCAGTACGATAAGTGCACCACCTAAAGACATCCTTGTAAAAAGTTTAATTGTAGTTTGTCGTTTGGTTTATGTACAAGATTTTGGTTTCATGCATGAACAGCGCTTGGAAACACCCTATAGTTTTCCCTTCTCCTAAACTGCAAGGGAAAAAAAAAAGAAAGAAGGAACCAAGAAAATGAAGCAGGGGTTTTGGCGGTTTTGGCAGCATGATTGAGTCAAGGCTCTATAGCCCAAAAAGAGAGAAGTATTAGACAGTAACAAGTCAACACAAAAGCTAGTCCGCTCAGTAGACCAGTGCACCCAGGCCCATGGCCCAAACACATACAGACATGCAATGTGCAAATGACAAGCAGTTTAATTACTCTTGAGCAAGGCATTTTTCAAAAATGTGGAGGGAAAGAAGCCACCATCCACCAATCATGGTAAGCAGAAATGCGACTATAAATAAGGCAGAACATAGTAGTACAATGGATGAGAACAAAAACAACTGTCTAAGCCACTTTTATTTGTTTTCATCCAGAAAACACTGTCTAACAAAAACCAGGACAAAACAGTAATTATGGTTTTCACACGTAATGATCAACGTGAAATAGACAAAATATAGTGTTCTTTCCAGGCGTCACAATGACGGTAGGAAACTCCAAAATGACACACGTGGCTCCAGATAAAGTGGCCAAACATAAAAACTCGAATGAAAAAAAAACTAAAAACAAAGTGGTGGTCAGTTATGGTTGCATGCAAGTACAATCACCTGAAGGCATCCACATATCTCTCATTTAGTCATTTTGGAAGGCTGTCCAGTATTAAAGACAGCCATATAAGGCATAAAAAGAATGTCCTGTCCTTTTCATGTTTTACCAGCTCATGGCATACACCTTCTACGCATTCCCAGGAATCGGTACTGGACTAGCCTACTGTAAGTGTGATATGATGAGTGGCGTGATTGTGCGTTACAAACTTGTATAAATAACTGTACAGGTAAACAAAAAAAAACAACAACAACACTAGTTTGCAGGCTTCACTCAAGAAGCAGCATCTTTAAAAATTGTGCTCCAGTAGATCAGGAGCGCCCGACTCCAGCCCCAGTTTAAATAAACTGATGTCGACAAGATGTAATACCCGACAACTCCGCTTTTCACAAAAAAAGAAAAAGACGAGCGATGTCTGAAGTATGAATTCCATAGTCCGTTTCTCAAAGTCGTCACAACTTCCCTCTTTCGTGTGCTTCGCAATTCACACCGGGTGTAGTTGTTCGCACGAGCGACGGCTGGTGAAATACCTCGATAAAGTTATTGGCCAGGGTTTCTACATAGTTGCTTCGCTCAAATTCTCCCCCCTTTTCCAGGCTTTCCCTAAATATTTCAATTAAATTCCCTGACCATTACAAGAGAGGATGGGGTTGTAGCGGCTGTTCCCGTTCGATCACGCTTTTCCAGATGCTGCGGAATTCCCTGACAATTCCAGGTTGTTCAAGTTGGTAGACATCCCCAACAGCTGTATTTGAGGGATGAGGTACCATAGGTGCCCATTTACGGTTTGCGAGCGCCACACGCCAGAAACTGCACCGAAAGTCCCAAGATGATTTGAAAGGCAAGAATTGTCAAGCTCGAGTCACTGGTACCGAATTCCTGTATGCAGCCTTGAAGCACTGTGCAGTACAGCAGTGTGCACCCCTGCAGCACTATAGCCTCGTGCAGGTTAAAAGGACAAGCCCAGCTGCTCGCCCAGGATTGCCAATTTCCTCCATTCCACTAGCCTCCCTCTTAGCGTTTAAAGGAGCGGTGCAACGATACTCAATTGGAATGTTTTTCACTTTACACGAGCTTAGTGGCACACCTGGGACTTAAGGATACTCACACTCAACGCCACTGGCCAAGAAACTCTTTTGTTGCGGTGTAATTTCAAGGACAAAATCGATCATTTTTCATTCAATCTCTCCTTTGCAAAATTTGATGACGTAACGTGGGGATCGCAGTACACCCCAATGACGATATTTGAATGCGGTTCATAGATTGTACCCGAGCATTGCGTGGGCACTCGATTTGGGCTCGTGATAATTACTAGCTCGAGAAGCATTCGGGTAGTGGCCCGTGTCCAATCGCTGCAGCGACGACAATAGCCGAGCCATAACAATGTCTGGAACTCAGCGCGTGTCCTGTGCATTGCCAACTCCAGCGCGTGGCTATGATCAACATTGGCGGCATATAATCCGCTCCAGATCACGTGGCCGCTTGTTCTGGCTGCGAGTTGAATGGTGAACGCTGCTCGTTTTTCTTCAATTTTTTTCTGGGACTTCTATTCCGTGGGGTGAAAAACGAACGCGTGTTTTATAGGTCATTAACGACAGGGATCCGTTTTAAGCGGTATTTGCGCAAAGTACAAAAATTGTTGCATCGCCCCTTTAAGTGGAAGGTGTGATGGGCTTTGTGGAAGAAGCTTGTCCTGCATAATTGCTGACATTTCTTTTCATAAGGCCTGGCTGCAGACTCTAGTATGAATACCACCAGAAAGACAGCCGATTATTAGCACTATTTTTGAATGATAGGTTCTTGAATCAGACACAGGTCATACTGAGAGATGTTGTACCTCTGTAGAACCTCACAAAACTGGTCTATAGAGCTGAAACTTTGCACGCTGCTCCTCTATATGATTACCAACCTACCCTGCTAATTTCGAAGCTAATTGAGCGAGCGGTTAAAAAATAAAACTTTCCAAGTAGTGTCTCCTTTTTAACCTGCAACAGACAATAGAAAAAAAAATCGAAAACGGGGACACGATCCCAAGTCACTTCGATAAAGATAACGACGAACTTGCCGTCTACGTAAGCTAAGACTCCAGTCAAGACATCGCAAGAATCCGTGGCGAGTCCCCGCAGCTACACGGGTGGTACCCCACGGCACCGTGGCCTTACAATCGACTTGTAAACATAAAAGAACGTCTCAATTTTCTTTCGTTTCGCGACGATACTGCGCGGGTCCCGTTGAAGTTCATCTCGGAACGTTTTCCGCCGGTGGCACCCTGTCGGTGACTTCGAGCCGATCCACGACGCCGGAGAAGGTGGCTCTCCGCGTCAGCCGCGGCGGAGCGCCCCTCTGCTCTGCTGGAACGCTCAGGGCATCCGTGTGGTGGACGTAGGCCTCCCAGACGTCGGTCCGCCAGTGGACCACTGCCAGACGGCAGCGCGAGATGCCGCGGAGCGCGGACCGGAATCCCGCGACAGCCGCACCGCGGATCGCTCCCAGTACCATGGCGGTGGCTTGGTCCAGGTTCCAACGCTGCGGGAACACCTGCGGTGAAGTCGGCGAAACAAAGTTGCGAACCAGAGTTCCTGCAATGGACCCTTTTCAAAATTCAGTGCCATCTGGTGGCTCAAAAAGCAGTTTCACTTTCGAACAAACAAATGGCGGTCATAAAACTATTTCACCGGGCACTTTTACTTTCGCGAGTCAATGGCGGATAAGAATTAGTTTTTCGATTGCCTCATAATTCTTTCTTGATTTGTTTCAGTTTCGCAGGTGCGAACATAACAATGGACCAGCACAAAGCGGCCACCCATAAGCGGTTGACAAAATAATGATGGTCATGGAACTGTATTTCATTGGTCACCATCACTTTTGCACGTCAACAGCAGATGCAGTGATTGGTCCGAGTCATTTTGGAGCAGCAAGAAGTACTTTAGGAGTATAAGCACATCTTTAATTTTCACTCATGCCGGAGCAAACATCATGTTAAGATTCTTGTGTTTGTCTACTTTGCCATCCTGCTTTTGTGCAACCTTTTGATGGCATTAACAGCATGGCAGGTTCATTCCCTAGCTAGCAGTTTAATTGCGCATAGAAGCACGAGGCATGGTAACAAAATGCTGATTGACAAGGGCAGTACGAAGTACCGAGCATGGTAATTTTAGGCACGAAATCATGTGTAAACCAAATAGTATATTCTTATCAAATATTGTTAGGATATGATTATTTTGAGCACCCAAATTTATGTTTTCGTTAAGTTCTAAAGTTGTAATAAAATTGCAGTTCTTAATTTAGATCAATAGATAGATCACTTAGGGAGTAGTACATTCCCTAAATTTGATCTTGTTAAATTTGCATCACAAAATGATGCTTTGTCAACTCTGAGGAAATACTGGGAGGGATATTCTCACACCAGAAACGCGGTCAAATGATGCGTCGCTTCGTTTGTACTAGGGGTGGCTTTCCTGCAGCTGAAAATATTAGGATAGGACACTCCTCCAAGAGAGGATTGTTTGCGGAAGCCATGTGGTTGACGTCATGCTCTCTCCCAGTACGCTTGACCATCTTGGATGCAACCCAGTGCATGCGGCGCCAAATTCAGAAGTCTGGGGACTTCTGAATTTGGTGACATTTCCGCAAATAACTACTCTGTGGTCACTCGTCTTTATTCAATATTTGGCACCCCTTCCGAAAATAACTGATGCATCCACGATTACTCCTAAAACAATGCATAGCAGTTTAAAAAAAAAAAGAAGAAGAAAAAAAAAAACACTGAATAGGGGAATGAAAGGGCATGATGAAAGATTGTGTTAAAAAGCACTTGCACTTTACTTTGGAAGTACACTGTATTTATAGTACTTTACTTCGAGTACACTGCACCCAGCATACTTATATACTTCACTTGAAGTACACAACCTCACATTTACTTTGTACTCTACCTCAAGTATTTCTTAGTGGATTACAGTGCACACTTATCGCGGATGGGCCACCATAGCGGGGTAGGCCAGACCAGCACCTTCTATAATAGCCTATGGGACGAGAACAACAGGGAGGAGCTTGAGTTGCCCCGCCTTCGTGACCTTAGAGCATGCACATGCAGCTTGGGCGCAGTGAAAGTGACATTTACTTATAACGATAATGAAAAATCCCAAAATCTCAACCCTTACAACTGACTTTCGTTGTATCTGGACTAGAAACTGATCGTTCCTAGTCTAGAAATTCTAAAAGCTGGTCGTTATAGGCGGCACATCGTTATATGTGGTATGGTTTAAGTGGATCGCACCATATAGGAGAATGAAAGGGCATCATGTAAGATTGTGTTACAAAGAACTTGTGTTTTGGAAGTACACAGCACTTTACTTTCCTTAACTTCAAGTAATTTGCACCCGGCATACTTATCCCTCGAAGTACACAACCTCACATTTACTTTGTACATGACTTCCAAGTACTTTCTAGAAGTGCTTTGCCCGACACGGAATTACGCCCATCGCAGATGGTAGCGAGGCTGTAGCGAGGCCTCCAGTAGGCAACGTAGGCAATCTGGCACCACGATCTAGCCACCTAGAGGGCGCCAAACAAAGCGTGCCTCACCTTCCGCAAGCCGCCGTCAACTGCCGCTCCAAGGCCCGAGGTGCTTTCCAGCCAGAGCCAGCCGACGTCGGACGCGGCTTTGTTCAGCAGCTGGCTGGGGCTGGAACCGCGGCTGGACAGGTAGCAGCCCAGGGTGAGCAACCCCAGGCACCATGGCACGGTCTGCCTCCACGCAAAGAGCAGCGCCGACGCCACCGCCAGAAGCTGCGCCTCCGAGCGCCAGATGTGCTGCCGCTCGAACTCAGACCTGCGACACGGAACCGCGTTCCAATATTTGCTTGGTCTTGCCCTATGGTCTATCTGACAGCCTAAAGGGACACTGACAGCGTATTTATGCCGCCAAGGTTTTTATTTAATCGTGGCATATGAGAGCCCAACGACCCAGAACACAATTTGCGGCTCGAAATTCGTTTTCTTTTTGCCCAAAAACCGCCGATCGAGAACTGGCCGGCTTGAGTCGCGCTCACACTCTTCTCCATAGTCATGTGCCGTTTTCTATGGTTTAGATGCAACCACCAAAGATAATCGAATTTATGGGTTATCAAAGGCACACATTCAATACTAGAAATGGACAAAAAATATGATACCCATTTTTTGTGGCTTCTAAAAAACCGCAAATACGTCAATTGAAAAAAAAAGAAAAAAGTTGCACAGCCATGTGATTTTTGGTATGTTTCTCCTCCTCTATATTTCTTCTTCCTCCCCTGTCCAGTTTCAGTCTAGACCAGTTGCTTTTTTTTTTTACTTTATTAAAAATATATGTGACACTGTAGCAAAATATTGATTTGGTAGTCATCTCACACCATAATGGATCACCTGGCAAGAAATATAAAGTGTTTTCTAAGGGGTGTCAGTGTCCCTTTAAAGGGATACTTCAACGAAAATTGAAATATACCCGTCGTGTTTACAAATAGGCTGAATATGATCCAGAATCTCCGTAAATGACAATCGCAAGTTTGTATTTTGAGCCTGAAGGCCGTATTTATCGTTATAAATGGCCCACTCTGGTGAGCGCTCGGAGAGCAGGCAGCGGAGACCATGTGACATCTGCCGCAATCATGCCGTAGATTGTCTCAGGACAAGCAAAGCTGCGGCGAGGCTGACGTTGAGAGGATGTACTAGCCGTTCCAGCCATCAAAGTGGCCAAAGCACGTCAGCGATTGGGCCACCACAACTAACCCCAAAGCTGCTTTTGTATGAAAGTTTGAGTCACTGGTTAATCTTCTATAATCTTGTAGAGCAATAGCGACCTCTGGGACACAAAAAAGAGAGTCTCGGGGAGAGGGGAATTCCTCCTTCCCCTCTTCTCTCGTGGTGGCAGGAGGCGAGACAGTTATCGTCACTATGTGTCAAGGTTCCTAGACGGGCATTACAAATGAGGAGTTAGCGACATCCATCAAGTGCTCTTTGCTAATCGTTCAATTCATTTTAAAATTCCTTTTTGTGTTTTTTTCAACGAGAGATTGGTGTGTCTTATGTGATACTGCTCCCTTGAACACAAATAGACCAAGAAATAAGTGCCAAAATTTCGTTGCAGTATCCCTCTACTTCGGCAGTTTTTTGAGCTATGCAAACAAATTGCATTTTCTGACTACCCGGACTTTAGTCTTCACGGTATGCTATTTATTTTCTCAAAATTCAAAATAGCAACTGAGAAAACTGTAAATGAAGATGATGCCGAAACCAACATGCAAATTTCCGCACGCTCTCCAGCGGTGTGACATCACAAATGGTACATACTTTCAGGTCACGCAGGTAGTCTTAAACAGAGTATGTCGAGTGTTAGCGTGCTTCTCAGTGAATCAGCTACCAAGCACTCTTATGCCACCATCAAACATCCTGTACTCAGTTGGTAACATGGCTTACTGGCCACTTCGTACCATTCCTGTCGTCACACTTCAATGTTGCCAGTAGTTGCTTCCAGTTTGAGAAACACAATGAAAACGAAATTAAAAAATTCAATAACTTCGCAAATTTTTTTGTTATTTTTGCACAATACTTGGGGAACTGGTACAGCCATGTCCGTCAGTGTGTTGAGCCAATTTTGAAGCAAACAAGCAACCATGAAAAAAATCGCCAAAGAACCCCTTCACAAAAAAAAAAAAAAAAATTTGTTTGAAATTTTTTATTTTTTTTTGCACATTTTTCATTGTCAGATTGTCCTTAGAAAGTCATACTTCGGGCTGAAAAACACTTTTTACGAAAGCAAGTAGCGGGTGACCATGCCCCCTTTTGGGGTACGCTCCCCGTTTATCAACAACTTTCTCAACAAAAAAAAATTCAACACCAGATCTAAAAGCATGTTTGCAATGAGCCAAATCTTAAAAATTATCTGGCAACTATTGCATAGCTCTTCTTTAACCAGGGCAATCCCAAGAAGCTGTGCACGTTTTTTCCACATGCAGTGATGTGATTGGCCTAAGCCGTTTTGGAGCACCTTTCGGAGCAGCCAAAACAATGTTTTGGAGCAGCAAAAGTGGCCTTTGGAGCAGCCAAAACAGTGTTTTGGAGCAGCTAAAACAGTGTTTCAGAGCAGCAAAAGTAGCTTTTGGAGCAAATATTCTTAGAAAAATTAAAATATTTGTTTCAAGTGCTGGACAAACGAAGGGCACTTTGCTTGCCGCAATAAACAAATTATAGTCGTAAGCAGACTTGTACGTAATCCATTACAAGTAACGAAATTACTTGTAATCCCTTACATTTATCAGTAATTTAGTAACGGAATAATTACATATTTTCTAGAGTAATTTTAAAGTAATCCCCTTACATTTTTTACGTAACGGATTCCTTGTAATCCGTTAGATTTTTTTCAGGACCAACCCCCCCCCCCCCCTCCCCCTTCAAAAGAAAGGGTTGTTGTTATTTTGGTAAAGTTGAGCGCAGTGACACTGTCACGCGAATTGACCAGCGCAAAGGGAGGCTTGGCACTCTTCAGTTCCGCAAAGCCTTTTTTTGCAACACCAAGCACCTGAATCTATTTTTTTAGACCCTAACAACAATGTCAAAATATCCAAATAAACATTTCTACAAAAAAAAAAAGGGAAAAAAAGGGGGGGGGGACGGCAAGTTATATCCACTTTTTTTAGTCCCTTTGTTTTTCTTTGCGATCGAAGACGGGGAGAGGAGGACACCAAGTGATTGCGTGCCTCTTCGAGAAGCTCGAGGCGGTAAGTGCACATACAAGAATTAACAATGTCCTTCTTGGTTATATTGACTACGACCATTTTCATATTGTCACAACACGAGACAACGCTCCGTCTACCCTAAAATCGATGCGATAATATGTGAAGGTGTCATTGCCACAAGCATCCTCGTTCGTTGCTGCACACTTATCTTCTCTTAGAAAACAGGATGTATTTTTTTCTGCATCTTTCACATTATTTGACCCTGTTTAAAAAGCTACTTACTTCTTTGTAGTCCAACTTCTAGGGTGGCCTACTTTATTTGTGAATTCCAGCCAGGTTATCTGCATCTCAGTCACCCTCTTTGTGAGTCAGCTTTTTGCGAGCACTTGGAAAAAGGTAATAGTCTTCCTTTCTTCTTCTTCCTGTTTTCCCCCACCAGGACGTATCTTATCTCAAGCAGATATTTTTACAAATAAAACATAATGGAGGCTGACGTAGACTTCATATTCTGGGCTTGAGGAGAGAGTGAAACTCGTGAGTGGTGCCATAGGCTCCATAGCACGGCTTACTTAGTACTCTGCCCTTCGCTGCCCGTGGCATCAGCGGACGTCTATCTGGAGAACATTGGAATAAACTGCAGTCGGTTCGTGCTCCGTGCGTTTTTGAACGGCTTCAAGAAAGGTACACACGGCAAACATGCGTTTACAATTCCTCGTTTTAACGGACGTTATAATTTTAATTGTTATTCTTATGAGTGTCCTTTTTTTATTATATATATATATATATATATATATATATACTGGAAACTTTTTTTTAATTTACCAACGTCTCAACCGAGGCTCGACCTCTTCAGGACCAAAGGAAGAATATCGAGCCAAACCTTATTTATTATTTAATTATCACCTTACTGTTACAACTATGTTTTGCTATTGTCTGGCAATATATGTCGGTATAGATGGACATAAATCAATTCTTATTCTAGCTTTGGCCAGATGTATGATGACTTCCACAGCTTCGCGATTTAGACAATGGAGAATTTTAGTAGATTGGTCCGATGACTCCGATAATGATACCCGATACCCCGCCGCCACTTTTGCGCATGCATCATATCGTTATCGGGGGCATCAGAGGTATCGGAACGATCTACTAAAACTCTCGAATATCAGGCAACGGCTGCAACAACGAAGCTTTGCTCTATCTTCGAGGTAAATAGTACTTCCATTGCTTCGCTGAAGAAGCTCAATGCAGAGCACAAAACATTCGTGAGGAACAATATGGCACTTCCATCCAGTGCCTCAGTTCAGAGCGTGTTCAACGTAGCAGTCGACATATTGAGTAAGAAATAATGCAAAATGTCTGACGAGACTTTCGAGAGCCAGCTGTTGCTCAAAATACTCAAGGTCGTTAAATGGAACAGGTTGCAACAATAAGAATTTGAATAGCCCTCTTCCCTTTGTTTCTTACTTGAGGACAATAATGTTGAAAGTAACGCCACAAAAGTAACGGATTACTTTTTGGGGTAACGGTCAGTTACTTTTATGGGAGGGTAATTGTAATTGTAATAAATTACAATTTAGCCTCGAGTAATGGTAAATGTAATTCCTTACTATTTTTCAGTAACGTGTACAAGTCTGGTCGTAAGACCACCTGGGAGTCTTTCAACATGTAACTGAAATGCCAATGACATGACACATTTTGCAATGCTTCAGTTAAATAATGCATATATATGTACCCGCTATAGGTAAATAAGAACCAAACTGCACATATTAAAATTTATTTGAAAAGGACCAGCTTAGTAGTATATAGCACAGCATTAGGTTGACTAGTTCTATAATAAATGGAAGCTGTCTCCAACTGATGAAACACGTAACTACTGCAGTGCAGTGTAAAATTGTCGCTTGAGCGGAGATGGCTGTTCGACCTAAACCATGTCACTCCGCTCCGTCGCCAACTGGTTCCCAAAATTGCATGCAAAATGAAACTGTCCAGCATTCGACAAAAAACTGTCCAGCGGCACGTGCTTGCCAGGCTGGCAGGCGAAATACAAGCTAAACACACAGAAAAAAAAAACAAAAAACCTGAGCACATCGATGCTCGACTTCACGAGCAAGGGTCAAAAACTTCTCGGAGCGCTTTGTGCAACGACTGAACTCGAGACAAACAAGCGTGGTGTGCGGGTTCAGCGTGCAGACATTGCCTTTTTTGCTTTAGCTCACTTCTCTTCACCAACTTTCTTTCGTGGCAGATTTTTTACGTACCGGGGTCCCTCTCGAACTAAAGCCTACCGAGAGAAACCTAGGTAATCAATTCTTCGACACAGCAGTCTTTGAGCTAGAGATACTTTTGTACTAGCGTATTAAACAAGAACAGGGATGATGATGAGCATACGGCGGTCGTTACGTTTCAGTTTAGGAAGCGCCGCGCAAAAACGATGTTTCGTTTCACAGCATGACAGCATGGCTGGTACCCAGCATGCTAGCGTCGGAGCGTCCGCACACGCCCACGTCTATCGTTGAAAATAGTTTTTTTGTTTTCAAGACACGCAACAAACCAGAGCCCGAAACGAGAGACGGCGGGAAAAACCATGCAAGACCGGATGAACGATTGATGCAGGGTACTTTGTGTCGGGCGGCCGCTTGCGCCAGCTAGCTTACGCATGCTCAATTACGGTACTCAGTTAGGTTTCGGTTTTGAAAGGCGACCAAAATTGGTCCTTTGGCGCAGGTTTGGCGCAGATTACCCATATTTTGGCAAAATGTAGCTGGATGTAGCACGGTTAGCCCCTTAGCGCAGTTTGGCGCAATTGGCGCAGCAATCACATCACTGCACATGTGTACTTTCAAGCGCCCATGTTTTTTTGAACGACAGAACGGCGACATTGGATGCTGTTCTTTCATTCAATGGTGTTAGCATCGCACAAGCAAATATGTTGACGTCCTGTGTATTGAACCCTGGGTAGAACTCCATCAAGTGGCTGAGTGAAGATAACCGCACTCGAATATACTTCGCGGTTTGAGCGACACAACAGGCCACAAAAGAGCCCGGCAAGCGAGGCGAAAAGCCGGAAAGCGAAAACATGACTCTAACAATGACTACTAAGCTGGTGGCTACTGAAGTAATAACCCTGAGGGTGTTGGCACCAATAGCAATTCGTTATTCACCTGTTTTTTTACTTTAAACTCAATTACCTCAAAACAGTGTTTTTCAGTACATGGGTACCAATATTTCCTTAAATCTTTCCTGACCACAGGAAGAGTAGCAATTTTCAAGGAATCCGTGCAAACACTTTTATTTTCCCGACTAACTTGCGTATGAAGCAATATGAAACATCAAAATGAGGCCATTTAGTTGTTCTTTCAAAAGAAACAGAGGTTGATATAATGTGGGAAAAGGATGTTAAAATCTGGGGGGGGGGGGGGGAGGTTTTACGTCGCAAAGCAACTACGGCTAGGAGCAACACCCCAAGTACTCCTCCTTGGGGTGGACCGCCCAGGGATCAAACCTTTGACTTTGCGCTCCGGAGTCCGAAACTTTTACAGCTATGTCAAAATAAACGACAAATAAGAAAAATTCTGAATATACAAAAAATGTGCCCCAGACTCCCATCTATTACTTCTGAAAGTTAGTGCACTCTAACCCACGTTGTCTATTTTTGGTTCGTCAGAGAGTTAGCCTCCGTAACACGTCTGCTTTGCAAAGAGGGAATGCTTCTATTGGTGAAACACAGGCAGTTCACCTCACATCCTAAGCAAAATGCTTTTTTTGTGTTCTTTGTCGGGTTTGTCATAGCCTTGATTGCAGTTCCTTCATATTTAGCATTTTTGTCTGCCTTGTTGGGAACATAAAAAGTGCACGCCGGCTCAGGACAGCATTGGAAATGATAGTGATCCTTACTGACAAACATCTGTTAAGCGACGCCTATAACATAATTTAAAGTGGGCCCAGAGCTCTTCAGGTTAAACAAATATGCCACAATATACTTGAATTATGTAAATAATGCCATTTGTGTTACAAAGACTGATGCAAGCAGTAAGCCGCATTAGACAAGTGCAACCACTGCTCCCAAGACTATTTTTGACAACCCACCAGCTTGTGATAAACCTCAAACCTACGTTGTAACCGAAGCTAGAGTTCTTCGGCTATCCACGAGATGGTGGAACATAATTGTACGCACTAAATTCAATTTCTTGACGGCGCCTGAAAACCATCGATCACCGGTGATTGATGGCCTATGGGCGCGATCAGGAAAGAGTTACCTGCCTTTACAGAGGATTGATTTTTTCTTCCAGCCACCTACATAGGGGTTGAAAAGTACTCAACTAGAATGAAAAGTAGGCATTTAAGTTTTTGTGTTGCACACTTTTTGATACACCAAGAAAGCTAAAATCTCAGTACTAAAAAAAATGTATAAAAATGCAATATTGGTTTAAATAATTCGAGTTTAGTGAAAAAAAAAAAAAAACCCACAAAATTTGGAACAAAATGATATATATATATATGACAGGAATACCCCTAATGGTTAGAGAAAAATGTTTCTCAGCATGGCCTAAAACGCATGGGGAGTAGAGGACGTAACTTGTGCCCTTCAAGGGCCACTGAAAAGTTTTTTAAAACAGTGCCGTTGGGCCACGCATGTCAAAAAATAAACTTCAAACGAAAAAAAAAAAAAGATTTGTAGGCGCGAGATTTATTTTGAATTCTGCCTGCACAGTCCATGACGTCACAGAATGGTCATACAATCTTTCCACCTCAACTAGATGGTCATACACTCTCTCCACCTCAACGTCATGGCCAAGCCGATCCTCCTCTTTTCCACGCGCCCGAAATGCAGAGAGAAAACAAGTGGAAAGGAGGTGACTACCAACTAAATCGCGTCTCGCGCCCGTCAATATTCTTCTAAAAAAACATTTCTTTCCCATAAAATTAATATTTCGACAGAGCAAGATAAAGAGAAAGGGCCAGAGAAAGATGGAAAGAGCATCGAGGGAATGGTATTTGCCTCGGGGCGAGCTATCCTCTCGAGAGGGAGTGGGGGGGGGGGGGAATGGAACAAAGCAGCCGTGGGGGTTCCGGCAACCAGGTGGAAGAAAGATAAGCTTGTCATACGGCGACCTTGGATGCAAGGACGGGCACGTCAGAGAATTTGAAAATAGCCTTCCCGGTTGTGGTCTCGTGCTGCTTGATGAGCTGGACGACCTAGGGAGCCTTCATGTGCGCACATGAAGGCACCCTAGGACGACCCAGTGCGGTCTACTGGCTTTAGAAGGTGACTTGGATGAGGAAACTTTGTTTCGCTCCAAAATTCCAAAAGCATTCTGGAACGTGAATTCTGAACACAAATAAAAATAACACAGCCTGTATGAAAAACTACAAGGGCACCTAAGCTTTCTCCTATGATGTGAGAATGCGTGAGCATTACCTTTGGCTGAGTTATGTTGACGCAACGGATAGCGCGTAGTTTCACGATCAAAGAGGGCGTAGCTTCAAAACCGGGCAGGGATGGTTTTTTACTCGTTATTTTTTGTTTGGTCACGTGACCAGAAAAATCAGGTGAACAGAGATTTTTTTTTTTGGTCACGTGACCAGAGATTGTTTTCTTATTTTTCCTTTTTTTTTTCGGTTTACGCTTCCATTCGCAAAACTCTTTGCACCTATTTCGCGTTACTTTGGCTTTGGCCAAATCATTTTTTTTTTTTTATGGCAGTGAATTCTGCCGTACATATTTTAAGTTACTATTAGCAACCCTAGCTTGCAATTCGCATAGACAATTTTGTCCGGCAACCAGTTTCGGAATGACCAGGCCAAATTTGTGTTATAATTGTTTTGAGGTCTAAGCATAATTTCGGCCTCGTTATCCGTCGGTCTCTATGATTGGCTCTTCAAGTATCCTTTGGAAAAGTAGACGACAGGCAATTTTAGAGAGCACGTGTGTCAACCAAAGTGAACATTGCTGAAGAGCCTCCAATGTGATTTTGGCTGTAAATAACTGGAGGCCCGGGCAAACCCACCTAATGTAGAAAAGTATCTACCTTTATGGTTTCATGCAGAGCTATGAAAGCCACAAGGGACAAATCCCAGCTGAGTCAAACAACCGGCTTGCAAACGCAATCGTGTTGATAGTAGCGCCAAAGAGTTTGTATGACTCTTTCCGGCGGTGTGCAGAGAGTGAAGTCACGGAGGTAATATATGCTTTTGCCTAGTGACCTCACGAAAGGTTGGGTATTGGCTACAGAGATCCATTTCGCTTTGCTTTAATACCGTGATTATATTTTGATTTCTGTGTTCCTAATTTCACAGACAGAACAAAATTGCTTTTCTCGTGTGACGCCACGGCGGGGAAACAGAAATCAATCAGTGTACCGAAATTGTAGCGATGCTTCTGCTCGTTCTATAGCGCTTCTAAAAACTGTTCGATCACGGCTGTGCAACGTCAACATTGCATAAACTGCCGTTAATTGTACTCGTATTGCATCGCGAGGGAACGATTATGACTGGGTAGACAGGAATAGGGAGAATGGGCGCGTATGATTTGTTGAAGTTCGATTCAACAAATCGAGCTTCAACGAATGCGATAGTATTGAAATCACTGAACCAGCTATATCAGTTTTGAGGTGGAGTATAGAACGTTATATACCTTCCAAGTATGGAATTTGTGTTCTGCCAGTGGTACCTCAGCTAGATTAAAAAGCAGAATCCGCGTTGCAAAAAAAGAAGTTTACGGTGACTAGAGCCGCTCCCGCGCCGAATCATGTTTCACGTAAGCATAATCTTGGGTTTGATGCATGACGAAGGGTCTTCAATCATAAAAATATTTTGATTACGATTATTTGCAGCGCTAAAAATTTGAAAGCCAAGCAGTGAAGACAACGTTGTTCTTATAAATATTATAAACATTTTATTTTTATCTGTTTGAATACGCTGCCGTCGTTATGTCCTTGACTTATTGGCAAATCAGGTGATGCGCATCCGGCAAAGCACAGTGGGTCGTTGCCCGCGGCTTTTTTTTCTTCTTCTTTTTCGAACAGCGAAATAATTTTTTGTCAAGCAGCAGGCCCCCTCTTCGGCCGGTTAAGCCGGATTAATGGAGGCGTCTCCTAATCCATTCTCCGTGTTGGCCCCTCGGGGGAGGGTGGTAAAGAGGTGGCGGAGGGTGGTAAAGGGAGGAAAGGAGGGCAGGAGAGGAGGAAACACGAAAAAGTGGAAAGCGCGAACTGTACGTCGTTCTTTAAGTTGAGACTAGAAGCTCCGCCTTCAGCGCGAGCTTTCTGCCCTTGCTAACACAACTGTGAACGCACAGGCACATGCAACCAAAACACTGCAGATCGTTACGATTCAAAAGTGTGCCTTCCTCTGCAATCGATTCGGTGTTAGGAAGCTTATGTAATATTGCTTTGCTCTGTTGCGAACTGTTTAAACATTTGTGGAGGACGGAAAAGTGTTTCCTGTGATTTCAGATAAATGTTCAGATAACTGGCAACCATGATCTTATGCACAAGATGGGCAAGTGTCGTTACTCTGAAGCGTAGCCTATTTGGTTTTAGTCTGTGAACTTGGTGTAGCACTACGGTGTGAAGGCACTGCACAACACTCATAGATTAATGGACAAAGTCAGATGGTTGTGTCAACTTGTCTTACGTGATTATTCTTTATTCAATCTTCACCCATAGAGCAACCCAACGCTGTGCAACATGTTTAAATCACACCGTTATCTTGTCTGTCTGCACATCAAAGGCGTCTTTAACCTTTATTTCACTCCCAGCTTGAACCAAGTTTTAGCCTCAGTCACAAGGCGAAGCTGTTCGGTAATTTTCATCAGTAGCAAAACCTGTTCGCGAGGATTGGGCTCTCCCGTGAAACCATCGGAGCGTAACCTCCATGCCAACAGAAAAAAAACGTTATGCTTTGGGGCACGCAATTGTTTGTTCAAGAAAAACAAAAACAACAGTAGCCGAGAATATATCTGGGCACTAATGGTTATATTTTGTATTTTCGGTGCTACCATCACTACTCTCTTGGATCGATCGGCTTGACCGGGTGATTCAAGCATTCAAAGTTACCGACTTCGACGTGCCGAAAAGAAAAACTTCAGATATGAAAATTTTAGAGAACAAAGTACACTCGCCAGCACTGTCTGGCGACGGCACATGACCTTTAACAACAGCAAAAAAACAGTGGAGGTTAGCAGAGTTGGTCGTGAGCAGCACGCAGAACTCGGGATGATATTTTGATGCCACGCTCGTAGCACGCCGACCCAGCATCACTCGGATGGCGCGCTTACCTGTGCGTCTTGATGGCATGCTTGGCCCAGGCATCGAGAGGCAGAAAGAGGCAGTACTCGAGCACCACCTCCAACAGAAAGTCTCTGAGGGTGCCGAATAGAATCATCGATAACGGGACGACCCGAAGAAGATGCGCATTCCGAGTTAAGCCTGATCAAATCGAAAGCGAGCGGTTCGGCGGTTGTTTCGGACGAGTTCGGCCAGTTCGGCTACGTTCGGCTAGTTCGTTCGTCAAGAGCAACGAGGTAGAGGCGTAGAGGGGTTGGTCAAGAGAGAAGTTCCCAACGTTATCAGCGCGCCAGCCAAAATAAAAACGTCAAAACGCTAGGCAACCATTAATTTTGTTCAATTATAATTTTAGCGCACATTAGTTACTCTATAATAGTGTTTCATTTTAATAATTTGTGTTCTAGAACCTGAGTCACCAGAGTCGTTTTCTGCCCACTTGATTGCAAACCATGCGCCAGCCAGGCGATAACAACCGATCAACGAAAGCAGCAGCAGCAGCAGCCCGCTACTGTCGACAGGTTTTTATTGAGTGTTCCACGGCAGGGCGAACAAGTTAAAACGAAACTATCTTGTTGCCGCAATATATTCCAGGCCGTGCCACAATCTCGGCGAATTGATGGTTGATGCGGATCCGTTGATGTGCGCTAGCATTGCCGGTAAGGACTGCATGTCAGCGGGGTATTGTGACAACCATCGCACGTTCGCGGCGCCTTGCATGTGGCCTAACGTTTGGCGAGTTCGAAATCGCCCGTAATCCCGTTGCCTTTGTGTCGAATCGCTCTTCGGCCGGCCGTGGTTGCCCTTACGTCACGTCACCAAAGTCGCGATCGTTCACGAGCCGCCAGTGCGTGCCGAGTTCGTGCTAGCGCGGCCCGTGATTGCATCGGAGAACGCTAACGGCGCCGCGTTGTAGCACGGCAGATAGCGGTCGATCGCACTAACCTAACCCCAACCGCGTTGAGCTAGCCCCCGCCCTAACAACGTAGTCGGCCGGCAAGGTGGCCCGTTTCTTCCTCACGCTACTAACCCCTGGGTGCCTTCTAACGCTCTTCTGTCCTATCGCCATGCGACAAAGGCATTGTATCTCGCTTCCCGTAGCAAAATCGCCACCCGAGGAGCGGCCATGTCTAAGGCGGGCAAGAGCGGCACGAGCGAAGCTATGGTGAAATTTCTCAAGGAGCGGGTAGAGTCCAATCAAGGCATCTCACTGCAGAAGCTAACGGGCCACCTGTCCCAGCTGCCGCCTGACCTGCGGACCAAGTACGGCTGCTCGGTCAAGTCGCTGAAGCTCTTCCTGCAGCAATACCCCAAGGTCTTCGTCATCAGGAACCAGAGCAACGTCTACGTGCGCACCAAGAAGCTGCCATCGCCTGCCGGGAGCATCGAGAGCGTCATGACGTCCATGTCGGACCGCGGCACCAACGACGACGCAGATTCCGAAGACGTCACCACCCTGACCGGCGTCAAGGGGCAGGTGTACCGCATCTTCAACGTCTACGGGTTCATATCGATCAAGAACCCGATCACGACGAGCGTCTACTTCGACGTGCAGGCCTTTGAGAATGGCGAGCACAGCAACCTGCCGGCGTCGGGGCTGCAGGTGGGCGAGGGGGTCCTCATCGACGCCAAGGTGGGGCCCAACAACTGCGAGGCCAAGTTCCGGGCAAGCCGCGTCGTCCGCATCAAGAACCACGGGGTCGTGGGGCCGCCGCCGTCGTTGTCGTCCGCCTGCTCGTCCCCCGCACCGCATGGCAAGCAGACGATCGAGGAGCACGGTTTCATTGAGACGGTCAAGGGCCAGTACGGCTTCATCAAGTTCGGCCGCAACCTGCGCGAGCGTGCCTTCTTCCACCTCAACAATGTTGACAGGGCGCACGGCAAGACCATCCGCAACCTGCCGGACGTTCTGACAGTGGAAGACCGCGTGCGCTTTAAAGCCAAGCCGAGCAAGAAGTCGACGGACAAGGTCAAGTGGGAGGCGACGGTTGTCTACATCCCCCTCATCTCAAAGAAGGCGCCGGGCGGCATTTCTGACTCTGACGACGAGAGCGGCAACGAGGTGTTCATGTCGGACGACGAATCCGACATTGTGGACTTCCTCCAGGACAAGTTGAACGGCGCTTACGACGATCCGGCTGTTGGCTACGCAGACTGGGACAGTGGGTCGGCTACGACGGAGACGCCGCCTCGCAACGACATGAGTCCGCCGCGCAATGGCATCACCGCAGGCTGCGACTGGGACGGCCTGCGCAAGTTGTCCGGCGAGAAGGGCCGCTTCGTGCCGAGGACAGACCTGGAAGGGGAGATCCGCTTCGGAAGAGACCAGAGGGCGCTGGCGTCGGCCGACGTCACCTACCGCGGCAAGGAGCAGGTGGACAACCTGCTCTGGGAGGTGACGGACAACCAGGAGGTGACCTTCGACGCAGTTGATGCGACGGGGAACGATGACTGGATCGCCACCCTCGTGTGGACCGACGTCCGGCCGCCACACAAGCCCCACGTCGACGACAGCGAGGAGGTCTTCCGGTCTAAGTGTCAGACAATGACACGGCGAGCGTCTCCGCTCGCCGGCGACAGAGCAGTGTCTCCCGACAGATTCGAGGCAAGGGTGTCTCCGGTGTCGCGCTCTGTGGCACCCTCCATCTCGATCAACGAGAGTGCGCGGGGCACGGTGTCGCTGGTCATGGAGTGCATGGCGTTCTGCGAGGTGGAGGCGACGCCGGGCGGAGCCAAACGGAAGATCCAGTTCACGAGCGATTGTTTCTACCGGGATGGGCAGCCATACCCGGGCGACTTGACGGACGTGCTGGCGGTTGGGGACGCGGTGTCGCTGGACTACATGGTGGGCATCGGCGGAGGGGCGGATGCGGAGGAGCGGGTCCACTGCGACGTGGTCTGGCAAGGCAGGCGGCCCGCGGATGCTAGGCAGCTGAGTCCCGAGGACTTCTGCCGCCAGCTGGGCATCTCCGAGGCAGACAGGCAGGAGGGCGTGCCATCCTTCGAGGACTTCGAGCGGGAAATGTGAGCTCGAAAGACGGCCCTCTTTTAATTGCAATGACATTTCGGGGGGCCTCCAAACCGTAGGGTTGTGTGTCCTAGTTGGGAAGCCTGGATTCGTCCATTTGATGCAGTGTTTAGTCGTGCAACACTGCATCATGTGATGCTGCTTTACATGACTTGATGTCAGGTGATATTGTCATCTGGCATCACGTTGCGACATCCTGTGACACACGCCACATGTCGGGACGTCACCGCTTCTACAGTGTGCAGTCACGTGACACTGCATCACATGTTGCGACGTCATGAAACTACGTCACATGATGTGGCGTCGTGTGAAACTGCAACGTACAACATGGCATCATATTGCACTTGCGTCGCGTGACATAGCGTAACGTCGTATCACTGAAGGCACAACATCGCACTGCCGATATGCGACACTGCGTCACACGACGTCACATTACCAATGACACGTGGCACGACGTCCTGTGGCACAGATGTCACGTAACAGTGTCACATGATGGTCTGTGATGTCGCATCACTGATGCCATAACATCACACTGTAACATTAGACGAAGGGTCACCGTGATTGGTAGAAATCTGAAGAAGAGGAGAGCACATGCGACAAGAGAAAGAGGGGGGGGGGGGGGGGGGGGGCGCTTTGAGGGATGTCTGAAGTGCACACTCAAATTTCGGAATCCCATAAGCATAGGATATCAAATGCCATCACATTACTTTTCCTTTGACAACAACCAGAAAGAAATCAGTTTTTTTTCTCTTGTCGCGCATAAACAGCAGTTGGGGACTTTGGCTTGCCAAAACTAAAATGCACGGAAGCAAGAAAAAAAAAAAGTAAGGCAGCAGCATCCATTTGAGATTTGACTGTGTTGCACAAAGAACTATGTAACTGATACGGGAGCGAGGGAGGATCTGCTGTTTCACCGGCGCCCGCGCACCACCTTATTGCAGGCAAGAGGCGCAGGCCAACTTGGTGTCATCGCAAGAAGTGCCCTCGGACAAAGGGGCGCTGTCAAGCAAAAGGAACGGCGAAGGTGACGCTGAGAGGGTTCCTCCCGCCGTGCCGTCCGCGGAGGCAGTGGCGCCAAGCGAGGCGACGACGGCCCACGTCGGCGCCAGGCGGAGGCTGCCAGACTGCGTCGTGCTCCCCAAGACCCAGAACGGTGCAGTCGGTAAGTCGTCCCGGCCTTCCTGATCAATCGGCCGCGGGTTCGAATCCCGGCCTACAATCTCGTAGATTCTCTTTGCGGATCGCCTAGATTTCGATCGTGCGTCAAAGGATCCACAAGTAGTCAAGACGAATCCCCGGTCCTCCGCTGAGGCATTGCGGACACACTCCGTCGGTCTGGCGCTCGAAACCCTCCTTTTACGCCAAGTTTAACGTTTGATGTCGGCCATTTCAGTGCCCATTTGCCCACCGACAAGGAGGCTCTGCCAGCCCCGGCTCGATTGCACTCGAGTCGAGAGTTTTGTTGCTCTGATGGGAAAACGTGTCGACTCATCGGTTTCTCTTCCCTCTTCTCCTTTGCAGGGCACGCTCCAACAATGGCGGTCTTCTCTTCGGACGTGAGCGTAAGCGTTGCAGCCACTCTTCGTCTCGCTAGCTAGTGGGGTTGGGTTAGTTTGGCGAGAGCAGTGCCGAAGGATCCTGAAAGAAATGGATACATATTTTTCAGTGTATAATAAGTTGCATTCTTTTTCCTTCAAAATTTTCGTTCACTTTTTTTTTTTCTTTACAAAAATAACCCTTGCCACGCGAACTCGTCGCAGAGTTCTTTTTCTCGTTCTGTTCGTTGCGAGAATATTGAGACTGGCTCCTGCTTGCGCACTCGTCGCGATCACATTGCCCGTATGCAGGCTTGCTAGCGCCGTTTCACCGTGCCGACCTTACAAGCATGTTTATAAGTGCGATTAATGACGGGGTTAGACTTATCTACGGCCTTTGTCCTGAAGGACGACAAACACCGCGACGGTGCACTTTTGGCTCTGATCAATTGGCTTCATTGAACTGTGGCGTCGACTGCAGTTGGACTCGGTGTGTAGCGGAGCATTCACTCTCTTTCTCTCTCGCGCGAGTCGAAACGTTGCGACACCAGTGTGAAAATAGGGAGTTTTAGAATAGCGCATGCTAAGGCTTTGCATACGCATAGAACAGCGTCATCGCCACTGCGCATGCGCTGAACTCTAACCACGTTTTGCGCTTTGTTTGCGCTATTTTTCAGAAATAGCGTGCGTACACAAAGAGTCTTTGTGCCCCTCCAAGGAGGATTCGTCATGAGAAGTTGGCTAAAGCCAAGATGAGCACAATTAATAAATGGCGGCTCCCAGGACCATAGCTGCAGCAGCTTTGGCGGCGGCGTGAGTGTGACGTCAGCGGCATCCGCGCGACTGCGATTTTCAATACGGGACGACGTTGCATTCAACTTGGAAAACCCAGTAAGGTGGACAGCGATCACCGGCAACTTGATGCTTGCGACACGCAAACATTTCTCGGTGAAATACTGTCACAAATGACAAGTGATGAGGCGGCAAATAACTTAGTAAACGAAACGTTTAATCGGGCGAACTTGTGCCCAAAATAAAGAAGGAAACAAAAGATAACAGTAGAGCGTCGCGGGCGTCGAAGTCGGCGAAAGAGCAGAGTCGAACGCTGGGGCGAAAACTGACTTGGCTTGCCAGGCGGAGCCCCTTTTGTACACGCGTGTGCTTCCGGAACATTCGGCGTAGAAGGTTCGGGTCGTAGAATATTCTAACCTCGAATTAGCAAGGCGGCTCTCGAATTTGCTAGAACATCACATTTCAGCGTCAACAAAAATGTGTAGGCACGGCCAGGAATCGAACCCTGGCCTTTTGCGTGGGAGTCAGGCGCGATAACCCTTAGGCCACGCGCGCGCTGCCTACTTGGCCAGCTGCGCGCGCGGCATTACTCCCCCCTTTAAAAAGAGCATCGCCCCGATGCAGCACAAATCAAAACAAAGCAAACAAAAAAAGAAGGGTAAACTAAAGAGCCATTTGGAACACTTAAGGTCCACAGTCCTATCGAGCGTAGTATGGCTTCATGCGCACGACGTGGACGACTTCTGGTCGTGGAGGGCGGCGTGATGAAGTCCGTGTTCCGTCGGGCATCACCTCGTAGGTCAGATCCCCGAGTCGACGAAGCACTTTGTAGGGTCCAAAGTAGCGCTTCAGGAGTTTTTCGCTGAGACCGCGGCGGCGGATCGGTGTCCATACCCACACCCGGTCTCCGGGTTGAAAGTGGACGTCCCGACGACGAAGGTTGTAGCGGCCAGTGTCGACTCGTTGTTGGGCTTGAATACGGTGTCTGGCGAGCTGGCGGACTTCTTCTGCCCGTTGGGCAACCACCTGGGCATCGTCGCTTCCGTCGACAGCCGGTTCGTGGGGTAACATCGCGTCCAGCATTGTCGTTACCTTGCGACCATGCACCAGTTGAAAGGGTGTTACCCCGGTGGTCTCTTGCACGGCCGTGTTGTAGGCAAATGTGACGTATGGCAACACCTCGTCCCACGTCTTGTGCTCCACGTCGACGTACATAGAGATCATGTCCGCGATGGTCTTGTTGAGTCTCTCCGTCAGCCCGTTGGTCTGCGGGTGGTACGCAGTGGTGCGACGATGGCTGGTGTGGCTGAGACGAAGGATTTCTTGCGTCAGCTGGGCCATGAATGATGATCCACGGTCTGAGATCAGAACCTCGGGAGCGCCGTGCCGGAGGACGATGGATTCGATGAAAAACTTGGCGACTTCCACAGCAGTCCCAGAAGGAAGGGCTTTCGTTTCGGCATACCGCGTGAGATAATCTGTGGCGACGATTATCCATCTGTTCCCTTGCGTCGATGGTGGGAAAGGACCAAGTAGATCCACTCCGATCTGCTGGAACGGTGCGGTTGGGGGAGCAATCGGTTGCAGGAGACCTGCCGGCTTCGTGGGTGGTTTCTTGCGTCGCTGGCACTCGTGGCACGACCGTGTGTAGAGGTGTACGGTCTTCGGCAGCTTGGGCCAATAATACCTTTCACGAATCCGGGCCAGCGTACGGCTGTAGCCAAGGTGTCCGGATGTCGGGTCGTCGTGGCAGGCTTGAAAGATCTCCGCTCTAAGGTCGGTAGGGATTACCAGCAGCCATGGCGAGCTGTTGTCTCCGAAGTTCTCCTTGTAAAGTACACCTTGTCGGAGGACGAAGGTCGGCAGGGCTCTCAAGAAAACACGGGGTATAGTACCCCCCCGTCCTTCGAGGTGCTCGATTAGCGCGCGTAACTCAGGGTCGTCTCTTTGACGTCGTGCCATGTCGTCGGTGTTCACCGCGCCTAGGAAGGACTCGTCGTCATCGTCGTCGCTGCTGTCGGAAGGTGTTTCGACGGGGGCTCTGGACAGGCAGTCGGCGTCGCTGTGCTTGCGGCCCGACTTGTAGACCACCGTCATGTCGAACTCTTGTAGTCGGAGACTCCACCGAGCGAGGCGTCCTGACGGGTCCTTGAGGTTCGCAAGCCAGCAGAGCGAGTGGTGGTCCGTGACTACACGGAACGGGCTCCCGTACAAGTACGGACGAAACTTCGTGATTGCCCAGACGACCGCAAGGCATTCTTTCTCAGTCGTGGAGTAATTTCTCTCCGCCTTGGACAGTGTCCGACTTGCGTAAGCGATGACTCGCTCGGTTCCTTCTTGTACTTGAACCAGTACCGCGCCAAGTCCTGCGTTACTTGCGTCCGTGTGAATCTCGGTTTCCGCATCCTGGTCGAAATGTCCAAGAACAGGAGGAGTCTGCAGTCGTCGCTTCAGCTCGTCGAATGCCTGCTGCTGCTCCTCGGTCCACTCGAACTTCTCGTCGTCTTTCGTGAGATTTGTGAGCGGTGCGGAAATCCTTGCGAAATCCCGGACGAAGCGTCGATAGTAGGCACATAGTCCAAGGAACCTTCGCACGGCCTTCTTGTCTCTCGGTGCTGGAAATGCTGCGACGGCGCGAGTCTTCTCTGGGTCTGGGCGAACGCCTTCGTTACTAACCACGTGACCTAGGAACTTCAGTTCGTCATAGGCGAACCGACACTTTGACGGCTTGAGGGTGAGTCCGGCGGTCCGTATGGATTGGAGAACAGCTCGGAGTCGTCGCAAGTGCTCGTCGAAGTCGCCGGAAAACACTACGACGTCGTCGAGGTAGACGAGACAGCTCTGCCACTTCAGTCCTGCTAGTACGGTGTCCATGACACGCTGAAAAGTAGCTGGAGCCGTGCATAGTCCGAAGGGCATCACTTTGAACTCGTACAATCCATCTGGCGTGACGAAAGCTGTCTTCTCTCGGTCCCGTTCGTCGACTTCGATCTGCCAGTAGCCGCTCTTCAGGTCCATCGATGAAAAGTATCGAGAGTGGCGTAGCCGGTCTAACGTGTCGTCGATACGGGGGAGTGGGTAGACGTCTTTCTTCGTCACCGCGTTCAGCTGCCGGTAGTCCACGCAGAACCTAAGCGTTCCGTCCTTCTTCCTAACCAGTACGACTGGAGAGGCCCATGGACTGCTCGAAGGTTGGATTATGTCGTCGTTCAGCATCTCTCGAACTTGTTCCTGGATTACCTCCCTTTCTTTTACGGAGACTCTGTACGGCGATCGATGCACAGGGCGCGCGTCGTCCTCGGTAATGATGCGGTGCTTCGCAACGGCGGTTTGGCGTACCTTCGATGATGTCGCAAAGCAGTCGGTGTATTCGGCGAGGAGGTTAAACAGCTGCCGTCGTTTCGGGCCCGGAAGCTTAGGGTCAATGTCGAGCTGCGCTGGCGACGTACTGCCTTGCTGAGGTGGCGATGTTTCGTCAGTAATGGCGGCGATTTCGACGGAGTTGTGGAGTTCCTCGACGTGGCCAATGGCTGCCCCTTTTGTTAGGTGTTGCGTTTCATTTCGGAAGTTCGTCACGAGAACCACAGTGCGGCCGTCCTGAAATTCAGCTACTCCTCTTGCGACGCCTATTCCTCTTCCTAAAAGCAATTGAAGGTTGCCTTCCAGGACAACCTCGCCGCAGGTAGCTGAATCGGCCACGACGGGTACGACAACACTTGATCGCGGCGGCAGGTTCACGTGGGCGGCGGCGACTCGGACGGCGGCTGACGCTGTTTGGGGTTTCTCTGAAGGTGGAACAGGCTTCCGCAGCGTCAATCTGTTCTCACCCAGGTCAATGACGGCGCCGTATTCGCACAGAAAGTCCATGCCGAGAATGACATCTCTGGAACAGTCTTGTAGAACGACGAATTTCACAGGGCACGTTTCGCCGCGAATTTCGACGCGGGCAGTGCAACTTCCGACAGGCGTGATACGGTGTCCTCCGGCGGTCCGAATTTGTGGTCCTCCCCAAGGCGTCGTAACTTTTCGCAGGTGGCGAGAGAGCCTCCCACTCATGACTGAGTAGTCTGCTCCGGTGTCCACGAGTGCCGATGCGTCGTAGCCGTCGATAACAACGTTTAGATTGTTGGACACCGTTGCAGGGGCGTCGTTGCGATGCGGGACGTCAGGCGAGTGGGAGCGCTCCGGCGTTCTTGGAGGCTCTTTGCTTCGGTCGTCTTCGGCAACTTCACCTCCGGGAGTTGCCGCGCTTAGTTTTCCCGGCGGGAAGTGGGAGACAGGCTGTCACGGCGCGACCGATGGAATGGCGATGCGGAACGTCGGGGGGATGGAGACCTTGAACTTCGTGGTGCTGTCGGCGCTGGTGACGGGGGGCGACGGAGGTATTCCTCGATGTCACGCGGGCGTTCGCCGTGTCTTGGGCGAGGGTCGTTCGGCGCAAAACCTCGGAGGCCCATTTGTCGGTAAGGGCACCTCCGGTAGACGTGATCGGCCTCGCCACAGTGATAACATAGTGGTCGTCGATCGGCCGTGCGCCACACATCCGTCTTCCTAGGGGCTGGTTGTTCGGTGCGGACGAGCTGGGGCTGCCCATCCCGACGTTGGAAAGTCTGCGGCACGGGTGGGTCACGTCGAGGTGGCGTCCAATACTGCCGGGACGCTGGAGCCGGTCTCCGAGCTACTGCGGCGTAAGTCAGAGTCGGCTCCTCGGGTGCTGCTACGCTGGCAGGAGCCTCCGGTTGGAATGCCCTCTGGACCTCCTCGCGGACAACTTCGGCGATCGACAGCGCAGCCGGCTGGTTGTCAGTAGGCAGGAGCTTCCTGAGTTCTTCTCGGACGATGTCGCGGACGATTTCCCGAAGGCTGTCGACACCGGTGGTGCTCAAGTCCAGACGGGTAGCTGCGACGGTTGGGGCAGTAGGCGCGCCGGCGAGTCGGTGGTAGTGGCTTGCTCGGGACGCCAGTGCACGCTCGATGTTAGTGGCTTCAGCCACAAAACCGTCGACGGTTGTCGGAGGGTTGCGGACAAGGCCCCCGAAAATTTCAGCCTTCACGCCACGCATGAGGACGCGAAGCTTCTTCTCCTCGGCTGCCTCCGGATCGGCTCGGGCACATAGGCGCATGACATCCTCAACGAAGCTGGTCACGCTTTCGTTGGGGCCCTGCACCCTTGTTTGGAGAAGGTCCTCCGCTCGCTGCCGACGATGGTGGTTGAGGAATGTTCGCTTCAACTCGGCGGCGCAGGACTCCCACGTAGTGAAGGACGCTTCGTGGTTTTCAAACCAATGCCTCGCAGTTCCTTCGAGCGCGAAGTACAGATTGTGAAGGCATTGGTCAGTCGTCCATCCGTTGTGGCGGGCTACACGTTCATAGTGTTGCAGCCAGTCTTCAATATCCTCGTGGTCGTCTCCGTGGAAAGGCGTCGGTGTTCTGGGTGCGACGGGCAGGTATACGATGGCGGGAGCGGCCGGGGTCTGCGCCTGGTTTGCCATCGTCGTCTTCTTTGGCTTGGGCTTGTCCCACAGCTGGCCGTACTCAGGAGCCTCTCCCTTGATGCGGCGGCTGGTCCGAGTTTCGGGTTCCGCGGAGAGTTGTCTTCTCACCGGGCTCGGAATCGGACTTGCACTGCGGGCTCTTGGAGGGGAACGCTGCACGGGCATGCGGTACCCCGCACCTCCACCAAATGTCACAAATGACAAGTGATGAGGCGGCAAATAACTTAGTAAACGAAACGTTTAATCGGGCGAACTTGTGCCCAAAATAAAGAAGGAAACAAAAGATAACAGTAGAGCGTCGCGGGCGTCGAAGTCGGCGAAAGAGCAGAGTCGAACGCTGGGGCGAAAACTGACTTGGCTTGCCAGGCGGAGCCCCTTTTGTACACGCGTGTGCTTCCGGAACATTCGGCGTAGAAGGTTCGGGTCGTAGAATATTCTAACCTCGAATTAGCAAGGCGGCTCTCGAATTTGCTAGAACATCACATTTCAGCGTCAACAAAAATGTGTAGGCACGGCCAGGAATCGAACCCTGGCCTTTCGCGTGGGAGTCAGGCGCGATAACCCTTAGGCCACGCGCGCGCTGCCTACTTGGCCAGCTGCGCGCGCGGCAATACGGTGTGCGAAGGTCGGTACACGAGACCTCTCTTGCCGGGGCGACGCAAGCGGACACGACCGGTCGACTGCTCGCATTGCATGCTCATGTTTAAACAAATCTAAAATGTTACTCTAGACCAAAAAACCTTTCTTTTTTTTTTTCTCAATGTACATCATTTCGTAAGATGCTTGGGCTTTTGCATTGCAGCAGAAAAACGCTATTCTAAAACTCTTTTACGTAGCGTGCGCAAAAATTGCGTACGTCATTCTAAAACTTTCTAATGGCCCTTAAACACTTCCAGCTGTGAACTATATACAGTCAAACCCATTTATAACAAACAGCAGGAAACCCTACGATCTGTTCGATATAGCAATTAGTTCGATATAGCAAAAACCATTTACAACAAATGTAAGGCGAGAGCTTCTCTTTCTTTCTGATCTCTTCGACCTTGTAACAAAGCGCTAAGGTTTTTTTGTTTTTTCTTGCATGCTGCAGAGTTTTTGTTTTTTTTAGCTTATCTTCCTTTGTGAATCAATTCTCTATGTAAGCAACCGCTTTGGGATGGAGTTTTTTTGTTTGTTTTTTTGCGTGCATGCAATGTTTTTTTAGCTTTCTCTCTTTCTGAATCGCTTCTCTTTGTCAATTTTGTTTGCGGCTCGAGCTTTTGGAATTTTCTTTCTTTCCTACTTTTTTCTGGGGGGGAAGGGACAGGCTAGAAGACGATTGTTTGCGCGTTTTTGGAAGCCTTCCCGGGGAGAAAAAGTTTGATATAGCCAATATGTTGTTCGCTATAAAAAGTACTTTTTACATGCATTTTTATTTAAACTTTCTGGGAGTTCGATATTGACAATAATTCGCTGTACGTGGGTTCGTTCTAAACTGGTTTCACTGTACTGGTCATTTCGAGGAAAAAAAACAAACAAACAAGTTTTGTGCATTGTTCATACGCTGCACATAATAGTTGTTACACAATTAGGTTGTGGGAGGAAGGGGCAACGCTTTTGGCACTCGAAACATGTACCTCCCATATTAATTCTCCACGTAAAGGGAGAAATAACTAAAGCTCTGCAAAAGGCAGGATCTTTTTTTTAAATTTTTTTCTACAGTTTTTGAGGTGAACATGAGCGTAGGTGGCAGGTTTTGCAGTATTTTCGAAATCAAATTTAAGCACTCTTCGGTCGTAATTTGCTCTTGTGGTTAAAGAACGAAGGCCCGAGTTCTTGCGACCTCTTAATACGAGAGAATGTGCCGCTGGCGCCGTCTATGAGGCGGCCCTGGAACTGCATTTCACCGGGGCGAAAGGATACAGTACTGGCGAGATCGAACGCACCCACCATCTACGAGAGATTGTCGTTAATAACGCTGTGTCTTTTAAGCCGAGAAAGAGCGAACGACGCATAAAAATTTTGGAAATGTGCACGGACCGGAAGTGCCTAAAAGACGGTGCCACCGAATTTGTGGTCAACCCCCAAAAAAGGGAGGGGAATTGAGCGAAATCCTGCAAAAGAATGCGCGCACGGTTGTTCCGCAGGACGAAGTCCTCCGACGGCTGGCCAGGATGGTGGCGGAGGAGCTGTCCGCACACCAGCTGCACGGGAGGGCGACCCTCCGCGACGTCGGCACCCAGACGGTCGAAGAGTATGTCTCACTCCTGGCGCGAGCGGAGGGCGCGGAGGCACCTCTAGTCAACAGCAGCACGCAGACACTGTCCACAGGTGGAATCAAGTCTGAGGAGCTGTTCATCAACTGACCCGGTCGCAATCCAATGGCGGCGACATCTACACAGTCGGCATCCACTAGTTACTATCGATCACGTGCGCCGACGTCTGTTGTCAAAGTGCCTCTTGCTTCTTGTTTACGAAAGAAGAGAAGAAGGGTTTCGAGTTAAGGGGCGTCTAAAACTCAAACACGAGACAAAAGTGGGGTAAGGGGGAAAAAAAGCTTGAAGATGTCGGCGAAGATTAACGGGACAATGTTGCGTCGTCTGCGAAGTCCGCCTCAAGTTGTTACTTTTTTATTGCGTGCTCCAATACTCTTTCAACTGCACAGGCTCAGGATAATTGGGGGGGGGGGGGGAGGGGAGGGGGTTGGAGGGGGGAGGGAGGGAGGGGAGGAGGTCACAATGTCTGCAGAATCTGCCTCCACTCGGTAACTTTTGCGCTCAATTGTGCATTTCTACAATCATCATGGTCTCAGGGGATGACGGAGAAAGTCAAAAGGAGTCACAGCCTTGGAACGTTAAAGGAAAGGTCTTAGCCTCCAGTTGGTATTAGGACCCGTGTTGAAGACATTCCAAATGTTGTGTGTGGGTTTTTTCTTTTTAATGCTTATGGTGTGCAGTTGTGTTGAGAGGGCCAATGTCATGTTTTTTTTCTCGCTCACTTGAAAGATGTGTTAAGGTTCCAAATGAAAGTATGTCTGTGCTCCGACTTCTTTACGTGTTGCCAAGGGGAAGGGTCCAAAGTAGTCTCGAGGAATTTAGTTTGTTTTTGGGAGGTTCGAGGAGCAGCCCAGTAATTCGTCAACCGGCTCGATCAAACCTGCCGTATATTGAAGTTCAACTCCGCAATGTCAGAACTTAAATGGGAAAGAAAAAAGATTAAACATTTACGACTATTTTGGGCAATCCAAGAACTACCTGTATAGTATTTCTCTTTTGGCAAAGAGGTAGTCAACTTATATGCAGCATCTTACTGCAATATATACTTCTATACGATTGGTAGTTGAGCGTGCTCACAACTACAGATTGGCATGGCTTCGACAAGGTGGGCCAAGTGAAAAGTGTGTGCAGGGCTTGTGATAGGCAGTGTATGCCACTCATTTAAGGATCTACATATAGTTTGCAAATAGTAGCGTAAAAAATCTACTGCCAGTTAAAAAAAAAAATGGCGGCGTTGGTTTTTGTTATTTTAGCTCAAAGTTTGACCGTTCGAGCTTTCCAATACTCTCTCACTTTGGGGGTGAAAACAAACTTGGGAGCAATGAAGCAGAGGAATGTTCGAAAGAAACCGGCGAGGAAGTTCAGTCGAATCGATCCTTTTGTTCTTCGTTTCGGTTTTTGCCACGACGCCATAAGTGGACCCTCATCTACCAAAGCTGCCGCAGACGGATTCTAGTATTCTCTTATTGAACGACTTGAGAGCAATAAAATGATAATTTCTTCCTATTGCAATGCCTTGACGAGATCTGCCCTTCCATCCCCACACACTACCATTCTCGTTTATTTGCTTTGTAGCACTTTAATCCAAAGTGAGAACCCGATCTTGTAAAGCTCGCTTGTGGCACAAGTGCTGCGGTCTCTCGCGACATAGGATTGGCAGCAGATGCTCCATTTCCAGCACACGCTGGCTGCCTGGAAGCGGAACATCTACAGCTGGTAATATGTTACAACAGATGAAAGGTAGGATTCCGTGTTTTCATAGTTTATCTCTAAATTCAGAGGTTATTTTTCAGAGTTTATTTCAGTGTTTATCGGAGATTTTTGTTTCTTCGGTTCCCAATTCTCCGATATTCAAAGCCCAATTTTGCGGCGTTTTTTTATTTAAAACAAAAAATATCTGGGTGCAAACGTGTGCTAGCTTCAAAAGAATGAGCTTGTATCAATTAACATTTCTTCAACTGGATTCGTCGCTGGCACCATTGCCATTGGCAATACTAATTTGTCCCACAACAAAAGTTGCAAGCAAGTCTCTCTTCGATAAACGTCAAAACCTTAAAATCAATAAACTCCTTGTAGTCGCTAGGAAGCTCTACTCCTCCTATCCTATCCATCGACCTACCCTGTGGCTGTGGGCAGTAAGAGTGGGAAAGGGTGTAATACAGAGGCTTCAACTGCCCGCACCCTCTTCCCCTTTTATGAAATCTCTATGGTTCACAGCTTTCACCGTTACAAATACACAACCCCTGCTTCATCTAAGAAGCGCAATGGCCCAAACTGGAAACCGGAACGGTGGCTTTTGTCGTTGCCCAAAAGACCTGGTCCGGCTTGCTAGAAACACGGCGTCTCAGCTGAGGCTTTGGGCAAGAAAGCACTGCCAAAGCCAGCGCACGAGCGGAGCGGGACTTGAGCCGCATCTCAAGACGCTCTCGCGCCCCAGCCTTTGCAGTGCTTTCCTTCACCCAGTCTCGGCCAAGACGCTGTTCTAGCAAGCCGGCCCTGTTGTCCTGATAAACCCTGACGAGATAAGCGTTAAGATTCCTTTTGGTCAATGATCCGAGATTCGAAAGAAAACTAGGGCAACATTTTCTCTAGTCCATTGACCCTGTGTGCTGACCAAACTTAATTGTAAAATACTTTCTTTTTTTTCCCCTTTATTGGTCTATTGAAACCCCGAGTTTCTCGGATAAGTCCGAATTGACGAAAATTTTACCATCAGGTGTTTTTCGGAGTTTTTAATATTTATCCAAAAACACGGAACCCTACTTATAGGATAATTTGCAAGCTACACAGCCCACTCCAAAAAGTTCCGAACTTGCTGCTGCTCGAGTTTTTATAGGAAGTGTAAAATACTCAGGGTGGAAAATAGAAATCAATACGATTTAAATCTGACCAGTTTTACTACAGTGATGTCTCGTTAATATGGACGCCTCCGTTCCCCAAAAAATCGTCCATAATGCGAGTTTTCCATATTAACGAGACAAAAATGCATGTATTTTCCCAGTTTGTCCCCGAAACCGGTGTCCATATAGCGGGGTATCCATATTAACGGGGTCCATATTAACGAGACATGACTACTGCGTTTTAAATCAAATTTTTCCCGCAAGAATGATCCCGAAGATATTTTCTGTTTACCAACTGTCCATCATTTGACGATTTTTGTGTGCATTTCTTTTGTATTCGAATCAAAGAATCGTCAAGCAAGAAAGACGAGGCTGAATGCGAGCATCAAGAAGTGCTCTTCTGAACAAATCGGTGTGTTGAGCTTGACATCTACCTTCCACTCTGTTTGTCAGCTACGTAACATCCTACTGTAATAAAATAAAAACGTAAAGGAAAGAAACAAACATTAGAAAAGTAATGTTGAAATCGAGTCAAAACTCGAGCTGTTTTGTTCCAGTATGGCAGAGATTAAAGCGATAACTATATTTACAGAAATTCTTTCTTTCGCACTGTTATCGGTGATTGGACGAATTGATCAATTGAGCTGCTATGTTGAAAAATTCATCTAGTGGTAAAGAATCACTATCGTCCAGTTAGTGACTTAAATCAAACAAACCTGACTTACCTAATCTTTAAAAAGGAATCTTGAAAAAAGGTAAGTGTATACTCCACAACACTGTTAGCGTGAACCAGTCATCGCCGGTTTTCTGTGTTTCTCACAGTGTTGAGAACCATCACCAAAACTGCTATAGTGGCGGAAAGTGGTCAGCTTGGGTACTAAAAAAGTAAAATTTGGAAAGGTGCCACGCCCATATCATGTCCATGCTAAGTGTTGCACGGTGTACATCACTGTAAAATGCCCTGCTTGACATGTGCGAAGAGATTCAGCATTTCATCTCCATCATTTTAGAACTTTAACGTTTTTTTGTTTTTTTTATATATATTGCCTTAAAGGGGCCATGAAACAAATTTTGGGCTGGGATAAATGATTTTAAATTGGGACTTTACTAATCGCATATCGTTTAGTTGGCCAAAAGAAAGAGGGTAGAAAGTCAAAAGCCAGCTTTTCGGTACAAACATTTGAAAATATAGCGGACTATTTTGTACTTTCTTTCCTTCGAAAGCTCTCCGCCTTTTCACTATGATACATCCGCGGTTCCAAAAGCGCGTCAGCGGTCTCAAACTGACGTCAGCCGAGCCCAGCTTACACATTGGACACGAGAACTGCGTCAGTCGGACGTATGCGCTCGTCAACAATCAATCCGTCGACGAATATTTGGATGCGCGTTCGTGGCCAATGAGTGCCCTGACGGAACTTATCGTCACTGGCGAATGACAAGTTCATGGTGTGCATAAAAGGCACGGTGGAAGCTAGTAGTCATCGCACCGGTGCCGAAGAATGTCATGACGTGATTTCACAATTCGCATTTGAGTTGAGGATTAAAGCTAAGGAGGAAGAAGTAGGAAAATCCCTCCGCTTGGTGCTTTTGTAGCGCTTGAAATGAAACAAAAGCTTACGGAGCACCAGCCAATAAACTTGAAGTTCTGTAGCTTCCAGCTGGTTAACTGTGCAGTGGCAGAAGTGGTTTGATACAAAAACATTAGAACATGCTCACCACCTACAAATGCAATTGTAGCAAGTTATTAGCCAAGTGCTTAACTTGGACAGTATGTCGGGTGTCCAACTAATGTGCATCGATCATGATTTGAAAGGTTGTCACTCATACTTTACGGGGTAACAGACAAAATATTAATGGGACCAAGCACAGCAACTGTTTACAAACACAGTCTCGGAGCCCCCACCCCCCTTCCCCCAGTGACGTCCGGTGGCTCCATTTCGCCAGGAGTTTTCAAGCTTGATGGCAAAATTTCTGGGACGATGAAGCCCTACAGCAACCCCAAAGTCGGGGATTAGCAAGGTCCTTCTGCTGTGCTATAAAATGGATAAGAGGGGATCAGTCGTTTGATGGGAGTATTAAAAAATCTCCGCCAGCTCTCTCGCTAATCTGTCCTTCAGCTAATCACCTGGAGAACTGGTCATAAACTATTTCACGAATGTTGCAAGAATAATGGTGGTGGGGGTTGTCTCCCGCATGTAACCGGAATTTCGCGGAAACATAAATTGCCGACAGCGCCTCGTTCGGCGATTTCAATAAGTGTCTACAGGCCATTCCAATAAAGAGCTGGCAGGTGCCATCTTCAGAGTTTGCAATGTGTGGCACACACTTGGCTTGCTTTTCAGAGTGAGGAGCCGTGGACTCAAGTACATTGGACCAGCGTACGCTTTGTCTTGCCTCTAGACTGCAGTAAAGGCTACAAGGACCTCGGCTGCACAAACATACAGTAGGCTTGATATAATTCAAAGTCTGATATTTTAAACTTCTGGTTAATTCAAACAAATCTCAAAAGTTTGGATGTCCCGCTATGTTTTCAATGTATTTATAAGCCGCTTAATTCAAACAGCGTTTTCGAGCAATTCATACTTTTTGTTCTTTCAGGCCCGTTGAGCGCGCTTCTTACTGAGCACCGGCGCACTGCGTAAAGCCACCCCTACAAAGCTCGCCTCGCAAGTGTTGCTTCTCCGCAGTGCACCGGTGCACCAGAAATCAAATATATGCTCGTACATAAATCAATTTTATCTTGCATCATATGTAGATGAATTCGTGACAATTCAAACAAAACTGCTGGCTTCCTGGAGTTTGAATTAATGAGAGTCTAATGTACATAACGTGTGGGAGCAGCTACCAAGGTTACCCATCCAAACATGTAGCCCTTGGTGCAGTTCGCATTAAAGGTTGGTTCACACATTTGTAAGAGTCCATCGAGCATGTTGTGTTTGCTTGTAACCGCGAATCACGCTGGTGCAATCCATCTCGTAGTCCTGAAACACTTCCGACATGTGTATAACTAAACTTGAGACTTTCCAGTAGTTTCAAGGTAAAACTTATGCACTAACTATGAGAAATACACACTTTGCACAAGAGTAGGCAGACAACAAACTCGCCAATCCACGCAAAGAATGCTCCAGGCAGCTTGCGAGCCGAGCAGCAAAGAATCCCAACGCTCTTAGCAAAAAATGAATATAGCTTTATTTTATAATTTCATATATACTATGGTGTCTTTTCTCTTTACACTCCAGAAATAAAAAAAAATATACTCGAAAAGGGACAGCAAACCGACGAGAGGATCGGGGTAGATACACGCCCTAGGCAACACGCTGGCACTACTCGACGAAAAAGCTCTGCGTCAAAACCGCGTTCCTGCCGGAAGGTGCTTCCCTGCGGCGCACTCAGGGCAAACTGCTTTGCAACTCCACGCTGACTGCAAGCCTACAAGACCAGGTCCTCCCAGAAACGGGGAGATGGCAGTGGCCACAACGCAAGACACACAACGCTTTCAACGCGCGCTCCCGTCAAGAGAACGCCCTGCGCATCTCTAAAACGCGTCTTTTCACCACAGCACATCTCTGCGGGTTTCCTCTAGCCTTCGGTGTCCCTCGATAGTTAGTCAAAACGTTTGCCGCAAGCAAACAAAAAAGATAAACCGGTTTTCGACTGCTTTCTTGTGGTGGATACCCGAGAATGCCAACTTGGAATCGACGAAATTACGGCATTCCGGAGCTTCCAATTATTTCCAAGACGTTGTCGTCTTTGCCCCGCCCGTTTACTCGTCGCCACAATCGACCCGAGCGAAAACGAGACTAAATTCGAACCCTGCAAATAACAAAAGTCAGAAGCAGCGACGCCAACGTTCACTGCCAATCCATCAGTCTCCTGGGTAAATATTGCTTCGAGAACGAGCCTCGTAACGCCATCAGACTCTGGCTACGAGAAGGCTCGTCCGTGCGGGGGGCACATTCTCTTCGCCGAGCTAGCTGGCGACAACCGCAAAAAAAGAACGACAACGAGCGCTTGGCGCACGACCAAACGAGACCACCTTTTTTTTTCCCCCACTTTGCACAAGCACAGTACCGTTTTCTAAACACCGCCTAAGCTGTGGAAGGAGAACCGTCTAGAACGGGGGAGACTCGAGTGCTGGGGACGGGGAAAAGTCAAACGCCAGACACTGAAAACACAAACTAGTGTCTGGGCAAAAAATTCGGGAGCACCAGTATTCTTTCGTCCGTCGTCTCGCAGACTCCGGGCATCCGCGCTAAACATCCAGAAACACCGATACGCGTCGTCGCACTCTGATCTGCCGACCGCTACGGAATCGTGCAACGGCTCGCGTTCGATGGCCGTCACGCTAACCCAGCCGCGGTGTCACGTCCTCACTACATCCAACCTTGTGCCAACGTGACACTAGATTTTTTAAACCGAAGCAATCTGCGCCACCTTACGTCTCCTTTATCCTAAAGCTCTTACTCGTGGACTATTCCCTTCCCGGCGGACGCCTCAAACGAATTGGGACTTAACGTCTGTCCCCCACCCTCTCCCCAAAACACATTGGCATTTGCAGCAATCTATCACAGTTTTTAATGCTCACCAGCATAAAGTTGTCTCAATATCTTTACCAAGTCCCAGCAGCAAAATGTTGCACGTCGCAACGATGAGCCAAGTTGTTTCGTTTCTGCCGATCTGCGCAGTCGCAAAGTGCACGCAGAACACACTTCGACTTGCAGATGACGCAAACGGCAAGAAGCGGAAAGGAACGCAAAGAGAAAGTACCGCCATTTGCGCATGATTCATGATGTGCGTGTTCAATAAGTTAAAAAAAAATCTTCGCTATGTTTTCTTTCCCCCTGCGCCGCCCCCCCTCCCCCCCCCCCCCCATCCCAAACGTGCCCGTCCTCTTCGCCTCGACAGAAGCCAGAAAAATACTCTTTTTAGCTAGTTGCGGCCAAAGCCCAGAGTCGTGGTGCGTCGGGAGGTGGCAACGTCGGGCACTGTATCCGCAAAATGTTTCCGGCCTGCACATAACACTTCCTTCGAAGCACAATTGCTCAACACTTACAATATGCCGCCAATTGAAACTCTAATTTGACACCACTTCCAAGCGTCTATCAGCTACATACATCACTGCAACTGCGCACAAATGTGGAGACATGACGAAATTGGCTCTCACAAAGAAGGTGCAAGGGGAGAAGATTTTGTCCTCTCAAAGGCACAATGTCGTGGTCTCCGGGATCATTAAATTTTGTGGGTGGCAATTTCGAAGGTGGTGACCACGATCAATACAGTGATTATCCTCGCATGAGGGAGATCGACGTATGGGTGTGCGCAATTCAGTTTTTGATTTCTCTCAAAGAAACAACAGCGACGAAACAGGAGCGCGGGCATCAAACAAAAGGGTGCTGCACCTCGCAGAGTAGAAATAAAACTAAAATGCTTAACGCTTTTCAGTTTGACAATGTGGCATTTACCAACTCGCAAATCTGGCCGGACGATAGTTCCACAACGAAGTGGAAGAAAAAGTAAGACGAATGGGGCAATCGTGGCTCTGGAAGCCTAAGGCATTGTTAAATGTTTACCGGAAAGGAGTATCCTGGAGGCTTCATTATAGCCGTAGAATTTCCAACAGGATGAAAAGATAAATCGTGAGTCAACTCTCCAAAACCGAGGCCTCGATCCGTGGTTTCAGAACCAAACGAGCGGTCCTCATGTCATTGACGTCGAAATCAATGCATGTTTTGTCAACGCGACCGAAGGACGCCCACGCTAAAAGCTGTAATTAAAATAAGCAAGCCCCTGCTCCGGATGCTTCAAGCTACATCTTCTCCCCTCCGACACAACCAAAAGATAAAGGGGGGCAAAAGTATGCGCTCCACGGCTGCCCTTCCACTATCTTTGTGGAAGCCTCGTTAAAAACATGCAATGTACAGATGGGCGCATACAAGATTTTTCTCTCTCTTTGCACGGTTACTAACACTGACGCACGTGTGCGTTCACATATCCATGCACACACACACGCACACAAATCAATCAATGTGCCCGGGGAAAAGGGAGGTCTCCGAACAAAAAGTAGGGTTACAGTGCACACGATGAAACGTCGGATGGATGACGAAACCACGACGTGCGCGCAAGCTCCGCCTCATCACGAGCTCTCCCGCGGCATGCACTGCCGGCAGGGTCGAGAGGGGGGGGGGCGAGTGATGATTATCTTTTTTCCCCCTTGCGAAGATTGGCGAAAAAAAAAAAAAAACGATAAAATGATGTGCTGCACGCTTCCCGTGTTCTTAGAGTTCCATGTCTTTCGTCTCGTCGTCCGAGAAGTCACTCATGGAGCTCTCGCTGCTCGACGACTCGTTGTCCTGCTCCCGCAGCGCCTCTTCCGTCGCATACTTTTTGACGTACTCTGCACAAACGGGAGAGGTGGAAGAGAACAATGTTGAAGGAGACTAGTTCTTTTCGGGCTGCAGTTCGGCCATTATAAAGCCGTCCTAACTGTGCACAACTTGTCCACACAAAGGTCACCATATCTAAATGTGAAAGCATTAACTGCCCCATTGGCTGCGACGCATCGTGTGGCTCTATAGCGACAGCGTCATCGTTGCTAAGGAGCCAGCTGAACTGCTGGCAGAGCAGCGGGGGGGGAAGGACGCAGGTATGCGCTGGCCTGACGTTGGGCCTAACATTAGGCCTACCGTTACGCTTTGAAGTTTTATTGTCGACAACCGGTACCCGCAGCTAGGGCGACGATGATGATCAGAAGACACGTGATTCCAGCATGCGCTGCGCCGAGCTTCGCACTCCCGCCGCTGCCTCACCTAGTGGCACAGCAGTCACCAGCGAGCCAGAGCGGTCTGCGCAGAGCACCGTCGCTCTCCCTGCTGGCACTGCGGCCCCTTCTGCTCCTCTCAGCGCCAAGGAACATGGCGGCGCCTGAGGCACCTGTATCGGCGACGGCTGCAACCTCGGCAGTAGGGAAACATGGCCGTCCACGCCAGTACACCGCAGACGAGCGACGACGGAGTGGAGGAACGACATTAATGCTTTTGCATTCCCAACTCGTAAGAAGTGCTTAGGTGTCCTCGGAATTTTTTTTTTTTTTTAAATGTCCTGTATTCTTTCCAGCAAGTATACGGTGAGCTTAATGGAGGGTGCGAGATTTGAGTAAGGAAGTAAGATTTGAGTGCGGTTGCGAGTTATGAGTGAGAATGCGAGTTTTGAGCGAGGGTGCGAGTTTTGAGTGAGTGCGCTAGTTTTGGGAGAGGGTCAAGTTTTAAGGGGACACTGACAGGGCCTTTATACTTGCTGAGGGTTTATTTGAAGAAGACCTATAAGAGTCCAACTACCCGGAACACAGTTTGTGGCTCGGAATTTTTTTTTTTTTCCGCCCGAAAACCGCTGGTCGGGAACTGGCCGGTTTCAGTCGCACTCTCTCTTTTCCATGGTCAAGTGGCATTCAAACTAAAGCATACCAAATATATTCAAAGTTGTGGGTCATCTAAGGCACACATCCAGTATTAAAAAAAAAAAAAGAATATAAACCCCATTTTTCTGGCCTTTAAAGGGAAACTCCGCTTCATTCTCAGTTGTTAGCAAACAATTCAACTCTCTTTAGTATCATCTAGAGCAGGAGTAGCCAAGCTGCGGCTCGCGAGCCGCATGCGGCTCTTCGCGTGTTAAAGTGCAGCTCTTCCCCAAAAGCACTTCCCCAAAAAGAGAAATGGAACACACTTTAAATCGAAAGACAGGTTGCAGTTTGGTAGTCATGTGCTACTGCTACCTTACCTACAGTTGGACTGCTTTCGACTCTGATAGATTGAAAGTTGTTTGAGTTTCGTTTACTACACTAAACAAAGTTTGCCCCCCCCCCCCCCCCCCCCTGCGGCTCTTGGAGGTTTCGGAGTCTTGTTTGCGGCTCTCAGGCCAGGTCAGCCTGGCCACCCCTGATCTAGAGAGACCGAATGTCAAATATTAGAACCTAATACTACCTAAAAGATCATTAAACTGGCCAACAAAGACTGAGGTGCTTGAAGTCACCAAAATCCAGTAACTTAGCGGGCGACATGCGGCGCAGCCAACATATTTCCGTTGCGGCTAACGTCTGTTGCATATGCAGTTTTTTTTTCTTGGGTTGTCTCCTGACCCCATATTAAATTGCCTAACAAAAAAATAAAAAAAAAATTTAATGGGAGAAGAGGGAAGGGGGTGTTAATGTCTCTCTAAGTGAGGGTGCGAGTGTTCTGAGTGGGGGTGCGAGTTTTGAGGGAGGGCGTGAGCTTTGAGTGAGGGCGTGAGCTTTGAGTGAGGGTGCGAGTTTTGAGTGAGCACATGTGAATGCAGATATGAGTTTCAATTTTGTTTCTATGGTCTATTGCAGGTTAAGAAGGCAGGACCAGCACTTCCTACAAAACTCTCCCCGCTCGCCATGATTGGTGGTTTTCTCCTCTCCAGCATTTGCTCCACTCAAGTGGAAAGAGTGGAGGGCTTTGTCAGAGGAGCCTGTCATGCTTTTCTTAACCTGCAACAGACTATAGCGGAGAGTTTAACCATGACGGAGGGAGAACCTTTACGTCGAGTCAACCAGGAGTACGACCGAGTTCAACATGAAATGCCAACCTCTGCCGACAACGCCAGTCCTACAGAGCAGCATGCCTTCAGCGGCGTTACTCATTGAGAGACCCAGAGGTTCCCCTCGCTGAGCGCCCCGAAACGACGCCAGAGCCCACCCGCGCACACGAACGGCAGAGCCCACCTTGCACCTTCTTCTTGTACTCCTCCGGTTTGTGCAAGTACATGGCGGCTGCGTCCCCGTTGAGAGGGTCGATGGGGTTGGGGTACGTCAGCAGCTGGGGCAAGAATGACTCGAAGATGTTGGACAGATCTGGGGAGACAGAGGGGGCCGACACAGTCACCACAATGGCACTGTTGCCAGAGGCAACTGCGCTTGACTCGTAGCACACTTCGTGCGAGGACCAGCCTGGGATACGCAAGACCTCGACACTCTTACCCGAAATGTGCAGAACACTATAGTAGGTTACAAGTCAAGAAGGTAGCGGCAAATGCCCCTCAAAGGGAATCATACATCCCTCCGCCACCTCCGCATCCAATAGCGTCCCATCGTTTCCGTGACGTTGCGACCAACGCGCGAGGAGGGTCGTGCCTTTCTGTACATATTTGCTTTATCTCTCGACTTTGACTTAGCATTGTGGAAGCCACGAGAGGGAGATTAAGTCTTCCCCCTTCCGATGGAAACAAAGACGACTTTCGGGGATTAGCTTCCCCCTCCGATTGATACAAAGGCTGCTTTCAGGGGCTCGGTTCTTTCTCCGATGAATACAAAGGTCGCTTTCTTAAAAAGCAGGGGTCGGAGACAAGTTGGCACCACTCTGTGGCCATTATCTATCCATTGAAGCGGAACAAGGAGCGTTTCTAGTGAACTCTTCTTTCGAATGCGGAGGGATTTGAAACCGGCGCACCACGCTTGTGGGAGGAGCTTCTCCTACCTTCTTAACTTGTAACCGACTATAGTAAACAAGACTGGTCACCATGAAGACTGCGATTACAGCTATGGTTGAAGAGGGGTTAACAATCCAGTAGATGGTCCGTCTCCAGTACGCGCTCCTTGCCTTCTGCTGCGATTTGGCGACACGTGCAACGAAATGCCCTCAAAGGTAGATAGCTCGCACTTAAGGCAGAACATCTACAGCCTGATTCACCTGTCAACGGCCATGGGCTCCCATTTTGGTTTTGTCTTTGTTTGCAATGATTTCACTGTAGCTGTTTTCTTTTTCTCCCAACTTGCTACAACAATGTGCACTCCCCTGCGATGCTGCGACTTGAATGACGACGACAATGGGTGCAACGAGCACTCTAAAAATTTAGAGAGTATCACTCACCGTACAGCGCTGTCCATGCTTGGTTGATGACATCCAGACACACCGTACCAGACCTGGACCAAGAACGAAGCACAGATAATGACTACAGACATTTCGTACAGAGAAAAAATAAATGCTGTTGCAAACATAAGCTAAACCAAAAATATGTAACCTGTATTACGGAGCCTTCATGTGTGCTTTGCTTAGGGTGACGACATCCGACCATTTTGTTCCCAACGCTTCATTTTTTGTTCTGAAGTGCGTCACCCGACACAAGCTCTCGGCATTGACAGTGCTACGGCAACACTTTGATTTCTTTGTATTTTTCTCGAAAGCGTGCTGCCGGCATCAGGTACTACAAAGAATGGCATCACCGTAAACAGGACATTAAGGTACCTTAACCTGTATATGGAAGTCAACATTTTCTTTTTTATTTAAGAGCTCCGCAATATTACAGGGCATTGCATAAGTATCAGGAGGTCAACACTATTGTCCATATTTTTAAGGACTATTCCATAACTCGAAGACAAACAGCACGAATGAATGGACACAAATAACAAACTCACACTTCGTCGATGTTGGGATGATAGATCTTGTTCATGAAACCTGAAAAGCGAGAAATTTCAAGATTGTAATCGGTCGATCGGCGTGAAAGAGCGTCGATTTTCGTTTTTTGTCCAGCACAGCGAAGCTTGGACTTGCATTTTGAATGAAGACTGTAGTAAAAATGTCCCTTGCCCCCAACAATAATAGCTTTATCCCAAAAGGGACGCTGAAGGGATACTTCTTTTTCAAAATTCTGTTCTTTGCTCAATAATCTGCTCAATTTTTCTCCCGAAGGTTTAAACAGACATTTTTTCGCAAGTTCATGACATGAAAAGTAACGAAAACTAATAAAACTGGAACTTGCGGTGAAAATCAGATAAGAAAGTAAAAAGACAGTGAGTGTGCAGGCGAGCTGGTGATAGCTAATCATGTCATATAAAACGTCCCTTTCTGTGTCTGTTCCTTCTATTAAAAAGCTTCCAATTTCTTCCACCACAGTTTCAGGTGTTATATGACAAGAAAGTAAAAGGCACAAGGTGCGACGTTGAGATCGCAACAGCTCACAATGTTACAAATAGATAAAGCATGAAAAACCATGGAGGTGTCTCAGCTGTGTGTCAACATTATTATGATCTCCAAAATTTATTTTAATGCAGAATGTTACGAGGCTCACTTCGACGAGTGCAACATTATGCAAAATAGTCACAAAAATCCATACCACATGGACGCTTAATTCACGACCGAAGATTTAGCCAAGTTAAAAAATCTATTAATTATAGGGAAAGAAATATATGAGTCCTTCCACCACACATTTTATCTCTTCTAACTTCATTCGTGCGATTAGGATACATTTCGTTTTTAAATTTGCCAAGAAATTTACAATTATTAATAATAAAAAAAAGAAAGACAGTGCAGAAATAATTTCACTCAAAGGGACTTAATGGTTAAAGTTTGCAGGTTTCATAAAAGAAAAGAACTATAAAACCTCAAGTCACTCTACAACTTTCAGTGAAAAATTTGTGGTCGGTATTATTTTTCCATCAATCAAAGCACTCGGCTACGAAACCCTCGCTACACCAAATGTCTACAAGCCATCACCACCGCACGCGAGCATCTTGTTTTTAAATGCGCCGACGCACAGAAAGGGAAGATTGTGCCGTCGCGGAAAGTTTGCTGCGCGACCATGGAGGAGGCAACTTGCACGAAACGCTCCGCCAAAACTCTCGCAAAACTCGCAGCAAACACTCGCCTATGGACGGCGACTTGAAGGGGTACTTCTCGGGCAGGTCCACCCTGACCTTCCACACCCCGCCTTCGTAGGGCGCTGCAATGAGAAGACGCCGGTTGACGGGGAGCCCACTGCCGCCTTTCCAAACACGCGTCAACTCTTTCAGGTCAGACACTTACTCGCTTTGGGACCGTAGAACTTGACGCAGAATTCGTTCAGACCTCCCAAGATGGTGACTTCGTGCTTGCTCTCAATGCTGGGTTGCGGCAGTCAAGGCATACACCTTTTCGCGTGCGTCGTGACAAGGCATCATGGAAGCTGTCGCATTTAAAGGGACGCCGACACCCCCCCAATTTTTGTTAGTTAGGCAATTTATAATGGTAACAGAAGACTACCCAATACTTAGTAAAAGTAAGTAAAAAACTTAATATAGTAAAAAAATACATCTACTCGAAAGAAACCGAAACTGGACTGGCAAGGAATATAGAGGAGAAAGATACCGGAAGTCACGTGGCTGTGCAACTTTTCTTTCTTTCCAATCAACGTATTTGCAGCTTTTTAAAAGCCACAAAAAACGGGTATAATATTTCTTTTCTATTTTTAATATTGTGTGTGTGCCTTTGATAATTCCCGACGTTGATTATCTTTGGTGGTTGTGTCTAAACCATGAAAAAATGGCACGTGACCACGGAGAAGAGAGTGAGCACGACTCAAACCGACCAGTTCTCGTTCTGCGACTTTCAGGCGGAAAGAAAACGAATATCGAGCTGCAAATTGTGTCTGGGTAGTTAGGCTCTCATATGCCATGTCCAAATAAAAATCTTGGCAAACATAAATACCCTGTCAGTGTCCCTTTAAAGAAACTGCGATCCAAGGTTATTCGAACAAGGTGTCCTCGGACCAGAAATTATAAAGGTTGGTCCACACATTTGCGGCCAAGCGTCGCCAAGTGCATTTTTCCCGCCCACGACAGCCAGACGCTTTGGCCTTTTTGGGGCTTTCATGCATCATTCTTTCACAGTGCGTTCGCGAAAATTCCGACAATGTTATACATGCCCATTTCTCGTAGATGGTCCATAAATTTGATATTAAGATGCCGCAAAATGTTTCAGTTTAGTCCTACGCGAATCAGACATGTTTCCAAACTGCCTGATGGAAGGCTCCAGCGCGTCCTCTCGTAAGCGGGCACAACACACTCGAACGCAAATCTGCGAACCAGCCTCAAAAGTAAGACTCCCGCACACTGCGAAGGGGCTTGCCTTTTGTTAGACTACAACCATTACGATTTCTTTTTAGAATACTCTTGCTCGAGCAAAGACTCATTTTCGAAAACGAGCATAGTTAGCCAGAACACAACAGGACTCCTGAAAACCTGTGGGAGTTTACTTGTCGTAGCATTGCTTTCCTCCGCTACCGATACAGAGTATGTGGAGCGTTTTTTTGCTTGCTTTTCAATGAATCCGCTTCCAAGCATTTTCTTCCCATCCTAAAACATCTTGTAATCAGTTGGGAACGTGGCTTTCTACGAACTTTGTACCATTTCTGTCGTCACACTTCAGTGTTGCCGGTAGGGGCATAGGTTTGAGAAACACAATGAAAACAAAATTCGAAAATTCAATAACTTCACGAAATGTGTTACTGTACAGCCGTGTCTATCAATGAATGTGTTGAGCCAATATTGAGGCAAATCAGCAACCAAGAAAAATCGCTGGAGTACCCCTTTAATCTAGTTCTTGCAGTATTCGACCACCTTCGCGATTTGCCGCGTCTCCCATTTAAAAGGATGTATATCTACTGCTGGTGCACAGCGAATTTTCCGATAAAAACTTTTGAAGTCATCACTCATGCTGGAAATATTTTATAGAAAAAAAATTCATTTGTTTTTTTCCTCAGAAAATGTTACTTTTTTTCTTTTTTTTTTTGAGCATAGAATAATTTTTAGGTGATAATGGCTGAAGTAATTTATATTCTCAACCTCAATCAAATGAAACAAAATCTCCGAGGTGACTGGCTTGTTCAAGAGCTGTACAAGTCTTAAATTTGGAAGAGAAACACCCAGTTCTCTCCTTTATTTCATTGGCTTTTACATAGTATATGGTCTTGGAAGACATTTACTAAGAGAGCTGAAGCCTCAAAATCACCATTCTCTACATCCTGTTGGAGAAGTGAAATGAACAATGACATCATAAATTCTACCACAAGCAGATGGCCAAGCTTAAAGCTAATATCATTACTACCCAAAGTGACAAAAACATCGGAGGACAAACTGAACAATCCCAAATCATTGTGATTGCCTTTAAAGCTGCTATGTGCTGACACATTTTTTTTAGAATTATTTAGCAATGTGTTTCGTACTCACATTTATAAGTGCACTCTAGCAATTAGATGCAAGTCCCTGCATCCACAAGTGTTGTGGTAAACTCTAGTATTGCATTCCTTCGTGTCAAAGTGTGACAGTATGCAAGGAGGATTAATATGCTTGCCGAATGAGTGGATGGCAGGTATTAGCTACTGGAGGCATACATTTTACCAAAGCTCATTTTAGCGAACGACAGTTTAGAGACCCCCCATCCCTATTATAGAATCTTTTTAAAGAGAAACCCAGTTCAGAGAAAATGGCAACAAGTCCCCTTTTAGCGAATTCGCTTTTATTGGGCGACGGAAAACTCTTTGCGTATCGCCTGGTTTACGGGGGAAGAGAGGAGGGGGGCCCCAAGGCTTAGGTAAACACACCTCAGTGGACCCCGCGCTAGCCTCTTTTTAAACAGCATCCACTTTTCGATAGAAGGCAATTCTCTAAACCGAGGTTCCGCTTCTAAACCGAGCTTTAATAAATCGTGCCCGTTCCCTCAAACGTGCTTCGATGAAATGGTGTTCGATCAACCGTAGTGAACCCATTGGCTACACACTTTGTAACGGGTGGTAGCTTGCACCACCTGGCCTAGAAACATTTACACGTCTCTCCTATTAATTCTGCTCTAAATTCCGTTTCTCGTGAAACCATCTACCCTACCAATTTTGTGTATTATCACACTTCTCTAGACCTTCTCTCCCAATCTTCTAGCCTTCTTTTTGTGACCTTCCATCCTGCCAGCAAAACCCAGCATTCTCGCCAAATCAGTTACCTCTTCAGGGAGGGCAGGACAAAGCCCCACATACTTGAAAACCACATGTTCCGACATCTCACTCTAACTATGGCATATGACACGTAATGTGTCTCTTGAAATTTAGCGCCGTAGGTATTGTACACCAAAATTTACAAAGGATGTTCACTGACTGAAGATAAATACAGGTTCTTGGAAGGGCAACGAGATTGCTTTCAATCACCAAACAAACCGCGTTCCACGCAAAAAAAAAAAAAAAGTTTTAATTACAGTTGATGAAAGGGGAGAGTAAGGTGGAAGCTTGTCCCACCTCTTTCCACTTTTACAAAGCGAACGCTGGAAAGGAGGAGACCTCCTCTCAAGCGTTCGCTCTGCCAAAGTGAAATGAGGTGGGTGAATTCACCCAGTGGAAGCTTAAGCTTCCACTGGGTGAATTTGATAAATACGTAAACAACGAGGCGAATCCTTAACGAACGTGCGTCATGACGCGTACGGAGTGTTTTGAAACACACCTGTAACACGTGAAAACACGATAAAAAAAAAAAAAAAAGGTGTCAGATTGCAAAATCACAGCTCCCTGTATGCGAAAACAAAGCGAAGCGCAGAAGACAAATAATGAGAAACAAAACAAACAAAAGCGGGGAGAACCAGCCTCCTTTGTGGCGAAACATAGAAGAAACCCGACCAACCTAACAAAACAAAGTGCGTTTCATTCGCTAGTGTACGGAGAAAATGGAGCAGGGACACATCGGCGTGGTGGTCGACAGAACCACGGCCTCTGTTTCTGGAGATCCAGCGGTCGTGACAGAACACCGCGAGCGAGATTTCAGAATGAAAGGGAAAGCCTTCTACTGGCGTCGACGTAAAACAAAAAGAGGAAGATGACTCAATAAACACGATGTGACGGATGGTAGAGCGAGCATAACGAAAAAAAAAAACAAAAAAAACGGTGATTTGTAGTCTTCGATAACAAAGTGGAGGAAACGACAACAAAAAAAAAAAGAGCAGCCTTTTTTTTTTTTTCAAGTCAGCTGGCCGCGATTAAGACGAAAAAAAAAGTGGGAGAAAATAGCATGAAAACAGGTCAGGAAACACGCATTTTTTTAGCCGCATCGGCTACTTTCCCGTTAACTTTTATCTCTGCTTCACGCGCAGAATCCACACCAAACAGAAACATATGTAAACAGCGCGAAGGCGAGCGGGAGCAAAAAAAAAAAAACAACAATTAATAATAATAATAAAGAAGCCCGACGTCGCTCCCTAAACAATACAAAAGGATCTCGTCGCAGCAAAGCGATGCACACACACAAGAAACAAAAGCAAAAAAAAAAAGCCTAATGGGAACCGAGCCAAGAAAATATTAAATGGCAAAACTGGTCCCCTGGATACAAGGCGGCCCCATAGGGTTGCTCCCCCAAATCACCTGGAGGTCACATCAGCCACGAAAAAACCAAAAACAAAACAAAACCACACGCGTCGGGACGCGCACATCTGGTGACCACAATCGCTAAAAAGGCTCGTCATCCGCAGCGAAGGGACAAAAGCCACTGGCCGCAGTCGACTGCTGACCGATCGGACCGTAAGAATGAGTCGAAGTCGTGGCTCACCAACCCTCCGATACTGGTGGCAAACACGGCGGGGCAAGGTATTTCTGCATCGCGATTTGAGCTTCGCCAACAGCTTCATTTGCATAAAACGTGCTGTCCACGGGGCTCACAGTGGCCCTACCACCGCGGGGGACACGCTGATGAAGCAACGCGAGCGAGGAAAAAAAAAAGGCAAAATACCTCTTGCTTTCCCAAGCTGGCAAGGTTGGGGTGAAGCGCTTTTTCGATGCTAGACGGCTGGGGCTGTTTCGCTCGCTCCCCTCCCCGAGTCGAGACGAAAAAGGATACAGTTTTATGACGTCCGTATCCATCCGCCTCTTCCCAGCGCTTGGAGAAGACATGTTTCTGTCTCGCCGCACGGCAGGAAGCTGCGAACGCAAAACTCCCAGCGATTTAAACGGCAATCTTTTCGAGCTAACGTACCTCGACTAGCACGCTCACGGAGCTCAATCACAATGGCGAACTGGCTGCTGGCTGGAGCTGGCTGACTGCAATACTCGTGACGTAGGGTCACGTGAGCCTCACTCGGTGCGCTCGGTTCTTCTACGCTCGCAACGCCCATTTTACTCACGTGACTTAAAGTGTGGCTCTATTAAATTTTTTTTCCCTACGCCAGAAGGCTACGACGCGGCGCCATTTTAAGTAGCCTAGAGTCAGAGTTAGTGACTCTGCCATTCGAAGTGGTGATCAATCGAACAGTTGTTATGTTGCTTTTTGTTTTACTAGGAAGCGAAGGGGGGGGGGGAAAAATCGTTCCTGTTGTAACTCGCCAAAAGCTGCTAAGTCGGTGAGGCGTGTGCCCGATTTATCACTTCCTTTTCTGATTTTTCGCGCTCGTTGCCAAAGCGGTGCGCGTTGACGACGGCGTGGGTTAATTTTTGCCGAGGTCCCGCGAGCGAGAAGTGAAAACGAAAAGCAGCACTTTCAGCTGGAAGCAAGCCCCGCCCACCCACGCAACTCCAGTGTTGCCAACGCGCTGGTGTGTCGATCAGCTGGTACATGTAAACAAACGAACTCACGTGATTTCTTTGCCCTCCACCCTTCCTTTGTCGTTGCGGTAAGGGTTTCAAAGGACTCGGGCTGACCTCGTTTGCAAAGATCCCGAGTTCAGCGTAGCTTTTTCGGCGGGGCGGAACCGAGAAATTGAAATTATGACAGCAATTTCAATCTTCTTCGTATCGACAGCCACGTTCCACAAGCGCCACAGGTGCTTAGTAGGGTTAGCTTCTTCTGGCAAGCTTAAAAAACCAGCACACGTCGTATCTCCGTAAGCTTATCGACTTTCCGCGTTGTTGGTTCGTTATCAGCTGACGTCAGACAATGATAGTCAGAGAAAACTGTCCCAGGACATACCTTGATGGGCTTGTCACTCAAGCTGCATCAAACGGTTTCCTTTCTTTTTTTTTTTCTTTTTGCGGAAATTTATTACAGTAGAGACTGGAGTTACTCATCATCTAAATGCGGAGCACAAGTTCGTCTGCTTATTGCAGAGAGATTGCAATGATGTCAGAACGCCGAGCTCTTATTGAATGATTGGAAAAAAATAGTGGGTAGACCTCGAGGCATCTAAGCATCGAGATCTACCCACTATCCGCTGAATCCAAGTCAATCGGAGCTCGACGGCGTTCTGACGCACCGGCAACTCCTGCGCAAGGAGCAGACGACTTCCACTCCGCATAAACATCACTGGCGAGTTTAGAACCAAAATTATTGCTAAAGTATGCTTTATCACTAGTACTTTAGAACCAACGACTATTAAAGGCGATGCAGAGCATGTTAAATTGAGAAAATGAAGCTAGGCTAGTTATGGGGGGAAAAAAAAACTTTAAGGAAATAATATATGAATTAGCGAGTGCTGCTGCACAGCAATTAACAAAAATTGAATATCACAACCCAGGCCACACAATATAAAAACCACAGGCATCCAATGTTCTTCAAGAGGCACATCAGCTTTATGTACAAGGTATAAAGGTTATCCAAGGCAAAGGCAGCATACATATCACTCAACAAGTCATCCGAAACGCTCGAAAAGGTCATCTGTGAACAGCGAAATCTGACTAGGCATTGCATAGTGCCTCTACAACAGTAATGGCAACCACATCACGCGTGCACACCATTTCACCTCAAAATGTACAAGAGGCGTGGCCAAGTCGGCTGCGGTTAAGGCACCCGCGAGATGCAATGCTCCGCAAGAGTCAATTGCATCTATGAGAAGACGTCCTCAATTTCCTAAACCTCATTTCCTACCAAGAAAGACGTATTCTTCGGTCGAGTACGCTCAAAGTCCGTCCGTGCGCTCACTGCGCTTCGTTTCACCGTAACTCGGCAAAGAGTGAGCTCTACGGCCTTCCAGAGCCAATCAGAGCAACGAAGCATATGACACCCAAAGGTGCAGGAGCGAGTGTAATCCAAGCAGTTAGAAAAGAGGGGAAGGAGGAACGCTCCCCACCCCCCTTACCCAGACCCTCTTTTGCACGTCCCGGACGTTGCTATTCTCCCCCTAGAAAATTAGCCCTCCGCTCGAAATTCAAACAAAGGCGGCTCTCCACTTTTTTTCTTGCCCGTGGCTCGGATGGCACTGCGCGCAACTGGTGAGGAACTCGCACGTCTCTCCCCGCCACGCCGATTGGTTCGCCGAGACCGTAGCCTTCGCCATCTGCCAAGTTACGGCAAAACGGAGTGGAGTCCGACTCCGGCAGAAATGCACCATTTCCGTCCGTGCGACATGCCGTCGACGATAGCCGCCCAGTAAGCTCTTTGACGAGTGTATGCCGAAATGGTTGAATCTTAAGAGCGGGGTACGATTTGTCCTGGTAATAAATTACAAAGAAGAAAAAGGCAAATTGAGGTAACAAGAAGGCACCGTGAACCCGAGACCGCGCAAGCGGCTCGAAGGTGGGCGAAGGCACGTAGTCGAGAAACGGTCTCATCATCGCGGCGGGCGCCGACAATGGAAGACGGCGTCGAAGCACCACCTACCGGGGTGTAGCGAGATCCCCGGAAATATATGTCGCGTCGAGACGGAAACCACGAAGAGACCGCCAGCCGCGCGCAAAGTCACGCTCACCGAAACGCTTGATTCCTTCGGACTTCGTCGTTGACGGGAGATTAGAAAAGGACGGCAGAAGCGGCCCGAAGACGCGACGCGAAAAAGGCACTGCGTCGGTGAACCCCCAAAACAAAACAAACGTTGAGTTTTACAGCGTACAGACTCGAAAGGACGTGGCCGCGCAGGCTCGTTCGCGAAAGACCTTTCTTCAGACTCGTGGAATCCGGCCACGGCCTAGGTCGGCGACGCGTGCAGTTCGTTCGACGTAGTGGGTAGGATGCCGAAGTGGTGCGCTCGGAATTTTGTACGACGGTGCGAGACGATTCGACGCATCTTTCAGCTCAGCGTCGCAGCCTCTTCCATCGCCTTCCTCCACCTGAGGAAATATGAACAGCAGAAAACAAAAGTGAGCAAAAATGTTTAGTCGCCCAGCAGAAAGAGACCCAGCATAAACGCGATGCCGGAGCACAATGCGGCTCTTTAGTAACGGCCTCGTTAAAAAGATGAAACTGCGGCGGATTTAGCCAATCATTTCACGTGACACTAAAGATTGTCACCAGTTTAACATTGCAAATGTTACACGAGAGATTTCGTTTTCAGGCGTCACTCATCTTGTCATAAAACAAACGAAAGAATATGTACAGAATGCGAGAGATGACGCAGGTACAGTGCAATCCGCTTACAACGATATACCACTTACAACGATCAGTTTATAGAGTTTCTAGACTAGAAACAACCAGTTTCTAGTCCAGATACAACAATAATCGGTTATAACGATTGCCCTCCCCCCCCCCCCTATTTTCGGGTTTCTTCATTATCATTATAAAGTGGATTGCACTGTACATTTTTGAAGCTGTGACTGCGTCGCCCCTGGTCTCGCGCGCTTATTCTTTTGTGATTTTCACCGACAAGCTCGTCGATTCATTCAGCCTACCTGTTTGTAGTTTTAATATTTCTTTGGAGCAAATGTTGATTCATAAATTCGGGTTGTGAAGATGAATTTTGTCAGGAGGTACCCATCTAATCGACGGACACGCCACGCTGGCGTAAAGGGAAGCTGAAGCGGTTTTGCATTTGAGGAAACACTTAGAACATCTTCATTTAGCCTCCAGGATCTCGAATATCGAGATTACTTTTAAATTTGGTGCATTGAGGCTGCAGAAAATCATTCTGAAGGTACTGCCAAAGCGTCTCCTTCCCAGAACGTGACGTCATAAAAGGAGTTATCGGGACCTCCTCTTTTGCGCATCTTCAGCGCCCATCAAAGCTATGCAGGCACACTCTCGCCATTTTTAAGAAGGTCAGAAAAAGACGTCACGATGGGCGCTAGTGCGCAGGAATATACCTGGCAAGCTCGTACTAGCATGCGCTGACCACACAAGCGACCGCGCTTGGCGGCCGAAAGGTCCTCGTATGACATAACTACTGGTCGGAGGTTTTTTGTGTTTTCTCGCATTTAGTTACACCTTGATGCTGAATGTGATGTTCAGCTTCAATGGGATAAAACTATGCTAGAATCAACCTATATCTAATTTTTTGAAAGAAGTGTTTCAGCTTCCCTTTAAAGCTAAGCTCCGCCGAAATATTCATAGTCTCAGATTTGCTTCAAAATTGTTTCAACGCATTAATAGACACCTCTGAAATATAGTACATAACCCAAAATTGCAAGTTACAATAATTTTGTTTCGCAAAGTTATAGAAGTTTCAAACCTGGTCCGAGAGGCTCTACCGGCAACACTGAGAACATGAAACACGACATAACATTATAATGCAATTAAATGCAAAGGTCCCTCTTGTTCCCCTTCTCCAGGGATTATTTTCGTCACGACATAACATGTTGTAATGTGGGGCAATATGGGGGCATTAGAGCTCGTTCCTGACAGATTACGACAAGTTTGGGGTAGCAAAACAAACGCTGGCAAGGCTCACACCAGTAAAGCAAAGACATGCAGAAAATACCGCGTTTTTAGACCGCCCGCTCGGATTTAGAGTTGCGTGACATGCGACGTCACTCCACCGGAAGGCGTGGGAAAATTTGAATGTTTGTTTTGGCGTCACTTTATTTGCCACTTTCTGAATAGCTATTCTGAATTTGGGGATAATAAATAGCACGACGGAAAAAGCAATGCCTGGGTATTCCGGAAACATGTTTAGTTTGGGTGGCTCAATCAAATCGCCGGAGGTTCCTTTAACGACGGCTCGTAGGCGGAGGGCGTCGTGAAAAGCGGTCGGTTGAAGCGACCCAACCAACCTGGCGGCCAGGTCCGGAGAGTCCGCATAGAAGACTGAGGGGTCCACGCCCACGTGCGTCAGCTCAAACAGCTGCTCCTGCGGAATTCCCTCGAAGCTCTGCAAAGAGACGGATCAAAACCTCCGAATTAAAATCGTCAAAGAAATTTGTTTAAAAGCTTCGTTTTTGTTGTTTCTTTATTGGAGACACAGGATAAAACAGTAGTTTCTATAAAAGACACAAAGGAAAGACACAGATGCACTGATTTGCAACCAAAAGATCATACACAAGGAAAAAAGAAAAAAGCATCGAAGAGCGAGTCACAGAGACAGCTTTAAAGGCAGAGTACACATAGCGTAAAAGGTAGGGTACATACAAGTACTCCAAATTAAAATGGCATAATTTCAAACTACAAATTACTTAAATCTTCAGTTGACTCGCAATAATTAAAATTCGGATATTTCATACTTCTGGCAGACTAATTAAAATATGTCTGTTGCCCCGCTATGTTTACAATGCGTTTATAAGCTGCTTAATTCAAACAGCGTTTTCGCTTCATTTATACTATTTGTTCATCATGGCGGGTTAGCTCCGTTAAGTGTGCCTCTCACCGAGCACCTGTGTACTGCAAGAAGGCAATACCCGCAAAGCTCGCAGACATTGCTTTTCTGCAGTATGCGGGTCCTCGGTGAGAAGCTCACTCTATGGGACTAACCCACCGCGATTATGCAAGCAGTACTGTCCTGACAATCTGCTTTCATTATTCGTGCTTGTGTTTTTTATTTTTCTGAGGGGCTTAAATTCGAGATTAAAGAACGTAGGCATTGGACTTTCTGAGGCCACAGGTCATAGATATAATTATATTAAAACTAACTGAGCTTAGAAGTGGACAAGTTGGGAACAACCTTCACATGTTCAGCTGAATTTTCATTTAAGCATGGTACAACGGTAGTAAAAGGCTCGAAGAAACTATTCGATATTTGATTAGAAAATATTCAACCAAAACCGCTATTCGCTTTTAACTTCACCAATGTCTTGTGTGTTTGTTCCAGCTTAAAAATAGGCCTGTGTAGAGGAAAAAAGTAAAAAATCTGCTTGGTATGAGTATAGCTATTCCTATAGCAAACAGAAAACATCCTATAGCACAAAAAAAAACTGAAGTCTATGGCTTCCTGAGGTTTGAATTAATGGGAGTTGACTGTATTACGCAAGGACCTTTCCAAAAATATGGTTTCCTCACCCAACAGCACCCCCGATAGGCTAGCTAAAGGCAGCGTTCCCCCAAAATATTGATAATGTATGCTTCTGGAATTTCACGGGTTGATGTCCCCCCTCGCCGTGTATTTCCGGGATCAATAGTGTTCGGTGAGGAGGTCGTTCACAGACCAACCAGCCTGATCCACATAACATTTGCCAGATGTCAATGAGATGTTGTACACAACGCCCACTGTGTGTACAACACTGTGTCTTGCGTGTTCCTTTGTCCTTGTCCTTTGTGTGCTGTTATGTTCAACATATCAAAGACACACTGACATTGTTAGTCAATCTAATATCAGAAAAATATTATGGTGTCCAACCTTTTTCTTTTGTTAGATACAAAGCAGAATGCCTGGAGAGCGCAGCTGCAAAAAATATTTTCTAAAAAGTAATTTATTAATAATTAATGCTGTTCCCATAAAATCAAACTTTATGGCCATGGGTGCATGACAAACAAAGCAATTATCCTTACTCCCGTCATCGAAGGATAGATTACCTTGAATGAACCTTATACCAAAACAAAATTGAACTGGCAAAAAAATGCATTAGAGATGCGCAGGCACGCACCTTTAATTAATCACCAGCACACCAAAGATAGCAGATAAAAAGATGCAGCGGAAATGAATGAAAGTTTGCAGAAATACTCCACGTGTAAGCAAAAACCAATTCCTCTGCCACGTTTTATCAACAGATAAAGTGTTTGTTCCAGCCGCTAGCTAGCCAATGGAAGAAAAAAAAGTTGTTGCCGAAATTGTTGTGCAGATTGTCATCGTAACGTGTTGGCGTTCTGCACCACTTCGTACTGCGTAAACATTTCTTTAAACTGCTTAGCAACTGCTGTGGAAATTCTAGAAATATTTTTCGTCAACCTCCATGAAGTCTTCCATCAGATCTTTCGGATCTATCAGATTTCGGATTCCATCAGATTTTCGGATCTAACTACCCGCTTTCTGTGAATGGGCTTCCCACAACCATCCAACAAATTTTGTTGTAGCATTAGTGCAATTCAAATGTTTCTCTACAAACATAACAAGACCTTTGGTAACTATATTTGCCATTCAGGAGCTAGTATATCATATCACATTTGCTAGGTGCACCATTACCCCTGTACGCCTAATAGAAGTAGGTACATAAAAGATCCGGGCCACCTGCTCGGTTGGTTACAAACTGATATAAAGATTCAAAAGAATGTAGGGTTCGCTCAGAAATGTAATCGCATTTTAAAAACTGTTTAGGCGACAGAAAACTGCGCACCGCAGTTTCTAAACCGCCACCGCGAGCGGAGAGCAACAAAGCAAACCGATGCCGACCAATTGTGTGGCGCGTCTCACCCTGTCGAGAGAGCAGACTTGGTATCCGAGGAGTGGGGTGGTCCTCAGCGCCGCCACGTCTTCGCTGGCCCGGTACATGTACAGCACGTGGTCCTTCACCACGAACCACTGGCGCTTCCAGCCCCGCTTGCCGTACTGGTGCAGGTAGCCGCTCATCGAGGAGCCAAGGTCGTTGGCCGGTACCTCCTGCGTGCACGGATCGCATCCGTGTGTGCAAATGCGACGACGGCATTTTTATTTTTGCATTCTACTCGTACAGCAAGCGTCAAACTATGCCAGCTAGACCACAGATTGTCGAGCTGAGCCCCTAGGGATCCAGGGGTTCCCCAGAGTACCCTCAGGGGTTCCCCAGGTATCCCCAGGGGCTCCCCAGGGTATCCCCAGCTCCCCAGAATACCCTAAGGAGCTCCCCGAGCTCTACCCTTGCAATTTGGAAGAGGAGGAAGCTCGGAGGATTTTCTACCTCGCAGAACACAGAACTTGCACATCTGCTCCGAAATGGGTCGCGACGGCATGACGTGCAATTGGCTTTCGTCCCGACGGATTGGGCAGTCTACGGGAGGGGAGCGAGGGGGCCCTCCTCACCTGGAGGATGCCTCGAACCGTCTTCTTCTTCTTGATCAAGCCCTGGCCCCCTTCCTGATCAGGGTCAGACCTCTCCTTTGCCTCGCCTGCAGCCAAACAAAACACCAACAAATCAAGGTGTTTTTGTTTGTATTTTATTATGAATACTGTTTATTTTAACAAGGGTTGTGACAGGTACGGGGTAGAAGTTCACATGAAATATACAAGTTCACACAAAGTATACAATATTAGAAGCAAAAAATAGCTAAAACAATACCGCCCATTGGGCCTACAGAAAGTGTATAAGATACAATAAAAGAAACACTTAAATTAAGAGACTATGCTCCAGTCGTCAAACAAAATAAATTCAAACAGTTGTCACTAGTTATCATTTCCTGTGACAAGAACAAAAAAAACAGCATTCTTAACGGGCTGTATCACGTAACTCTGCAACAGTATTTGCAAATTCCTCCGAACAGCTTATGAACACAAAATTCTGGGGAAGGTCATTCCAAGGTCGTTTCTTGTACAAGCCCCAAATACTCTTGAGCTGTCTTTGCCAGCTTTTCATCTGGGGGCCCCGACGCTGTATCAGAAATAAATTTCAGTCGAATCAAACACAGAGGCAAAAAATTGCGGTGACTTAGCTCGGCTATGCCAGGGTATACGTAGCGTGAGCTTATGCGCACAAAATGAGAGGCGCAATCAAGCGGCTCCAGTGCAGCGTCAAGACTTGGCTACTGCGCAACGGAGGCGCACAGCTGGGCACGCGGCGGCGCCAGTGCGTCTGCCGTGGCTATGACGTCACCCCTCTGGAATGCGCAGACCGGCGAGGCAAGCGCGGCGGCGGCTCCGGCGCGCCAGCTGTGCGCCGTGTGACGTCACTGCTCCTCGCGCATGCACAGCACGGAGCACGGCTCATTATGCGAGCCACGCGAAACTGCTCAACCTCGGCCAGTGTAGCTCACGCTACAAAAGATCTTCCGAAAACAGCCCCGACGCACCAATGGACTCGCGGTCTCCCTCGCCTGAAAGTCGCACAGTTACGGCAAGGCCTCTATATTCTAAGGAATCGTATAACAAAGACACGGACAGAATGAAGACAGCTGAAGTATGCTCGACATATAAGCTCCTCCCTCATAGGCAGTCATACTGTAGCCACTGACAAAATGAGAATGACAGGGTGTGTCTTTCGAACGCCTGCACCCTTCCTCCCTTCCCCCCCCACCCCCTTCCCCGTGACTAAGCTGCACACACGCGCTTGAGACGTTGAAGCGTTGAAGGTGAGAAGCTTCCGCTGGGGGCGGGACAACTGAAGCTCCACGCTGCCATCACATCTTCACCCCTCTCGTGACAACTTGTCTCGTGAGGCGGGACCAAGCGAGCAAGCTTGGTCACGAGATGCCAACTCCTCACCCGAGCGAAGTGAGATGAAGCAGTCGTCGCAGACACGGACGGGTTCGGGTCCCTTGAACTGCAGCGGCATCTTGTTGGCTGAGCACGCGGCGCACACCACCTGGCGAGAGACCCGTCAATCGAGTCAGATACCGCCCACGGACGCGAATTGGGTGTCTCGGGCCAGCCTTTCCCAAGGTGGGACGCAGGTAGAACAGACGCAATTTACCCTTACAAAAATGGTCAATGAGTTTCTAATACATTAAAAACTGAATAGAAACTCATTGATAATTTTTGTAAGGGTAATGTTCCCTTTCGAAGGCCACGCCGAGATAGCTGGGTCTTGTATCGGAGCAGTGTTCAAAGGGACACACTGAAAATTCTTTGAAAACCCTTAAAATATTAAGTTTTTTCTTCTGACGACAATTCGGCAAGTAGAGGTAAATTCCAATTCGTTAGGCAGGTGCTCCGTCGGTAAAAATAAATTTAAAAGTCGGCCAAGTCTAAGGCTCGTGACGACTGTACTCTCCATATGAACGTCCGGACGATTAGCGTACTGTTTGCAAACAAAAGGTTGTGTGGTTCCTCTCGCGGCAAAATATGCAGTGTGGCCTTTCGTGCTCCGCAGCACTGCTCATGCTCATGAGACCACAGCTTCTGTCAGAGCTAGAGGCTTGTTGTACCTGTCCCCGTGGCTCTCTGCTTCTCTGGAATTTGCAAAGTGTGCCACACAAAGATTTCAAACACTGCAGTCACTATTTTCACCATATTGTCACTGTACTACATGCACTCTCTGCAGTGTGGTTGACGAAATTTGTAGAAGAAGCTTTGTTGAAAGAAATCTAACAGTAAATCAATTTTGTTAATGTGCTCACCACACATTTCAATCATTAAATCTAAACATTTGCTTTCGTGCAAAAAAATCCCATTAAAGAGAGTGCATCCAATCATGACCAGACGCAGCTGTCGGTAGTCAGGGAAAGAGGGTGTCTGCAGACGACGAGCAACTTCTGCTTTCGGACGTCAACCAACAAGTAAAGAAAGCAAGACCAAAACACGAGCAAAGCAACGGAGCCCAAACGTAGAGCCTGCAAAACAAAGGTGGGGAAGAACGACAAAACAAACAGACGGCGGTGCTTCTTTCTTATACCAATCTCGGCGTTGCTGTTACTACGGATAGCGGCGGCAGACTTTGTCGAAATCACCTTTCCGCATGCCCTGCAGTGGTGGCGCCGGTGGGTAAAGCTGAACCCACTGGTGCAAAGCTGGCACATGGTCACCCGCTGGTCGGGAATCCACAGGGGTGCCACATGGCCCAGCTCCGAGCTCGAGGATGACTGGGAACCTTCCTGGGATGTTTCGAGAAGGGGACTTGGTAGAAAGATGTCGCATGCCTCGCAGCAACATGCCTCGTGGTAACATGCCTCGAGGCAACATGCCTCGTAGCAGCATGCCTAGTGGCAACATGCCTTGTGGCAAGCATGCCTTGTGGCAATATGCCTTACAAAAACATGCCTTTCAGAAGTATGCCTCGTGGCAACACGCCTTGCGGGGCAATGCACCTCATGGCAAACATGCCACATGGCAACGAGCCTCTTGGCATGTCTTGTTGCAGCATGCCTCGCGGCAACATGCCTCGCGGCAGCCGCCGACAAGGGGAACGGGCCCTTGACGAATGACCGCTTGCATTTTGTCTCGTCCTTCTAGACACCTGTCTGAATGAGGCAGATTTCATTCAATATTGAACTGAATATAATTTTAAAGTTTCCAATTCTTTTTTTTTTTAATTTTAATTGAACTCAACTCAGTTTTAATCTGAAATTTTATTGCGCCACAATTACAACCAGTCTTCGTAGACAAAGCGTAAACTTTGTTTACACTTTTACGGATCAGGCTACTCAAAGTATATAAAAACGACATATTTGTAATTAAATTGTAAAGGCAGTTATGTTCTACAATTCTGGAATAAATCCCAACAAAGAAAAACTACATACTACTCATATAGTCGCCTCAACAAAAATGCAGGTTTTGTACAGAGTTCATACACTGGACAAGGTAGTGCTTACAAAATTCAAAATATCAAAGAAAATAATAATGCTTTTACATCTGAAATGTGCATGATCCAATAAAAAAACAAATAACTGATGATAAATGCACATACCAGTACCTTAACTCGTCGCATAAAGAGGGAAATAACAAATAACTGATCATAAATGCACATGCCAGTACCTTATACTTTTGTTGAGCACGTTGGTGATGAAGTTAAATACTAGAAAGAACAAAAAACATGCAGGACGGACAAAACAAAACATCTTTCGTCCTTCATTTTTTATTTTTTCTAGTATTTAACAGTACCTTAACTCGTCGCATAAAGAGGAAATTTAATAGCGCTCCCTGCAGAATTCATTTACTGCTGTTTTTGAGGTGAGAGCAAGCATAGAAGTGTTTCCCTAGTCTTCGAAAAGACCTTCCCTAGAGTAGAGCGTAGCTTACCTTTCGCAAAACATGGAAGGAGCTTTTGCGGTGAATGTTGTCCTCAATGGCCTCGTTGAGTGCCGTTATCCACTCCTCACGCTCCTTGGGGGAGCTGTTGCAAAGAGCAGGCGAAGCAACGCTCTATTTGACGCGCTCTCATTTCGTTGCAAACGAGTTATGACGCGGACCACGTCACAATCTTCGAAAACAAGAGCCTGGGAAACCGCATACAGGCAGCAGACTCCTCGCTGAGAAACTTACAGGGGTCATGAAACGATACAATCGAACCCGGACATATCGAATTGAGAGGGGATCGTAAAATAGTTTGATATTGTTAACTTAAGCTCGAGTTGAAGCTTCTGGCACAGCTGGCACCACCGCTCGCAAGCGCACCTGGCCGCGACTTTAAGAGCACAGACGACGTAACACAATAATAAAGAAATAAAATATAAAACAAAAAAGCGGGATGCGAAAAAAATATTTTTCTTCTTGTATAGAAAAAAGCCAAGCAAGCAACAACAAGAAAGAACTGCCGTAAAATCAGACAGCAAGAATAATGTCAAAAAAAAAAAAACAGCTAAGCAAAAAAAAAAAAACTTTCAGCCTTTCCACTCTGGTGAAGAAGGAAGACCTGTGAAGCTGTCCTATGGTGGGACGACTTCAAGAATGACTTCTTAGACAACCTCAAGGACGACGCTTAGAGGACGACGTCTAGGACGACCTCAAGGACGCCGTCTAGGACGACTTCTAGGACGACTTTGAGGACAAATTCGAGGAAGACTTCGAGGACGACTTCGAGGACGACTTCGAGGACAACCTCGAGGACGACCTCGAGGACGACGCCTAGGACGGCCTCAGAGACGACGTCTAGGACGATCTCAAGGAGGACGTCTAGGACGACCTCAAGGACGACTTCTAGGACGACCTCGAGGAGAATGTCTAGGACGACCTTGAGGACAACCTCAAGGACAACCTCAAGGATGACTTCTAGGACGACCTCGAGGACAACCTCTCGGACGACCTCGAGGATGATGCCTAGGACGACCTCAAGGACGATGCCTAGGACGACCTCAAGGACGACACCTAGGACGACCTCAAGGACGACTTCTAGTACGACCTCAAAACGATGCCTAGAAAAATTCAGCCTTTCCACTCTGGTGAAAACCAGAGTGGAAAGGCTGGAAAGGTTGCCGCCATCTATGAGCGACAACGACAACCAGACAACCGGCAAGCCAGTTGTCTGGTTGCCGCCGTCGCTTATAGAGGGCGGTAGCCAGTGTTGCCAACTCAAAAATCGAAAACCCGCAGTCGGAATCCCGAAAACCGCTAAAAACCGCTAAATCCAAAACACAGCGCAAAAATAACTTTTTAACAATTTGTTTTTGCTTTAATTCTCGCCCAAAGGTATAATAACAGTATAGATCATATCAATGTCATCAGAAAGGAAGCTTTCTTTTTGTTGTGACTAGAAATCTGTCACGCCACGACACAGTTCACCCAGGTGATACAAAACCAAAATTGCGGAGTGAGCGCATACGAACATGGCAAGGGACCCTTCAGCCTATGCCTTCAGCAGTGCGTGACTGGTCAGACTTCCGTTTAGCTCGTAGAGTCGTCTACCTGCCAGAGGAGAAAGGTGCAGCGGCCGAAACGTGCTTCTTTGTTGCAGCGTGCATGACCAAATCCACGTGCTTCGCAGATAGTTCCGTTAAAGCCCCTTCATGTTTCAAAAGTAGCGCAAGGTTCGTTGATGCACGAGGCACGTGCAACGTGCAGCCCTTGGGAAGATCATGTCGGTACAGTGCAGCAGTGAGCTAGATTTCAGACGCCATGAATTTCCCACAGTGGCGCGCGGCACGTGTCTCGAGCATTTCTACAACAATTACAACAATGAATGGCGCCACTTTTCCCAGGATAGAGGGGCTTTAAGTTCTGTTCTGCAATAGCGGCACCTGGTTCGTCTGCTATCACCAGGAACCTCCAGTAGGCAATCTTTAAGTTTGGGGTCTTGTAGCAAGGCTTTTCTAAACTTATGAGCGGACTTCACCCGGCCCATTTCACGAAGTAGTCACAAAAACGTCAAAGGAACATTGGAACATTCATGCTGTTCAAACGTGCGCGCACAAAACAGAGGCATGTTCCGATATTCGACGCCTTAATGTTTTGATGACGTCACAGGCGTTACTCTCACTAACCAGAACATTACTGAGAGTAAGCAAACACGACTTTGGCTGATTATGGATACGACAGGTGCATAGTTGACATTAAATCAATATAAAACTTCTATATCTCTAAAAAAAAAAACGCCAAGATTACATAAAACCGGCTAAAAATCCCGCCGCCCGCAAAACAATAATTTATCCACCTAGACAGAACCAAAAACCGCTAAGTTTAGCAGGAAAACCGCTAAATTGGCAACACTGACGGTAGCTGCCCAGGGTTTAGTGTCAACATTTATTTGTCCACGAAAACGAAACTGGAAATACTAGCCCTTAACAGCTTCGCTGCAGAAAGAAAAAGACAAACAAAGATAAACAGGGCATTAAAAGCGCCATGGCACAACCATTTTCGACGGACTCGACTAGCAAAAGACTTTTTCCTTCTTCTTTTCGGGGGGGGCTAAGTGTTTTCCTGTGCCTCTTCGCACCTTTTGCTGGCCGTGGTTGGAGCAGCCAGAGACCCTTGTCCATGGGCGTCGGCAGGGGGGTGCAAAAGGGGCAGTTGCCCCCACCAAGCCAGTATGCCTCCCCCCCCCCCCCCCCCCACCCCCTCCCTTCCCCAGCTCTCTCGGGTACGGGGGATCGAATGACGTCGCGTCATAGCTTTTCCAGCAAGCGGAGAAACCGAAAGCAATCCTAAAAAAAAAATTCACCCACTTTTGTCTCCTTGGATCCTTTAGCAATAAACACAAAAAAGAATAAGGTCTCCCCTCGGTCAGTTGCGATCAACCGCGCCCAGCTGGCAAAGAAAAAAAAAAAAAAACATAGGGAGGGGCATTTACTTCCGAGAACACCGCAGTCCTGTGTTGTGATGAATCACAGGCATTCGAGTGAAAGTCAGTAAAATGCCCCCAAAACAGAGCGTCTTCTACACATAGCGGGATTCTTCCAAAAAGCCCAACAGAACAAATCGGCGTAGCTACTATACTCCGTTTCAGCTTACGGTGGACCGCAACGGACGTTACAAGTCATACCAGCCAATCCAGCGCATGTGAACGTATCTCGTGACCACGCGCTTCGCTGCGTGTATCTCAAAGGTGACATGGCGCTCATGCGGCATTGGATTGGCTCTGATGCCTCGTAGCATCCTCCGCGGTCCATCGTAAGGAGAAACGTAAAGATTGTCCGCGCTCCCCCTTCGCTCCGTTCACATCGTAAAACCGACTGCGTAAGGAGTAGAGCGAGCGAGCGGGCCCCAAGAGGAAGAGGGGAGGGGGGGGGGGGGGGGGGTACTTTGGCGTTTTGAGGAGGTTTCGATCCCCAAAACCACCCCCGTCTACGCCAATGCTCACGCCAGTGCTCTGTTTTGTATATGTGCCTTTGGGTTTTTCTTCTCCTTTGCCCGTAGCATGTTGCGGTCATGGGAAAGGAGAAGAGGGGGGTCAAAATCGGGGCCAGGCGTCCTCTTTTGGACAATGCAGTTCTGCGAAAATCTGTTCGCGCCATGTCAACGACGATACTCCCCCGGGCCATAACTCACGCGGGAGAGGCGTGTCGGACCGTCCTCGTTGACACCATCGTGTTCGCACACGTGAAACCGTCGAATATCTGTGACAGGGTGGCACACTTTGCTGTTGCTGGCTCTCTCTTCCTCGCCCAGTTGCTTGAAAGGGCCACATTCCACACCCAATCCCACTTTTATATAACCATGGGCTGATATGGGTCAGGAGCGAAAATGGACATCAGAAGCTTTTTTTAAACGGAAAGCTGACAGTGATAATGACAATCCATCTTGTGCAACGAAGCACGTGACCTCAGTGCTGTGTCATTACCTGCAATCTATCGATGTACCTGCTGTCTCCGTCACTCCTGAGCATCTCTCACAGGTATGTCAGACTCGTCTTTAACTGTGGGAGTATTCATACAAAGCTGAGCTTGATCATCTATATAACAACCAATATAAAGATAAGAGGGCTAAAATTTTACCCTAGTTCTGAAATCAGACAGAGCGAACATGGCAAGCTATAAGGGAACCCGCGTCGAAGAAATACGGAAAGTTAGAATGGCAACTAACCCTTCAGCGGTAGCCCTGCCGTGCTAGCTTTCCAACACAGCTAACGCAGCTTTCAGGTGTCTTCTACGAACCACAATCCGGAAAATGCTTCGAATTAATATTACAAGCGAAGACAATTTTGTGCAGAAAATTAGAGTTGTAAATTGGAACATAGGCCAACTTGGGGTAGGTTTTAAAAACTTGTATAAACGTCAAATATTGTTAAATATGGAAATAGGGCATTGTTCTTTGCTGCGACAATTTATTATGTGAGCGCGTGACTTACGTGCACTGCCTTGCTATTTTATTTTATTTATTATTTCATTTATTTATTTCACAATACTACTACCCCAAACATAGGGGCGTGGTAGGAGAGGGTTACAAAAAATATATATATAAATGAACACATTTCACATAATGAGCAAGTCGGTTTCTATAAGGCGGCCAGCCGGTGCAGGAAGTTTTCAAGTGAATCTGAATTAGTGATGCTGGGGTGAAGGCTATTCCAATCTGATATAGTTCGTGGAAAAAACGAATTTTTGAAGCAATTTATGCGGACCTGGAAATTGTTTATATATCTTGGGTGTGAAGCTCTAGTGTTAGTTCTGGTAGAGAAGCTAAACATGTTGTCTGTGTTGATGTGAAGACTGTCCGTGATGATCTGAAAGAGTTTTCAGCCTGTCAGTTATCGCGCGTTGGGAGAGAGGAGTCAGGTCTGTTTGTTTCATTAATGATGTCGGCGAATCGTACCGCCCATATTTATTAAAAATAAATCTCAGGGCCTTTCTCTGCACCATTTCCAATTTTTCTATATTGACTACTGTGTAGGGGTCCCAGACGACGCGTGCGTATTCCAGTGTTGGCCTAATTAACGTTTTATATGCTAGTAATTTAACTTCAGGGGTTGCGAATTTAAGTGATCGTTTTAGTTGCCAGAGTTTGCTTGTAGCTTTGGAGGTAACAGAAGCAATGTGGGAGTTCCAGGACAAGTTATTCGAAACGGTAATTCCCAAATACTTGTACTCTGAGACGTTGTTAAGTGTATGTCCGTCTACGCTGTAGCTAAAAAGGCAAGGGTGTTTCTTTAGGGTTATGGACATAGTTACACACTTGGAGGGGTTCAAATTCATTTGCCAAGTCCTGCACCAGGAGGCAATTTTAGAAAGACACATGTTTAGTTTGAGCTGGTCATCAGGGGAATTAATGATGCTATATAGAATACAATCATCCGCAAACAATTTGATATTTACATCAATATTTGAACATAAGTCGTTAATAAACAGTAAAAATAATAGCGGTGAGAGACTAGAACCTTGCGGTACACCGGATGTGACACTGCATCTATTCGAAGCAGAACCACCAAAGGAAACAAATTGTAGCCTATTTCTCAGAAATGCGTGTAGCCAATTTAGGATTTGGTCATTTTTTAATATAGTATGAAGCTTCTGTAACAGCTTAGTATGCGAGACAACATCAAAAGCCTTAGCCAGATCTAAAAATATAACATCCACCTGTTTGTTTTTATTGAGCGCGGAAGCAAAATCATGGACAGTAAGTAAGAGCTGTGTGGTTGTCGAGTATCCCCTTCTAAATCCGTGTTGGTGTGGACTTAGTATTTGATGTTGGTCTAGGAAGCTAGTGATATGTTTCCCAATTATATGTTCGAGTATTTTGCAGCACTGAGATGTTATTGAAATAGGACGATAGTTTGACAGATCAGTTTCTTTGCCCTTTTTGTGAATAGGTTGTATTTTAGCTATTTTCCAGTCACTTGGTATATCTGCATTTGTGAGAGATTTTTCAAAAATGATACACAAATATTTCGCTATCCATGGAGCATACCGCTTCAAGAATGCATTCGGTAGCTTATCGGGTCCCTGAGCTTTCTTGCAATCGAGACTGATTAATAATTTGAGAACACCTTCTTCTGATATGACAAGATCACTCAGAGAAGCGTCATGATTACAGTGCAAAAAAATAGGAGCCTCAGCATTATCGATCGAAAAGACAGAAGCAAAGTACCTATTAAACCCCGATGCTATCGTTTTGCTATCCTGAGTAAGAATACCGTCGACGAAAAAGCTATTCAAGGAGACACGTTTCGGCGAAATGTGACGCCAAAATTTCGCAGGTGACGTTTTTATGAAATTGACGAGGGTTGTACTATGGTAATGAAATTTAGCATGTTTAATTTTACCTTTATGTTCCGCGACAAGACGTTGGAGGGTGTGAGACGGTTGGTTTGAGTGCGCCCTTTTGGAAGCTTTTCTCAGCCTATTGATTTTTCTGCCCAACTGTATTATTTCTCGAGAAATCCAAGGACTCGTCTTGCCGGGGTTAATAACCCTTTTAGGTACAAAACGGTTAATGCACTCGTCTGCAATGTCTTTGAATTTACCCCATAGCGTGTTTAAATTTGCGTGAGGGATACAGGAGAACGAAACAAACCCCTCGTAATTTTCTCCGAGAACGTCAAGGATGGAGTTATCATCTGCCTTGTCAAAATCAAATACGTTTTGTTTATTTGCCGGTTTATGCGGGACCGGTTTGAATGGAAGTGTAAGAAGTACGCTTTTGTGGTCGCTTAGTCCTTCCTCAATAGAAACCTCAGATGAATTGGAAAGTTCGTGGCTAACAAAAGTAAGATCGAGGATTGATTCCGATTCCCCTTGAATTCTTGTGGGTGATAAAACGAGCTGTTCTAAGTCAAATATAAACGCAATATCTAATAAACACTCCGAGCTGTCACGGTCCGGTGATCCTGCCGATAAGCATTTCCAATCTATATGGGGAAGGTTGAAATCTCCGGCAAGTATAATTTTGTCGTTAGTGTGCACATGGCTCAGCATATAGCTTTTCAGATCTTCCAAGAAGGAAAGGTGGCTGCCAGGGGGTCTGTAAACAGCACCTATTAAAAGGGATGTATTATCAATCGTTATTTTACACCAAAGCATTTCTGCTGACCCTTGCTCGTCAAGCTGAAGACATGATATGTTATTCTTTAGAGCAATCGCAACCCCTCCTCCTCTAGTTATTGTGTACGGTACATATATAATGCCAATACTCAACTAAGTGGACTGTTTTGTTGTTTTGCCGCGTCGTAGACTAAATTCCTTTTTTTTTTTCACTGTGCCTGTACATATCGATGAAGAAAAAAAAAATTTACTTTGAAATTACTGATGCATTGAACTTTTTAAAATAATTGTTTCATAAAAACTATGCGCATCTTGCAAGATGTATTCAGCTCTTTCGTATTCAGCCTCCCGCCCCCCCCCCCCTTTCCCCCTTGACGCACACGCCCAAAAAGGGGCTGTCAGTTTGCCCCCCCCAAGACAAAATCCTGCCGACGCCCATGCCCTTGTCCCCGGCGTGTGCAAACCACGCTGCAACTGCAGTGTCCAGGTGTCCGGGGCTGTATAACCTTTTGTTTTTCAAGATTGTTCGTTATGACGAGGCGTCACAAACTTTATAAATGACAGCTTATGTTAATTATGATTTCTGCACGATATAAGCTTCTTTGTGCACTAGTAAAGCAGGCATTTTTCAAAGTGTGCTATGTACAAGCATTTTATGTTTCAACTATGCACCGGAGTGCGGACCACAAAAAAAAATGCAAACAATATATACATTTTTTTTTTTTTTAGTTGAAATTGGTTTTTGCAGTTTTTACATTGGTTGCAAACAATGCACCCGGTATGTACCATCTAGAGAAAACCTTTTCTTTCGGCCGGAATTCGCTTCTGCCGACTACACACAGGCTGCGGACTATAGTCCAGCGAATACGGTAAACGAAGAAGGTCCGTATGGGGGGGAAGGCTGTGCCAACGGGTCGTCACCTGGCGCAGAGGATGAAGGAGCGCTTGCTGGTGATGACGCTGAACTCATTCTGGTAGTCCTGCTGCGGGGGCAGGGTCACCTTCATGCCAGACAGCGGCAGTTCCAGGTTCCAGCGCAGGCCCCCTTGCGGGGCCGGCGTCAGGTACAGCAGGCTGTCGCTCAGCTGCGCGTACAACCGGTCGTCAGTGCTTCGCCCCAGGGCTATGTGCAGTCACGCAGCGAGGCTCCCCTCACACCCTTTCTTCATATGCAACTACCCTTCCTTACTTATGCAACTACCTCCTTTCTTCATATGCATTTGCAAGTTCTCTACTTAAACGACACAGTTCAGTGTGTTCCAATTTTCCACAGTTTGGATTATATTCGTTAAAGGGATACTTCAACGAAATTTGAAATATTCCCGTCGTGTTCAAAAATAGGTTGAATATGATTCACAATATCCGTAAATTCACAATATCCGTTGTATTTTGAGCCTGGTGGCTGTATTTTTCGTTATAAACGGCCCACTCTGGCAAGCGCTCAGAGAAGGCCCAGCGGAGATCACGTGACATCCAACGCAATCGTGACGTAGGTCATCTCGGGACGAGCAAAGCTATGGTGAGGCTGACATCGAGAGGATGGCCTAGTCGTTCCAGCCACTGAAGCGGCTGCTTTTGTACGAATTTCGAGTGACGGGTTAATCTTCTATAATCCTGTAGGGGGACAATAGCGACTTCTGCGACACACAAAAGGCATTTTCGGGAAGAGGGGAGTTTCTCCTTCCCCTCTTTTCTCGTCGTGGCCGGAGGCGAGACACTCACCGTCACTAGCTGTCAAGGTTCCTAGACGGGCATTACAAGCGAAACGTTAGCGACATCCACCAGGTGCTCTTTGCTAATCGTTTAATTTGTTTTTAAATTTATTTTCGAGACTTTTTTAACAAGATATTGGTATGTTCGATGTGATACTGCACCTTTGAACACATATAGACCAAAAAATGAGCGCCAAAATTTTGTTGTAGTATCCCTTTAAGGCACTGTCAGAGAGAGATGATAGACATGATAGACATGATAGACATGATAGATAGAGAGATGATAGACCTTGGAGAAGGTATTGACCGTTTCGGTAATATCATATCATATCGTTAAGGTACTGTCAGTTTTTCCTAGATATGTTGTTAACTTTTTGGTTGACAACCAGCAGCGTGTCTTGGAAGCGGACAAAGAAGGCTCTTTTGTGATACTGCCCGAAGGCATGTATCATGAAAAAGCATGCGCAGAGGTTCAGAAGAACTTTTGGCCAGTGCAGATAGTCCTGAAGAAGGCCAAGAGCCAGGCACTCTCCCTTTGTCACATTTCACGTTGAACCAGTTAGCAAGCAACATCAAAAACGCTGATGGGCTACACCTTGAGGTCTTCTTTAGTGCCAAACCACACAAGGAAGCCTGCCCTTTCCGAGCAATTGTCACCGAAAGAGGGTCGTGGCAACGGCAGATGTCGGCCTATCTTCAAAAGCACCTTTCGGGTGTGAAGATTACGGATCCCTTTAGAGTCTGCAATTCGGAAGCCGTCGTTGAAGTACTAAGGACAAATGAACTGTCCAATCACAGTGTTTTCAGCGTGGACGTTTAAGACCTTTTTTACTCGCTTCCCCATGAACATCTACTTGCCTCTGTTAAGTCATGCATGGAGTCCCACGGTGAGCTCTCGTTCCGGAACTCAAGTGGTCTACCTATAGAAAGTTTTCTTGAGCTGCTACATTTCTATCTTAATTCGACATTCGTTGGGTGGCAAAACGGGTTTTTTTTTGCAAAAGTCGGGAGTCTGTATAGGCTCTTGCGTTGCACCGGTCCTAAGTGATATTTTTCTTGCGGGGGTCGACCGTGCCATTAAGACGGCCATAGCGTCTATGCCAGTTCTTCACGTGTTTAGGTATGTTGATGATTTCCTGCTAGTGTACCGGAAGACAATGAACAATAATGTAATTAGTAGCATCATGGACATATTCCACAAGTGCAGTTCAGGACTTATTTTTATCTGTGAAACTCCTAAGGAAGGTGCGTTGCGATTTCTAGACCTTTCCCTATCTTTGCAAACAAACCACCTGTGCTGGTAATTTTCACCCCGTTCTAAAAAAGGTTTACTACACCATACGTCTTCGCACTCTAAAGTCGTAAAAAGAGGCCTAGCTCTCTCCTGCCTTACTTTAGCCTTAAAGAAGTCATGCCTCCACACCATCAAAAGTAGTTTTAATGCTCAAATTGAGAGGCTTACAACGTCTGGGTTTCCAACGCAGGTGCTAACTGAGGTGGTAGGAACTCTGATAAAAAAAGTAAAAGGATGTGAAAAAGCTGCACGTAATATCGACAAAGAAAGAGTGGTGGTGGTTCCGTATATACACAGAATTTCTCCCAATCTCAAACAGGTAGCCAATAGGTACGGAGTCCCCTTAGTGATGTCAGCCCCCCAAAAAATGGGTGAAATTTGTTCTGAAGTTCGAGCAAAAGTAGAAAATATTACGAAACACAGGTGCCGCACAAAACACGTCTGCCCTTACGTGCCCTGTTCAACTAGAGTGGTTTATAGCATTCCCCTTTCCTGTGGTAGATCCTACGTAGGACAGACAGGACGGTGTATTAATGACCGGTTAAGGGAGCACAATCTTTCTCTAAATTCAACGGTGGGGGGTCACCTACCTCTGTATTGTCAAGCGTGTAAGTGTACACATTCTTTACAAAAGAAACCTCGATAATTGGCAGAATCACCGAAAAACACACTCGGGAAATTTTTGAAGCTTTTAGTATACTCCGCTAAGGCGAGTGTTGTGTAAGCCATCCCTCTGTGGCTTTAACCGACAAGGAAATCGCCTTTCTACAGTCGCTTGAGTGTGGTTGATGGTGTGTGTCCTCCGCGTGCTTGGGTGCCCCCGTGCGAGTGTGGCCTCAGCTCGAGCTGATACCGAGGGCTGTTCCTTTTTCTTCCTTCAATACATCGAGTTGCGAGTTTGCGCTTGTCTCTTCTCTCTTCCCTCTTCACTGTTCCTTTCTATTTGTGCGCAATTTTAACCATGTTCAATCATTACCAACTCGCCCAACTAACCACTTTACTATAGATGTCAACATCTATGAAGTTCCAGTTTTTTTTAAAATACACCAGACACGAACGTGCACCATCCAGCTTTGAAAGTGTGCTTTCCTCCTGAGCACAGAACTGCAATATTTTTTTACTTTTCAAAGTGCTCGCGGCAGGATAGCCCCATTGAGCGCGCTTCCTGCCGAGCACCGGTGCACTGCGGAAAAGCAACACCCGCAAAAGAGAGCTCCACAGGTGTTGCTTCTCTGCTCTGCACGGGTGCTCCGTAAGAAGTGCACTCGAAGTGGATATCGAACAGAGTATTATTCAAAACTATACTATTCGAAAATTAAAATATTTCCCCAACACCAGCCAGTTTCGATTTAGGTTGCATCACATCCTCAAGGTACTGTCAGTTTCAGCTATATCATATCACAACCTTACAATACTGTTAAGGCCGGTTCTCACATGCAGCGAAGCGCTGATGTAGCGCTCCTCACGTGCCGTCAGCTACTTATAGCCTGCCACGAGCAACAGTTTTGGCGGTGCGATACAAAGCTGGTGAACGCTCCGGTCAGCATGCGCTTAGCGCGAGGTTAGCGCTATGCTTGTAGCGCTCCGCTGCATGTGTGAACAGGCCTTTAGAGTCACTTGTGGTCCCGCTACTGCTTTCAGCGTCCTGCACCAGTACAAGATCTGCACTCACCAGGATGAACCAGCGAGGCTGCATCTCCTTCCGTGAGACTTTCATCAGCTCGCCCTCCTTCAGGAAGTTCTGCAAAGCAGACGCACAAGCTAGCGCACAGGCAGCACAAACCAGGCGAGAGCAATGCAGCGAGAACAGCACAGCTTCGCACAATGGCTGCACTTGTGTCCCACTTTTATAAATGGAAGCCTCAAAGTTTGTTTTAATATCATAAAATGTGGGGCATATTACCACACTCATGCAAGTTCTTTTCCTAAGCTTGGCATCAATGTTCTGGTGCAGCAAGAGTAGTTTTCCCAGTGTTCCCAGAGAGGTAGGTTAAGGGAAGAAAGGGAAAATAAGCACTTCTCCTCCTCCTCCCCTCCAAAAGAAAATGTTAGTACCACAGAAATAAAGAAACTTCAGCAACGCAAAAGCCTCCACTCGTCCGCTGAAGATTGAGAATTCATTCAATCCCTTTCTCGTGTAGAGGGGAATAGATTAGACAAATGGGCCGGTGCCTTAATGAAAGTCTGAGGGAGCATTCCCGAGAGGTTAGCGATACTAAAAAAGATTCGGTGTGCCCGATTGCTGCACACCGCCATTCCTGTAACGGATGTGCACCCAAGTTCAAGGAGGTGCGCGTGTTCCCCAAGATTTGGGAGGGAGGTGACCGAGTCGTTCCCCATTAAGAACTCTATGGTCAATGATTAATCTCCCTCGTTGGAACTTCCTGAGAGAGAAATAGGGTTCCTGCACAGGGAACCTTCCGGTTAGGCCTAGCGACCTTCGAGGGCTACCGGTTCTGAGGCTGTTGGCACTCCTTTTCATACCCACTCCCCTTTCCCCTTTCTCAAATTTTTCCCTTTGCCTTTGCCCCTCCCCCCCTTTCCCTACAAAGTGCAGGGAACCGGTGATCATACATGAAAATAAACGCTCAGTTGCAAGAATGTGCCCATCTGTGTTTAGTCCTCTGTCTGTTTTATTCTTTCTATTGGTTAAGGGGGGACACTACCCAGGAGAAAAAAATTCTGCAAAAAAGTTGATTTTGAAAAATGCCCTATGTACATCCGCCAACATCTAGAGAGTATTCCCAGAAAGTTTCATTTGTATACAGTGCATATAGTTATTTTTTTATAAATTATTTTCAGTCCACCAATGTTAAATCCCACCTTAATAAAACTATCGTTTCAGTATGAAACTATTGAGAGACTTAATACTTGTGGCATATATGCCAAAATTTTATGGAGCCGGTTACTATGAACTTAGATTTTGCATTTTCATGTTCCTTTATTATGAAAAATTGTAATTTGAAAAAACTTATAAATGTGAAAAAAAAAATGTTTTTTTCATACCATTTTGTTTTACCTGAAAATGCCTATTTTCAGAAATTTCTTCTCCTAGTAACCAGCAACAGGTATTCTAGCATGCATTCCACCAGAAAAATATGTGGTTATCAACACCATTTCTCAACGATAGACTTATTGAGCAGATTCCATTCAAAGCTAGTATGCTTTACTTCGTTCTGGAGGTATAAAATTTGTTCACGAGGGCTGAAGCTTTGCAGGCCTCCTTCTATATGGCTGCGAAACACCACCTGAAGATATCACGCCGATTAAGTGAGCGGTTCAAAAGTTCACATTCCCAGGTAGTGTCCCCCTTAAGTTACCCTTAAGTTTGTGGCATGTTGCACCCAAGTAACTGCTCTACATTTCATAACAGCTTGGGGCTATCAAGTAACTGTGTGCGCATGCACGCTTCTCACCCTATTGCTTCTCTATGGCGCTAAAAAGGGGAGGCCCTGTCAAGGATAGACCGACCGTCCCCTTTTACATGTGACACTCACCCTTCCAGGTTTTATCACTTCGTAGCGGTTCACGAGGCTGTTCTGTATCGACATCAGCTTGGAAAAGTTGTCCTAGAGTGGAAAGAAAACCATCAACTAGACTGGGCGATTGCAGCACGTCCTTAATGTATCAAAATTCACTTCAATTCACAGTCAGCTAATCATTGCCAGCATCTTTTGCCAAAGTGTGCTGACATAACCCCCTTAAATGGCTGTAACACGGTTCAGTTATTACCGCAGTCTCGAAACACCCAACACTGTCAGAACATGGAGGAGCTGCTGTTCACTGCCGATACTTATTAATGCAGAACTTCATTCCATACAGTTTACCAGATCAAAACGTCCACATACTAACAGCTCTTTCACCGTCGAAAACTTAACAGCAGGTTGGCAGTCACACCACTCTGGAAATCATGTGATAGCTTAGAATTGCCATACAATTTGATTACTCGGTATCTTTGATTAGAATCTGCATCTTTGGTACAGATTTTATAAAAAATGACCACATCTCCACGTGGTGAATGATGTTGATTGGGGCGAAGCTCTGGTGGTGCTGATGATACTGATTTTGGCCATAGGTATTGCTGCTTGCTGTCGGCGTTGACGCTTTGCTGCCGCTTCCCGAGCTCTCAACTCCGGGTCCGCTTGGCGTTTTTGACGCTGTGCAGCAGCTTCTCGCGCCCTGGTCTCCGGAGCAGCTTGCTGTCTACGTAGACGCTGAGGCGCTGCATGCCGAGCTTTTCGGTCCTTTTCATTCATGGCAGTAGGAGAATGTGTGGTTTTCTTCTTTTTCTTTTTTTAAGCAGACAGATGGGATGGCATCTCAGAACCCCCTACTCTTTTTTTTTCTTCTTTTTCTTTTTTCATAATTTTTTTTTTCATATATTTTTTTCCAATTTTTTTTTTGCCCTACACGAGCACGTGATCTCACGAGCAGAAGCACGAGCACCCGACGCCGGCCTATGGCGGACGGACATACGGACATGGCTAGCCCCTAAGGAGCTTCGCCCCTAAAAACAATCGGCCACGCATGAATGTAATATTTTTTTTTTTTTAGGATGCTTAGAGTCCATAGATTAAGCTATGACCATAAATATACTACTGTCGAGACCGGTTATAACGAAGTCGGTTATAACGAAATACCGGCTACAGCAAAATGATCATGATTTCCCATTCCCTTTTGCACTTCGTTAACCGAAGACGGCTATAACGAAATAGCGGACATAGCGAAGTGCTTTCCGATTCCCGTTGACCTCAATATAACTGGTCTCAACAGTATCGCAGGAAGTGGTTTAGTGCTCCTTTTAAGTCTACCAATTGATGGAATCCAAATTGCCCTTCTCGTCGTTTTCCATGGCATTTCGTATTCATCATCTGAATTTCGCAGCCTTCATCTCCAAGACCCACCTTACGTTTCCAAGCGCCTTGATCATCTCCCTAAATCTCAGTCCTCCCTTCTCCGGAACTAACACAATTCAAGCTTGCCATTGCAGACAAAAATGATAAAAACAAATTTCCTAAGATGCGTAGAATATTTTTGAGAACCGCGTACAGTGTTGTTAGTTTCAAAAGTCTTTTAGCTTCCTGTTTCTTGATGTTGCACACTTTATGTTGTAGTTACTTTCCCCCTCATGTAAAGCACTCTTTTTTAGAGTATATTCGAGGAAACGAATCGGAACTCCGAGCCCGAGCTGGAGTGACCCTGGCAGCTCACCCCGAGCTTCATGCTCTCGTTGGCATGGTGAGCCACCTGTGCCACAATGTCCAGGGCCGCGCAGGCGTCTCCGTACTCCGGGCTGTCCGGGTCCAGGTGGTCCACATAGTCTCGGAGCAGCAGCCTGTACTGGGGAATCCGCTGGATCGGCTTCAGCATGTATTGGGGCAGGGTCAGCTGACGGCATCGGGGACTTTGCTGTGCAGGGAAACCGGGCGTTCCTTTTGACACGGAGCGTGTTTCATCGGTCGCCTTCCATGAAAAAGTCGTCATGAACGGGCGTCGTGGACGAACGTCGTGAACGAGCGACACGCTGCGAGCGTTACACGGAGGTGAGGTTACGCGTAAAGTTTAAAAAATAAAATAAAAAAGGTAAACATAGAAATGACCATAAATTCACTCCAGCCTGATCGTGGTGAAAAAGACCAGGGAGCAGATGCTGTGTTCCGCACAAACCACAAGTGAGGTGTGTGCTAAGAGATCTCCTCTGCGATCTGCTAAGGGAGCTCGTCTGGGCCAAACAGGCCTAGCACACACCTCGCACGTAGTGCGGTTTGTGCAGGACTGCGTTCTGCGCTCCGGGTCTTTAGTGGCATGATCGAGCCTAGGAAAATTTTACCTTAATTATTTTTAGGTTATGAAAGCTACCACTCAAGTCACTGATCTTAAAGTAAGGCTCTTTAAGGGGCACCAAAGTGCTTTTTGAGACTCTCGTTTTATCGTCATAACTCAATCTACGAGCTCTAATCATCTTAAAAAACCAAAAATTATATTCATGCACGGCTGATTTGCATATTAAAAAAGTGATCAATGTTCCATACACTTACCGTCGGCGCAGAACGACGGATGGTGCTACCAAACCTTGCTGAATAGGGTCAAACGATGGACGGCGCCTGTCAGCCACTCGAGAGCGATGGATTCCCGCGTAAACGGGCGGGACTGGTCGGCGGCTTGTCCACGCGGGACGGAACCCATCGCTCGCGAGTGGCTGACAAGCGCTGTCCGCCGTTCGACCCTATTCAGTAAGGTTCGGTAGCACCATCTGTCGTTCTGCGCCAACGGTATGTGTTGGGATCTTTGATCACACTTTTATTACACAAATCAGCCGCGCATGAATGTAGTTTCGAGCTTTTTAGGATGCATGGAGCTCGTAGATCGTAAACGAGGATCTCAAAAACTCTTTAGTGCCCCTTTAAGATGTTGAGCCTTGCCTCCTTTTGCGGGGAGGGAAACCGTTCCTATGTCTAAGTCCTCACCGAGATATTTATTTATTTACGATACTATAGACCGTTTGGGCTGACCCGGGAGTGTCTTTTTTAACAAAAAAAAAAGGAAGACAAAGAACAAAAGAGCAAGAACTGTACAGCAACCAATCACCATAAATACGATCATCACTGGGCTGATTTCACCGTCGGACATACTAAGCGTTTACAAAATCGCAACTGTGCAAGCTGAAACTTGAAAACTTGTTCATTTTCTCTATAGCCCGGTCGCAGCAAGGTGGAGAATTACAGGACATTCGGTCAAACAGCTGATGCATGCTTATAGACAGTATGTCACGCTTTACACCCCTCTATGTAATGACTTTTTGAGTGTTTATATGTTGTCCACCGAGCCCGTAAAGGGCACCTGAAAGGAAAGAAAAAAGAAGCTTTTTTTAAACAGTCTGGTTGGGACACGCATGTCAAAAAATTATTTTTACGTAAAAAAGAACAACTTTTAGAGCAATATTGACGGCGCAAGATTTATTCTAAATTGTGAGCGCCAAGACGTCACGGAATGGTCATTCACTCTTTCCACCTCAACGAGATGGTCATACACTCTCTCCACCTAACATGATGGCCAAGCCGATCCACCTCTCCTCCACGTGCCCGAAACGCAGAGAGAAAACAAGTGGAAAGAAGGTGACTACCAACTGAATTGTGTTTCAGCCGTCAATACTGCTCTAAAAAATATATTTTTTTTTTTGCAAAAAATTAGTTTTCTTACACGTGTATCCCAAACAGACTGTTAAAAAAAAAATTTTTTTCTTTTTGGGGGCCCTTCAAAGGGACACTATAGAAGTTTCTCTGTTCGTGGCAATAACTCACCCTACACACTCCAAGTGTCCTACTAAATTCAAAATTATGATCACGAGCAATCTATTTCCCAACTAAAAATGTGGTAAAAATTGCAACATGCCCCTTTTGCTACAAAAAGAAGGGCATGTCCCCATCATTGTCTACATTATTAAAAAGGAGATGGACCGCACACAATTGTTGTTTTGGTTTTAGTAGAATCTCTTTAGTGTCCTTTTAAAAGTAACCAGTAAGCGAACCAAACAAGCTATTAATCAGTCATAAATTTAAGCCATGGAAAAACAAGTCTCCCCGCACATCTAAGAACAATTAAAGCTTTCCAAGATAAAGTATGCAACACATTCAACACATAGCTAAATGTGCTGAAGAAAACCGCCTGCAAATAGAAAACCATCTTCAAGCAGAAAACCTACTGCATGCAGAAAATTCTCTGCAGGGAAGAAAACCGTCTGCAAGCAAAAAAACCTTCCTGCAAACAAATAAAAAAAGCTCTGTGCAAACAGAAAAGTGTCTGCAAGCCGATAACCCTCTGCCAGCAACCAAGAAAACCGTCTGTTATTGCTTACTAGTTTCCTGAGCATGATACACCAACCAGCCAAACAAACAAGTTGTGCAAGCAGAAAACCGTCCGAGGGTGCGTTTTCACCTCAAAGTTGCGGACGACCCGGTTGAAGTCTGGGTACTTGCGCTTCGCCTCGTCCAGGGTTGCAGTGGCGGCCTCGAAGTCCTTGATGTAGGACGAGTAGAGCTTCAGGAAGGGCCCCATCTTGACCAGAACGTCCGCCACCCGCTCGTTCCCATGCCTGCCACGTTGCAGCCGGATCAGAGAGAGCGCCCACGAGACAAGAAAGGACAAGACAGACGAAGAGGACAACGGGACACGGCAAAACTTTACATTGAATCATGCAAAAGAGAAAAAGACACATAACGTGCGAATTCTCAAATTGACTTCCTAGGAACACAGGGGTCCCCGAGAGTACCCTCATGGGATCCACATGCATCCGAATTTCATCGACCGTCCCTAGCCCCCAGGTGGTGAGTCTTTCCAGTTCAAGCACTATTTCAGCACATCTGAGTCATCCACTGGTGCTTAACTATGAATGAGACACTCTCTTATTTGTGCATTATTAGTATTAGCTAGTAGTAATTTGCGAACAGTGGATTTTGAGTTTGGAGCGAGTTCGAAACGAACAGCAGTTTTGGCCGAATATTTTGTAATCCAATATCTAATAGTTTCTTCCGAGCCTTTCACTACAGTGCACCATGCTTAATTGAAACTTCGGCTGAACTCATGAAGGTTGTTCCAATCCTTCCGCTTGTTCACTCTTAAGCTCAGTTAATTTTAATATAGCCATATGAAGTGTGGCATGTAAACTACAAAATTGTTGCAGCAATCCTAATCCAGGGGATTTAAAAGTCTGCTTGCTAAATGAAAATATTCCTTCCTTAATTTCGGATTTGACAAAAAAAAAAGCATGAATGATGAGTGCGGGTTGTCGAGACATTGCTGCCTAACACACACCTCTTGCATAATCGCGGCGGGTTGGCCCCATTGAGATGCGCTTCCCATCGAGCACCGGTGCATCGCGGAAAAGCGATACACGTGAAGCCCGCAAGCTTTGCTGGAATTGCTTCCATGCAGTGCGCAGGTGCTCGGTGAGAAGCGCACTCAACGGTGCTAACTCGCTGCAATCAATACTTCGAAAAATGTGAATATTGCAGTTCATCTCAAAGCTAATATCGAATAGCGTATTATTTGAAGCTACTATTCGAAAATTAGAATATTCAATCAACACTGTTTACAAGGTCTCTAGGTTTCTGCACTGAGACCAGGAGGGGCGCTTCTCCGCTATAGAAAGGGGCGTTCCTCGAGATAGAAGTCTCAGAACCCCTTGCCTTAAAAACATGTTTACAAAACACAATGAAGATAAAATATTAAAATCTACGGGTGTCTGACTAAGGCATTTCATAGACAATTATATGATTAAACTCTTTGTCGAACAATGCAAGTGAAGGTGCGGGTCTAATTACCAGCGAACTTGTGAGTCGGGCACCCGTGGATTTTACTATCTTTTCTTCCTTCTGTTCTGTAAGCGTGTGTTTGTCTTTATGCATGTGCTTTTGTTTCTGTTATTCAGTTGAAGGCTACTATGTCGTGTCCTGCCTACCTCCTATTCTGTCTTGTCTGCATTCTACTTGGCAAAACACATCAAAGAAGAATGACCAACTAGCCTAACCAGTTAACTTGAAGAAAAAATAGTGAGGATCCAAGCAGAAATGGGGACCCGTTCAGCCCCGACAGGCAGAGATATGTTTTTTTGCAACTCAAGATATTTATGCCACGAGAGCCGTTTAAAGTCAACCCCCCTTCCTCCCAAACACACCAAAAACAACAATCTCAGAGAGTGGCCGTTTTTGAGACTCGTGATTTGTGGAACTCGCACTAGTAGATGCAAGAACAACCTACATAATGCAGACAGGCATTGAAGCACTCTAGTGAAATCTATAGGCCGATTCACACCATAAAAAAAAAAAAGCCTAACTAAGCACTGATAGAAGGCCAGCATGCAGCCATTAGAAAGAAAAGCTAAGCTCACGAGATGGAAACTAATTTACGAAAAAGCCAAGAACTTGACAAAAGTAGAAAAATCCAACTACCTTATTCCCCACGATGGAAGAGCCACCTGTTCAAACCATGGGAAATTATTCGAGGAATTCCAACTTAAAAATGATTGCTTTAAATTTTCATTTTTTCTGCTAGCAGTCCAGGAATGAAATAACTTTCACAAACACATTGTCCACGCTAGCTCGCCAACGCAGTTCAAGAATGATGTCAAAGCGTTCTTGATGTGAAAATATGTCTCATCAACTCCGTTTGTTTCATATATTTGTAATCCTCTGCATAACTGTTTTCTCTGTATTGTGGTTATGCATCTGTGTTTTTATACTGCCCTACAAAATTCCTCCAATGAGGATTAGTAGTATTGATAAATAAATAAAAATAAATGGGAGCGCTGTATCACTAATACAGTGTGAAATCGGCACTGGATCAGCAAGGTGAGTGCAACTTCAGGTGCTGACTATAATAGCATTGAAATAGTGCTGTGGTGTACTATGTGCAAACAGGCCTTAAAGGGCCTCTGGTGTTTTCTTTATGGTCCTCGATTTACTTGAAAATTTTTTAAACACACTAACACATGTCGCTGAAAAATCACCACAAATAATAGGCCAAAATGTTTTTTTTTTTGTTTTTTTTGCAAGGTTATTGAATTTACAATTTTGGTCCTTCATAGTGTTTTTCACACTGAAAGTCTCCACAGGCAACAATAAAAAAGTGAGGCCAGCAGCAGGCAGGGGTTTACTCTTTCAGGTCTAGGATTAGTTCTTGACTGATTCCAAGCAGTTTCATGGTGCCCAATGAATGCTTTGGAAGCTCGCTCCAGCACCCGCGCAGCCGCACGAAACAAATGCTCGGCATAGTACTATTCATTAGACTGCCCGCTTGACTGGCAAGACTGCCTGCCACTGACGTCATGGCAATAAGAAGGGGGGGTATATTTGAATGTTGGTTTCGGCAGTTATTTTCACTCGCCGATTTCACAATAACTATATGAATTTCGTAATACTAAATAGCATGCCGAAAAGGGCAAAGGCCAGGGATTCAGAAAATATAGCTAGTTGGGGCAGCTAAAAAAAACACCTGAGCACACCCTAAGGGTGACAGGACATCTGTCTGCCTAACGTTAGTCGTTCCTGCAGCCAATAGCCGTCGTTCGAGAATCTGCGCTGTAACAGCGAGCGCGACGTTTCAAGTCCACAGAATCCCCCAGAGCAGGACACGTCTTCCACAACTCGGACTTCACGAGCTTCTTTGTCATCTGCTACGCTCTTTTCGTAGGTTGCAATGTCACTGGTCATGCGCGTCTTGTTCCGCGAAAAATCAGACGTGGAGGGCCTTCCTCGTAAACGGTGCGAAGACTCGACGTTGCAACCCACCAGTTGTCGATGCGCTCGCGGAGCTGCCCGAGAAGTCGCTCGTTGAGGTCCTGCAGCTGCGGAAGGTGCTTCAGGACCTGCTCCAGGACCTCGTCGGGAACGACCGGCGCCCCCTTGTCCTCGCTCGCCGTCTGCACGGCCTCCCTGAAGTCCTGCGACCAAAGGACGGCGAGGAATGTCACCCTTCGCTCTAGGACGGGAGACAAGGACACGGGACAAAAACGCTTTGTCGCGACGTCGGTCGGACAAATTTACGGTCCCATCTATGGCATCGCCGAAAACTCCGTCGACAGTCCAGCGATCGTTCCAACGAGGCGGTCGCTATGGCAACCGAGGTCCGTGCAACACATCGTTGTGCGACGCTTGATCGCATTGAAACGCAACCACCCGAGCAAGTCTTAACTAAAAGGAAGCTTCGGCAGTTTTTTTTTAGCCACGCACACTAAACACTCTTTCGGAACATCCAGGCTTCGCTCTCTCCAGCGTGCTATTCATTATCTCTAAATTCAAAATAGTTACTGGAAAAACGCTAAACAAAGGTTATGCCAAAGATCAACGTTCAAATCTTCCCGCGCTCTCCGATGGGGCGATGTGAAACGTCGGAAAACTTGGAAGTCAAGCGGGCAATCTAAAAAGACACAAAATTTTGCATTTCTTCTTTTTTTTTCTTTTTTCTTTTTTTTTTGCTGCAGAGAACTTTTTCTGGCATTTATTTCACACCATCAAACTCCTCATAACCTGTCGGGAACAAGCTATACTGCGCCCATATTACACCGTTCAATAGATCGATGGATGGATGCTAACGGCTGTACCCTTTATATCGAAGGTAGCTTGCGCCACCTAGCCTAGAAACTAAAAATCAAAGGTATGACTCCTCCCTTTGCCCTTCTAAGCCATTTGACGTCACATTTTCAGTGTTGCTGGTTGGGCCTCTCGGGCCTTTCTACCCAAAGTCAAAACTTCGATAACTTCACAAAAAAAAAAACTTTCAGCCTTTCCACTTTGTTGAAGAAGGAAGACCAGCAAAGCTGTACTATGGTGAAATAACTTCAAGGACGACTTCTTGGACGACATTAAGGACGACACCTAGAGGACGATGTCTAAGACGACCTCAAGGACGAATTCTAGGACGACCTCGAGGACGACGCCTAGAGGACGACCTCAGGGACGACGTCTAGGACGACCTCAAGGACGACGCCTAGGATGACCTCAGGGACGTCTAGGACGACCTCAAGGACGACTTCGCAGAGAACGTCTAGGATGACCTCAAGGATGACTTCTAGGATGACCTCGAGGACGACGTCTAGGATGACCTCAAGGACGACGTCTAGGACTACCTCAAGAACTGATCTCTAGGACGACCTCGAGGATGACGCCTAGAGAAATTCAAGCTTTCCACTCTGGTGAAAGCCAGAGTGGAAAGGGTGGAAAGGTTTCCGCCATCCATGAGCGACGGCGGCAACCAACAACCGGCAAGCCAATTCTCTGGTTGCCGCCGTCGCCCATAGATGGCGGTAGCTGTCCAGAGTTTTGTGTCGACTTTTTTTTGGTGACGGACACGAAACTGGGGAAACTAGCCCTTAACAGCTCCGCTGTAAAAAGAAGTTACTGTGATCTGGCAATTTGGGATACTATAGTTCAGATGTTTCTAAATATTTGTCAAGACGACTTCGGGGCCAATTGGCGACTACCGAGATTTAAGTTCCCGGAAGGGCCCGTAGGCTCGCCGCCTTTGCACCACCCACCTGGTTGAGGAGGTGGAGGGCGTCGACGAAGACCTGCTCCGAACTGGCCAGCTCCTGGGCGATGTGAAACAGCTTGCGCCGCCGCCGGAAGCGCGCCGCATCCTCCAAGGTCATGTGACGCGTCTCCTCTCCGTCGCTCTCCTCGTCCGACGACCCCTGCCAGCTCACCTGCGCCAGGAGACTACGTGGGTCACGTCGACGACCCCTGGCACATCTTTTTGGTTTAAGTTATTGCAACGTTTTGCACGTCTATTCGTAATCGCTCAAATGCTGTGTGCTTCAAATCCTCGCTCAAACGGATGATTGTTTTCGCGTGTCGCCATTAACTACCCTACTTGCCTCGGAAGCAGATGAGTGGACGCTGGGCATGTCCTTGCGGGGCATCAGCGACGGCGAGGTCCCGCCAACGGCCGCTCTCTCCTCCCGGCTCTCGCTCTCCGCTGAAAAAAAAATCGTCGGGTCGCTCGCAATCTTTTAGGCGTACCCACACTTCCACATCAAGGAGCGCGTGTATCGCAATATCCCGAGATATGCCCCACCCCCCAAAAGACAACCCGCCCCCTATTCGTAGCACAATTTGCTATTTTCTTTAGAAAAACACCGATAGCCCACTTCTACTGATTGCAGGGCCCTGGCCAATGATGACCTCGGCAGCAACAGCGTCACCTAGCCAAGACGGGAGTTGAGCAAACGTTGTTGACCGGGAGGGACGGTCGTCTTCGATTCGTCGCCCCTCCCTGCAATTGCAAGTCTCGCGGGTCGCAAAATCTAAAACTAGCATTTTTTAGACTTTTTCAATTGCAACCGAAAGTTAAGCCACTTTTAATTTTCACCCGACACGCGCGCGATTTTAGGTGGGCCGTCTTTCGTGATATGGCAGTAGTATGGTGCGGCACCTTCGAGACGTCTCCACTCCCTGGCATGCAGCAAAGACGCCGAGAAGATACTTCATCGCAACGGTGGTCGCCGACAGAGTGAAAATGGTACGGCCTGTCTTTTGGCAACTAGAGGGACCGTGGTTTTCGGTACATACCTAGAAACGCGGATGTGCGGGCAAACCTTCCAACTGGGCACTCGACGGTTTCGTAGCGGGTGCTGGGACTTTCCGACTTACGGTGGCAACAGTCGCGGAACGATTGTTTGGTAGATGCGCGGTGGTCCCGCCCTACTTTGGTCAGTGGGCGAGCTGCGGGCGCGTACGTCTTGGGAGGTTTCTTTGTGCGAACACTCATTCTGCCATTTCGAAAAATTGGCGCAGGAAAATAAACAGGCACCAGAAAATCACATCCACTGCCCGGCATTCTAGTTCTGTTTTTGAGCTCTTTTACTTCTGGTACTTCGCGTGCGAGTACTGCAGCAGTGAATTATTGTAACCACCAGTTCGCGGTGTTGCTGAGGAGATGAGGTTATGGAGGCTCGGGCAATCAAACCAGAAAGAAGCGATTTCTTATGTAGGTGATTAGTAGTATAGCACAGCACTCTAGCTTGCTCTTGTGCACTGTCATTTGCTTACACAGGTAACATATTCACCAATTTCTATGTTCGGTTTAGTCACCACAAAGTCGAATAATGGATACCAAAAAAAGTTGATTTGTTTTATAAAAAAAATAAAGGGTGAATTTTACACCGAATCTTGCCAAAGATGGACGTAAAATAAAAAATCTCCAATGTTTAGCAGAAAAAAAAAAACTTTAAAGAATAAAGAAAAAGCTTTAGAACTGTTTTTAGTGTCTTTCAGGCATCCTCTTTCGAGATGTGTTTTGCAGCCTTCAATAAATGCATGCCTCCAAATTGACAATGAATTAGTTACCCTTTGTCAGCACTGGCTTGGAACATTCTGTCGTGCAAAATATCTTATACTACACAAAGTTTAAGAGTGTATGTACAGGCTAGTAAATGCACAAGGTACAAAAGATTAACAGAACTTGATTAAGAGCAAATGATTAGTTACTTAACAGACAGCCCCACAAATCAAAGTGGGCTGGTCTTCTCTTTAGTGTATCCCAAGTGGTTAACCACGCAATTTCTTGCACCAAATTCAATGGCTGCTAGTCTAAAGTTAGTCAATATGCCGTCAAATGTTAGCGGTATAATAGAACGATACATGACAGGAATGACAAACAAGAGGGAAACAAGGAAGCCGACTCTAAAAATACTTCAATTTAAAAAGGTGCAAGACCCGTGAGCATGCGATAAAAGCCGAGAACCAGACAGTATGCTAGATAATTTGCACCGTAGGACGAGAGAAAAAGTGCCCAGGTGTGCTCACAAGCCCCTTTCGCCACCCGAGATATGAGGTTACAAAGTGCCGTCGCTGCGGGGTATCAAAGTCGAGAGAATGCAATAATACGCAAAAGAGGTGATACGAGCATCATGACAAACAATGTAGCCACACTAAAAGAAACGCAAAACAAAATCGCAACGAGAAAAAGCAAGCCAGCAACAGAAGCGGAGAAGTAGCACCTACTAGCGATGAGCACCATGGCCGCAAGGTAGCCACCCGCTTTTGATCTTCCCACAAACGATATCGAGAGTACTGGAGGGTCTCCGACGCTTTCACTACGAGGGTTTTCCTGATAAGATAAGGCGCATCCAATCGACAATGCTGGTTGAAAATAGCGCGTGGCTTCGTTCCTCATTCTGCTTCTCTTCGTAATGCAAGAGATAAAAGCACCCGCTCTAATAGCGACACTGCAGAATGATGTTATAATTGCTATTGATTACAAGCTTTCAGCACCGCATAACCCTAGGCCCTCCAGCTGTTCATTCCTTATTAGTGGACACCAATTTTATTGACAATGGGCGAGTGCATTTGATAACGTAGCAAGAAAAGTCAACATCAGTCAGAATATTTTCGTCGTCGTACAGCGGAGCATGATAGTCCGGAGGGTAGTCATCTAAGTAATTTTTGGCTGCAATGTCCTTCCATTTAGTATAGAAATCTGGTCATATGCCAATGAATGGTGTACTTTGGTGGCTTCATAGGGTTTGAAGCAAATGCTAGCTCCAAATAATCTTCGTTCAACCATTTGCAAACAAAACTAACAACACGCAGAATCGGCCGTTACAGAGAGTAGATTCGTTGCCGAGAATGAAATGCAGCCTGGACCCTCCTCCACTGTTTCCATTAATATCCCATTCAGCGGTGAAGTAAAAACAAAATGTCTCCACCTGCTCCTTAGATGCCTCTGCCCCAGAGGGGTTTCCCTCCTAACTATCTAAGAAGCCTCGGATACAGGCGCTTCCATTCAAAATCTGCAGGACTACTCTATAATCTCTAGGGGTGTCTTGAAACTGCTTTATACACTATCACATTCTAGTTTGTTCCTTTCTCCGCTGGCCATCGTCGAGCACCAGATGCCGCGCAACCACTGCGCATTGACACCCAAGCTATCCTTTGTTGCAGTTTAAGGACTGGGAGAAGCTCCTCCCACAAAGCCCTCCACTCCTTCCACTTTAGCAGAGTGAAAGCTGTAAGAGGAGCAGGTGGAGAGCAGAAAACAGCCAATCACGGCCAGCAGAGAGCTTTGTGAGAAAAGTTAGTTCCGCCATTCTAAACCTGGAAACCCTCATAAATGAAGCGCATCAAACAAAAGAACAGAGTCGTGACAAAGGAAGGGGGACGCAAGCTCACCCCTCTGCGCAGACAGCTCGCTGTCAAGCGACTCGAGCAACCTCTTCTGCCGCTCCACCAGCACCTGCTTCATCTCCTCCTTGAGCACCTCCGCCTTCTCCAACAAGTCGTCCGTGTCCTCCCCCTTCCTCTCGACCTCGTCGTCCGCAACCGCCGCCACCGCCCCGGCGCGCGAGGGCACCCTGGGCACCGCCTCTCCGTCCGTCGAACTCTCCCTCTCCTTCTCCATCTCGCAGTAGAACTTAGAGCTCGGCCGCTTCTTCTCCTTCAGTCGCGCCTTCGAGCGCTGCACAGAGCCCGGCGAAGAGTCCGACTTGCGCGACGATGACCTGTCCGCGTCACTCGGCATCGCGGGCGAGTCCACGTCCGCCACGTCCCCCGACGCGTCGCTGTCGTCGTACCAGCTCGAGCGTGACCTCTCGCTTGCTGTCGGCTCCGTCCCGGGAGACTCGGCCCCCCGCTGTGCCTCCGGCGGGATTTCAAGCGCGGGGGGGTCGCAGTAGAAGGTGCTGTTCGAGAGACGCAGGCCTCCATCGCGGTCCCGCGACCCATTGCTGGACGACGCGGGGGTCGATGGCCGCTCCTCAACGGAGCTCCGCTTCGTCAACTGCGGGGCGAAGTCCGCGGCAATCTTGGCGGCACGCTTCATGAACGAGTCCGACTTGTTCACGCCCGTCGTCGGCGCCGGACACTCCTTGCACGGGCTCTCCCTCTTGCCCGCGTCGCTCGGGGCCTCGTCTGGCTTCTCTTCAGCTGCCGGCGTCGTCGACGGCGTCGCGGTCTGCAGTTCTTCCGGAGGTGCCTTCCCATCGTCCACGACCTCCTTCGGCACCGTGTCATCCGCCGTTCTCTCCGTCGCTCCCGCCGCTTCTGCTCCCACCTTCGCGGGAACGGGCGGAGGAGGCGACCTGACCTTGCCCCGCGGAGGCGGCGGCGGCGCAGGGCAGCGGACGGAACCGCATCCCCGTGCCCGGCGTCGGCTTCGGCGGGAAGCGGCGCTCCTTCGCCTGCGGCGACGCCGCGATGTTCGTGTACAGGTCTCTGAGCTCCTTCTTGGTCAGCGGAGACTCCACCACCATCACAAACGTCTCCGTGATTGTCGCCGCGACATCCGACGGGTACGCGGTCCCCAGCCGTTGCGCCGCCTTGAGCCGCACATCTGCCTCGGACAGCGAGTGGCTCCTCCTGACGCTCCTCCGCTGGTCCTCGCTCGGCACTCTCACTGTCTCCACGGTCCGCGACCGCTGCCTCCTCTTCACGCGCGGCGGTGCCTGCGGCACGTTTTCCTCGGGGAACGCCGTGGGGACAGCGATCTCTCGGTCTAGGTAGGCGTCGGGCGGCCGGAAGCAGTGGACCACTTCGCGAGCCATCGTGTCGAGCGACGCCTCGAGGCAGGCAACGGTTCTCTCGTGCGATAGTTCTTCAGGCTCCGGCGGCGTTTTCAGAATGGCGTCCAGGTTTTCGACGAGCTTCTTGGCACGGAAGTCCACCAGGTCGTCCGTCTGACAGTACTCGTTGAGCGGATTCCTCGGCGAAGCTTGCTGCGCCACGCACCACGGCAACTCCTCGTGCTCTGCACTCCCTGGTACCTTTTCCTCAATGCGCGTCGGGCAGTCCGTCTCGGTGCTCTCTCGCCTTGGCGTTACGACCGGCTTCAAACCGATTTTCGGTGGTGGGGGCCTCGGAGGAGGGGTACGCTTTTTCTTGGGTGTTACTACGGTCTCCACAGACTTCGGAGATGTGGCACCAACTCCTGATGTTGTTTTTTTACTACCGCCGTCCGACGCCGCTTCGACTGCTGGTGGGATCGCAACTTGACAAGAATCTGCCACAACTTGGGCAGACACGACCAGAGGCACTTCTTCGGTATCTTTACTGACTACACCCACACTAGCGACTCCAACTAGAACTATGTCTTCGCTCGCAGGCTTCTGAGGCACACGGGTCGACCTCAACGAAACAACAGGCTTCCTCTCCTTCGACGAGTCACGCTTCGACGCGACAATCTGCTTCGTCGCACTTTTTACTTCTGGTTTCTTGGAAGGCACCGACGGCAGGTATTTTTGGCGGCGGCGGACGTTGTGGTTTGGGTTTTTTAGCTGGCGACGCTGTCACATTGGGAGGCACCACCGAACATTGGTTCTCGACTGTCACCGTCACGGCTTCTTCGACAACAGGCGTTGCCTCTACCGCTCCTGTCTCTTTCTCCTCTTCAACTTTGGGAGGCTGTACCACAGGCACATCGCCGACTTCCACAGCTTCCGTCGTGCCGGCTGTCTCCGCGACTGCGACCTTCTGACCTTCCACCTCGACTTCCGGATCACGAGACTCCACAGGAAAGACCGGAACGTCAATCTTAACGAGCGGTTTCTTGACGAGCTCCGGCTTGGGTGGCGGCGGCCGCTTCGGTTTCTCGAGGGACCTTGTCTTCTTCCTGGTCGCCTCCGGAACTACGCCCGAGCCTGGACGATCCAAGAGGACGATCGGTGCGGGGGCTGGCGGCTCGTTTCTGAGTACCACGTGGGGCGCTTCAATCACCTCGTACTCATTCTCGACGACAGCAGGCTTCGCCGACGTGGCTGCGACGCTGGTCACTTCTGCAACAGCAAGCCGACTCAAGTCAAGGTCCTGGTAATCCGAACTGGTCTCCGTGTCTTCGTCCACATAGCGGATGCCGTGCTTTCCGCCGGGGATCTCATCGCCGAAGCTCTTGGGCCGGCTAGCTTCCTCCGGTTTGGAAGCCGGCTTGACGGGCTTGGGTGGCTTGGGCGGCTTGGCGAGGTGCGTCGAGAACTCCTTGGCCTTGCGGTGAATGAGGTGTGAAAGACGCATGCAGCACGCCTCGTCACCAGAGCCTCCACTGTCCTTGAGAGCCCTGCAGAAATGAAGTTTCATCAAATAACCGCAGACAAGGAATACCCGGGAAAAAAAGCTAAATTAAAGTAAACTGTCAAATCAGTATGTTCTATAACAGTAAGGATCAATGTTGATTCATTCATTTATTTTCAATGTCACACAAACAGCTCAACACTAGATTTAGTGCCACTCCGTACGAGTCAATACAGCGACGACCTGGACCGCATTAAAAAAAAGAGCCGTGCCATTAACTCATATCCTAGTTAACCAGCCAATACTCTGATTATGATTCTCATCTTGCCTACTTATTATTTGCAACTACTTTGTGAAATGCCTTTTTGTTGGCTGGCAAGACTTAGGTAATCAAATATTAACAATCATTAAGTGATTATAAGCTACGCATTCCACAAATTCCCCCCGGCCTTCGTAAGTGCCTCGAATGGCAAGATATAATTATATAATACTAAATCAATTAGGTACAGCGTCCATGCACTCCTTAATAGTCTCCACCTGCATTGGCAGGCAACCACTTAGTCGATTCATTGGCGTGCCAATTAATGAAATGATACGTGTATGTGCCTTGTGAGCCAATCAATGCATTATATTAACTACTTCACAAATCAATTAAATAAAACTACATCAGTCAGTCAGTCAACTTACCAGTCCTCGATGATGGTGTTGCGCTTGCCGTCGTCCGAGGGTTGCGGCTGGTTCGCAGGTGACCCACCGGACTCCTTGTTCTCCTTGGGCGGTCCGCTGGTGCCGGGAGCCATCATCGTTCGGGTCGTTCGTCGCGGGTGCCATGGCGTCGTTTGCACCGTTGCACAGGGCTTCACCCCGGTGCTCCAAGACCACCGTGACCCTGCGCGGGCAAACCCACCCCGCTCGTCACCACAAGCTCGACACAGGCTTCACAAACAGTTTGTCCACTCTAAAAGAAGCAAATTCGACGTTTTGGGGTGCGGCGGCACTGGTTTACGTATAGAGGTCAATGTCTGCCTTGGTTCGTAATTGCAACGTGAGATTGGATCGTGCGACTGGAGATCCTTTTCGACTTCCGCTCGGTTGGAAGAAATGAAAGAATGAAAGTGTCGTCCGTCTGAACTGCCAAGAGACTTTTTTTTCCGACTGCGCAGATAGTGTTTGAACGAGAAATCCCACCCATCCCCCCAACCCCCGAGTGACCTGACCTGAAACGGGGTGCAACCCCGACGGCCTTGCATGAAGTCGCTAAGTTGGAATACGGTTTGGAGGAGCACGCCTTTCACAAAGAAGCACTCGCAGACGTGGGTCTAAAAGAGGCCCGGGGAAGCAAGTAAATGAGCTAGGGCCCCCAGAAACTGCCGAACCCTGAAACTGTTTGGGACGTCATGGAGCGCTCGTAACCTCCGCATAGATTAACCATAATAGCTATGCTGGGGCACGAAACTATATATTTGGAGCAAGCGGAACAAATGCAGAATTGTTCGGTATCGTATACAACACATTCAAAAACCTACAAAGCATTCAAACCTAACAATGCAACATGTGAAACAAATGCAACTTCAAACTGATCTCTGCACAATAAGTCGTTCCTTACAGCGTGCAAAAGAAAGTCTCGCAAGTGCCACGGTTTAAGAAAAAAAAAAAAAACAGTAGTGGTAAAAACAGTCAAAACAAATCTAAACCGAAATTACAGCGAGACACTAAGCTCAGGTCAAGACCCTTATGCATCGTGAAAAAAAACACCCAAGAAGTCGAGGATTTCGGCATTAAAATCGGCGAGCGAGATGCACGCAAAATATTCTCCGAGCGGATACCTCATTGGAGCATGGCTTCCACCCAGAAAACGTGGTAGTATTACCTGCACGATCTCACTCAACCGGAAATAAAAAGACTACCCTCGCCAAATTCCAAACGGAAAGATTACCCTTGCAAAACGGCACGACGAAGATCGAGATAGGTCTTGCTCTAAAAGCCAACCTGGAGAAAGTACAAAATTTTTTTTAAAAATAACAAGCTTGGCGGAAAAGACGACCCAATCTCCGAACTCACCGCGATTGAGTGACCCACACCTCTCGCTACTGGTAGCCCAAACTCGCCGGACAAAATCAAGCAACTTCGGCTCCGCCAGAAACACTCGGCCTGCCCCACTCCCTAAATATAAGCGGAGTCCACAGACGCAGCCCCGAGAGCGAGGCTTGCCGTGGCACCGCGCCAAGACACCGTGCGCCGCAAATAGGGGCGTTGCAGCTCGCGCGCATTTACGCCGGCAACTTTTGCTGGTCAGTCCGGTGACACCCAGTGACCCGAGTGCCAGATCTGCGACTCCTGTTCGCACAAAAATCAGTGTCGCTGACACCCGAGAGAGAAAAAGAAAGCCTGAACTCCAAGAAGAAAGTGTGTAAATGAGCTGATCTAAATTTAACATCATTTAAAAAAAAAACAAGACTAAAGTAAAAAACAAAAACACAAAGTTTCAAAAATTGTAGCTTTGCTTTTGTTTGTCCCCCTTTTTTCAAGACTACTAGGTTTTTTTTTTTTTAATTAACCTGAATTCTGCCTTGCTGATGCCTCGCGTTGTGTGCAGGGGCTGTGTGCATTGTGTGCAGCTGCTGTCTTGCTCTGTTTGCTGACACAGTTCTGCCGGTCGTTGTTTGCGTTACGTTCATCCTTAGTCATGACTCAACAGCATTAGGGTGGAAGAATGTTTTGGACGTGCCAGAGCAGTGACAAATGCAGCCACTTCGTAGTCCTAAACATGACTGAGGGCTCAGTAGCTTTGTATGCCCCCCTAGTGCTTAAAGTCTCCCGTAAGCTGCGGGGGCCCTCTAAAAACTCTGGTAAAAGGAAGGGTGGGGGGGGTCATACTAGATGCACACAAAACCGACATGATTAAAACGTATGCGTAACCCGGCATGTTTCTCAGGATACAAAACCGACCAACAACACGATTCCAATTATTTTCCTCGTCAAGAATCGAGTGTCCCTGAAACATTTGGTTTCACACAAAATCGGCATGGCCACTCACAACATACCCTATGTACTAGTTTTTCTCTCGCTGGAGATGGCTACTCAACAAGACTTGAATGGGGAAAATCCAAACATTTCTGATCACAAGATTGGTTGTGATTGTGTTTTTACCAATGCCAGAGCTATGGCAGGGGGTCTCACACCACATTTAAAAATCAGCGGGGGGTGTGAGACCCACCCCCCTGACTTTATGCACTGTCGTCTACGGGTCAATGAATTTGGGACTACAATGGAAATGAAAGGGAGCTTATAAAAGACTGCAGACGATAAGAAACTCGTAATTTCTGCGAGCAATTACATATTCCTAATCCCATCTATTTCAGAAAAGAAGATGAAATCCCAATGATTAAAACAAAAGAAAGACTGCCAAAAAGTTCAGAACTTGCTCGAAAATTCCGAAATAATGCAGTCTTTTTTAAGCTTTGGCTCGTATCAATTTACAGAGTGGTTTACGATAAATAACAAACTTCGATGAAGATGTATCGATCTAGTGCATATCATCTCTTTACTGAAGCCGGTCACTGATCCAGCTAAAAGAATGCCTGTACAGACTAACCAAAACAAATCCTCAAAACAGCCAATCTCCTGAAATGAAAGACTCGTCAAATAAGTTTAGAATTTTCGACGACTGCGAGGGAAAGCTCGAAAGAAACCAATGAACACCCAGCTCGAACCGGCGTGGCGGTACCATTTTAATTCGCGCCATTTCATCGCATCTTTGCCACAATTGGGTACCATCGGCCTTGGCCACCACAAAAAGTGGCACGACCTGCACGCACCGACAAAAAACGGGGAGCGCAAAGTGTGTTGTGCATAGGCTGGGCTCATGCTATGTGTGCGTGATGTCATAAGGTCACACGACTGTGATTTCACACGTCGTCGTGACTTCACGTGACACGATGTCACGGTGTTGCGTGACGTCACAGTCCTCCATGACGGTTCTTTGCCTTCTCACAAAATTTGGCCGATAAGACCGATTCCGCGTCAAAAATAAGAAGAAAAGAAACGCCGGCCACACGGCCGCACTCACTCGTGCACCACCACCTCCTCCTCCTTGCAGAGGGCGTCGCCCTCACCACGACCGCCGGCATCGTCAGCGCGGCGGGTGGCCCCGCCCAGGGGCGACACCGTCAGCACCGGCTTGCGGAACCCAGGGTTGCAGCCGTCCACCGACTGCAGACCGACCGGCTTGGGGGGCACGGGGGGCTTCGGTCTCCCTGCTTTTTCGGAGAGAAGTGCACGAGACAAGAACGATGAGAGTCGACGACACCGGTCAAAACGGGGTCTCGGATTTTCAACGCAGAGCGACCGAGACGACGTCCGAAACGCCGGTAGTTCCGACAACGTGGGGGGGAGGGCCGGGAGGACCGTCGCCGACAGTAAAGTCACTGGATCCTGGGGAAAGTAGTGCCATTGCCTTCCTTACATGCCAGCCGGACACAAACAGATACTAACATACAAACAACCAAAACCTGGCAAAGCGATTGGCTAATCTGTCTACGTTGCCATGGAAATCGCCGTCCTCGATCCATTCAAATCTTCGAAGCTTCCAGACGGTCGTTCCAAACCACTCGCGCCAAGATTACCAAGGAGCATCATCTAATGAAAGCGTTCCTCGCCAATATAAGCGTCTTTGGCACTGTGTATGCAATCAACTTATCAATCATGCCCATCTCCACGGATCTCTTTTAATTACATTGTTCTTCTTGCATATTTTAAAACAGTTAACTTATTTTTTGGTGCCTCCAAGCACCGACACAGCATGTGGTGGTGGTACAGAGATGTACGCTTGTTTCACCGGTGTGTGGATTGCGAAATCTCTATATACATGAAACGTTTCCATAAAGCTACCCGTCACCAGGGAATTTAGATCGGCTCACCAAGAACGGAGGGGTCAAGGAGAAATTGCTCATTTCACGGACCAAAATGGCAACCATACGGGGAGCTACTTTCCCAGGATCCAGTGACTTTAGTCGACAGCAGCTTGCGATGCGCAAAACGGCTTCGGTAGCTCTACGACGGTGGCCGGAAAGAGTCTATGACCGGCGTTTCGGCGTCCCGTCTTGCCCACGCATCGAAGGTGGTCCTAAAGCGGCAACAAATGATGTTGCAAAAGTCGTGCTGTCGGATGTCGCGATCCTCGCGGTTGTTGTTTGCGGAAGTTCCAGCAAAAAGTAAGAAAGAATGCAAGCGTTGCCGCTGTCGCGGCGTCCCAACTGCCGGGTGATGGAGCTTTACGACAACCGCAAAGCTGGAGAGTGACCCGCAGCTTTACGGACGTTTGCCGCATTCGCCTTCGTTGCCGCGCTACCGCCGGGACCGCGGCAGATGACAGCACGACACCTCCGCAACATCGTCGGGCTCAAGTCGAGGAACCAATTTTGAGGGTGTGGTAAACACGCCAGCCAGAGACACGTGCCAGGCACCATAGCTTTGCCGCCCAGGCGATCCAGATTTCGGTCGTAAAACATTTGCGCGCTAGTTCTTGCGTCCCTTACCGCTCCCAGGGGCTTACAGTAGTGCTCACTCCTTAGAAAGATCTTTTCTGAAAAAAGTCTGAGCTCTAGAAAAGATGTTTTAGCGCTAAATTCGTCGCTGTGGACTGCATGTTGCGTTTCTCTCTGCACCAACGGTTTTTTTCTTTTGTCTTTACATTTTTAAAAATGCAGCTTCGTGCCTAACAGTCTATAATAGGACCAGAAGCTGCGATACCCGAAAAGATGTAATCGAATTTCCAAGGCACATTAAGCAACGGCAACGCACAGTACAGAGTGATGACAATGCGGTACCCATAAAATTGTTGTAGTATGTTTAAGCATGACCGAACCAAAACAAATCAATGACCCTCCCTAGAAGGTTTTTCGCGAGAAATATTATTTCTACGCTGCCACATGTTTATAAGGACTACCTATTGCGAAGGTGTCTCGTGAAAAGCAAAATTAAAATGTCGTCCGAGTGGAATCCCTTTTCCACAACTTTAGTAGCTATGGTGTTTGTGAACTCGTGTAAATCAGCAACAGCCAGCCACTTCTTTGTGACCATTTAATACGGCCACAATTTCTTTCTTTCACAGATATAAGCTAGGCTGCTTTTGTATTTTCCATAGCGCATTTTAAGCTGTTCCCACTGGACCATGGGTCTCCTAAAATAGGCAAGCAAACAAATTGCACTCTTTACAGCAGTGCCTTCGGATGGATCATGTCATGATGTTAAAAATAAAATGGCTCAAACAATATTAAAAAAAAAATGTTTGAAATTGAATGCCCATTTGATTAAGGTAGATGGTATGACAATGTAGATGAAAGATACCCTTCACTATATGCAAACATTTATGACATTATGCCTACCGCATGAGCAATGACCACTTGAGACCTCCCTTCAACGCACATGCACTCATATTTTGTATGCTGTCGGTCATTAGAACAAACACAAACAACAAATTGCGTTAGGCAATCAAATTTCTTTTGTCATCAGATTGTTCACAACAGCCACTATGTGACTTCAAAAATATTGGTGTTAAATACTTACTCTGAATGCTAAAGCAAAAATGAACAAACAACTTTAAAAAATAGAAGGAAAACCGCAAAGCAGCCAGAACAAACAACGACAGCATGGTACTCTGCTAATCAGTCGCTCAACCCAAACCTCACAAATTAGATCAGTCTTTAAACAGCGCTTATCGGACAGGTACAAGTCCATGCACGTGCTAGAATGCATATTTACCCATTTTATGTTTATTAAAATTTTTTACTTCTGGAGTTTATACTTTTTAAAGGAACATTCGAGAAACATTTCGGTTCTTTCCGCCACCTATCAACAAAATGGCAGACAAAAAAACAAACAAAAAAAACAACGAAACAATGGCAGTTATAGTTACTAATGCAATCCTAATGTCACAAAGAATACAAACGGGACTAAAAAAACAAGTATTACAAGATACAAAAAGATTTCAAGAGATGTATACCCATGAAAAATGAAAAAGCTGGGAAGAGATTTTTTTCTGCACCTTCGAATTTTGCAACTCTGGCAACCAACAAAGGTTCCCAACAACAACAGGTTCGACACAAGATCTACCCCGACAACCATGCGACATATATTCATTATTGTATGGGCAGCAGTTCAGTAAAAATGACACGAAAAACGGTGACAACAGAAATTAACATTGAGCTGAAGCCGTGGCAGTTGTTACTTACTAGGATGGAAAATAGGGCTAGTTGGTACAAAACCATTAAGAAAAAAAGTAGAGGAAGATACTAAAGAGAGCTATTCGAGATGCATAAGCACATCTTAGAAGCACAATGCCTCACAGAACTGACAGCGTCTTGTAATCATCAAACGCCGAGTGACAGCCTTCAATTACCTGCGCAGTATCGGAGACATCTTGCCACATAGCAGGATAGTTGGAATGATAACTGCAGGGTGACAAGAATGATAACTGCAGGGCAATGTGATAAGAGATCATGTGCACACCGAACCGGCAGCACAAGTAAACAAACGATGTGCAAACTGAACTGGCAGCACAGGTAATAAGATGCAAAGCAGCAAGACAACAAAATATGCGCACACCGAACCGAACTGGCAGCACAAGTGAAGAGACGACGGCACGCCAAACCAGCAGCACAGGTGATAAGATGTGAAGCAATGTGACAAGAGACTATGGGCACGCACAGAAGAAGGACTCGCTTCCGAGGTATCCGAGGGCAGACCAGGATCTCGAGCGAATGGCCTGGAGGTAGAGCAGGAGGACATAGGTGAGGCAGCACAGGGACACGGCAAGCAGGGTGGCACCGGCCAGGAAAACCACGTCCTCCGACGGTTCGTCCATGAAGACAGAAGGGAGCCGCACAGCCGGCAAGGAACCAACCCCGCCGTGGGACCGGGATACGACGCCCAAAATAAATTGGGGGTCCACGTGGCACCGTACGTCAAATGCGGGGGTGGGCGGAAAGGGCGACGGAGCGAGGTGGAGGGAAAGGGAGACCACATAAAAAAGAAGAGCGGGAGACAACTCCAACCTAAGAAATGTGGGCCCCCGGGATTCCCACAAATTCAAGATCAAGCTTTTTTTTTTTTTTTACCATTTTTATTAAGCTACATACTTTTGTCAGCTATATTACATAAAAAGAGAGAGGACGGGGGGTGCATACACGGTGACAAAAAAAAAAAAGCAAGAAATGTTTTTTTTTTCTTTATTTATTTATTTCTATTTATTGCATGCTGCAGACCAAATGGATGGTCCAGGCAGGAAGGGCAGGAAGGGAAATACAGCTAATCTTGTACAAGTTGAGGTAACGAGCAAACATTGCATAACAAAACAAAAAAAAAGTGAAAACAAAACATTGTGAATGTGGAACTATTAGACTGTTAGTAGAAAGGAGAATGTATAGCACTGTAAAACATCTTTATCTCGTGTCAAAAACAGGAGATAAAGATTGGGGACGGCGTCTTTTTGTACCTTTCAAACTCCAAGTATAGTGCTTATTTTAGGTTCCATGTCTGATGAGCTGGATGCATTGCACTGTCCGTTTTATTTGAGAGTTTACGAAACCAGTTTTTTACCAACTCTCCCAAAACATTTTTGAAGCTACGTCCCACAACTTTTGGTGACAGAATTTCCGAGAAATAGGTAAATGAAATATAAGTTTCAATTAACAAAAACGAACAAGACAAAACACAAATTTGTTTTCTCTCTCAACGCCACCTTCAATCAGTGTTAAACACTTTCCAGTGGTTACTTACGATTCACCCCACATTCACCACATGCCTTCCTGAGTCACATAGCTTCCCATGGTTTAATTGGGCTGTAACCTTTCCCCAGGAAGATAGATAACTCACAGATGTGCCACTTCTGTCTTACCCTGCCAGTGCAAAGGCAGCCCTGAAGTTTTCATAACAAGCTGTTCCTTGTTTGTGTTGGCCAGTTAGCAAGTGTGGAGTGTTCCTAAGAGCAACAAGGCCGTGCTTCCTCGTACACAGTTAAACTCTTGGCCCAGCCATAAACTTGATGGCCAGAGGAAGAAAAAAAAAGTGACACACTCCAAGGACCAGGAAAAAAAACAATGGAAATTCTTTTTCCTCTTAAGAGCAGTGAAAGCATCCACGACCTGGAAAACTTCAAGGCTTCCAGTTTACGCCAGACACTTTCTTGCTTTCTTCTCGGAGCTCCAGAGAGTAGGCGGAAGTTCGGGAGGAAGCTCTTTCGTGTCTGTGTTATTGTTTAGCGCTGGGTATGTTTTCGAGGACCTCCAGACACTAATGAAGTTCATCACCTTGAAGTTGTTTCCATTGCTTTACAGCCAAACATTTAATTGCACATTAACAAGAGCACCAGTTATTTTTTTTTTTTATTAAAGTGAGGAATACGCTTAAAAATCCACAATAAACAGAGTAAAAATGACTGTCCAAAGTCCAACTTTGCTCAAACAGCCTAGAAGTATGGATTTCAACAACTATTTTACGTCCGTGCTCTCGGTTGATAATGGTACTACTCCGGATATCATCACAAGTACCAGCGAGCCTATAAATGATATTATCTAATCTCGTGAGGGAATTTTCGAAGCTTTACTTAATTTGAGTGTGAAGAAATCCCCTGGTGCAGACAATATTCCAAACGCTTTTTTGATTAGGTATGCTGAATGGTGCTCCCATTATTTACTTTTGCTGTTTAACAAATCTTTTTTTTAATTCAAGAGTTCCCTCGAGTTGGAAATGTGGCAGGGTTGTTCCTATACATAAGTTGGGGTCGGACAGACCTGCCTCGAACTTTTACCTCATTTCTTTGTTAATTGCTCCTGCTCCAAAATCTTGGAGCATATTATCTTTAAACACATTTCGGAGTTCCTTCAGACTAGATCTTTTTTTAACCCAAATCAGCACGGTTTCCGGCGGGGATTATCAACAACAACGCAACTTGTTGAGACCATTCATGACTTTTCGCGATCACTCAATAATAGACATCAAATGGACGTTATATTTTTAGACTTCGCAAAAGCGTTCGACAAAGTTCCTCACCGCAAGCTTCTAGCCAAACTATCTTCACTTTTACTAAATGAAAAGTTAATGTTATGGCTTCGAGAATACCTCAGCAACAGACGTCGATATGTTGAAGTAAAGGGCTGCAAGTCATCCCAGACCGATGTATACTCGGGAGTTCTCCAAAGATCGGTGCTCGGTCCTTTACTTTTTTCCATTTTTATCAACGACATTGCGCATAATATACCTGTGACTATACGCCTTTTTGCTGATGATATAATCATGTACGCCAAAGTAAGAATGATCGTGAATAAGTGGTGCGAGGAGTGGTAAATGTCCTTAAACTTCAATAAATGTGTATATATGCATATAAGGCGGAAAAAAAGACTTTCTTTTTTAACTACAATGTGCGCGGTCACCCCCTTTCACTAGTTACGACATATAAATACCTTGGAGTCATTATCACAAACAATCTACGATGGAACTCCCACATCACGCACCTCACACGCCTTGCATTAAATAAACTTTGGTACTTAAGAAGGAACCTGAAATCTGCATCATCCACCGTTAAATTAGCAGCGTATAAAACATTTGTTAGATCAGTTCTTGAGTACGCTGATATAGTATGGGACCCATTTACAGCATCTAACATTAATTCAATTGAAAAAGTGCAAAGAAAAAGTTTACACCTTATTTACAATAAATACTCTCGTACTGACTCCGTAACAGAACTTTATGCGATCGCTGGCCTTCAACCCTTGGAACTTCGTCGCAAGATTAACAGGCTAAAATTTTTGTTTAATTTATCCCATGACCGCTTTAATCTAGTCAAGAAAAGCTACATTTGCCGCCGTCCTCCTCCACGCTACCCCTGTAGGACGCAGAATGTTAATGGCCCTTGGTGAACATACTTGTAGAGTAGACAGGTTTAAATTTTCTTTTTCTCCAAGGACAATAAATGACTGGAATTCTCTGCCTAATGATGTTGTTACACAAGCCGAATATGCTTCATCTGTGCGCGAGCTTTATCGCCATTTTTCTTGAATTTTTCTGCTTTGTACTCGGTGGATTCTGCTGTGCAAACCTGATAGGTATTGTGATGTTAAATTTCCTTTCCTATATGCAGACCTGTACGTGTTGACATTTTGAATGTTGTAATATGCATAGTGTTGACCCTGTTGATTTTTCTCTCAGTGTATTGTCAGTGATGATTGTTGCCCATCCCTACAAAATCTTTAATCGAAGATGTAGTATCAATAAATAAATAAATAAATAATTGTCTGCACCGACAAAGACTGAGACAAACATCAGCGCGAGGTCAAAAACCACATCCTGAGTTCAAATTTAACTGAAGCCAAACCCACACAGACTGGAGCTGAGAGGAATGGAACCATGCATTCGAGGAGGAGGAGGAGAAGGATGAAATCTGAAACACCCAGAGAAACCTAGACACATGACACCCTCCGACTCAGTCTGGTTCGGATATTTTGATTCTCGAACCCACCAAGTTGTGTTGTGGCCCCCCTGTGACTTGCTCCCTCCACAACAGTCACCCAAAGGAAGGGAGGGAGGGGTGTCCCTTAAAAATAGAATGCAGCAGCAGCAGCCAGAATTACTCTGCCCCCTGCTCAAGGGTCTCTTCTCTTCCACGCCCTCTCCTTCTGCAATCTGTTTTTTACTTTAAAGGCCGCAACACAAACAGATGTCAGACGGACTCCCTCCCTGAATGCAAGATTCACATGCATCCTGACACGTGCGGTGCCGACGAGGAAAAGCCTGCGACTTCTTCAACCAATTCGATCAATGTGCATGTGTGACCATGTTGCAAAACTTTAGTAGTGTACTTATACTCCTTATCGCTTTCTACTCGAATGCAAAAAAACAGCAGCCAGACACCTATGAAATTTTCAACCTTTCCTTTTCTACATTTTCTTTTCATGCTATTTATGTTTCGAATTTAAGAAATAGAAAGCGAGAAAACGGAGAGTTAAAGACATATTTTTCCAGACAGACACCATAATGGTAATATTTTGCCTATTATCAGAAATCCTACTTATCCATAGTGGTACGCTCAGTGAACCCTTTGCACGTTAGGTATGAAATGAAGTATAAAATTAAACATCCCTATACCCAAATACTGCCTCTTGTGTATATAAATTTTTGTTTAACTATTTTTCGTTAATTTTTTTCATTTTATTTTTTAGAAGGAACTAAACAGGACACAAGGCAAGGGTCTCGAATTACTAGCACATTTAGCCACCTAGTGGAGCAGATCCAAACGTAGGTAGAAGGCAGACAACCTTAAAGGGACACTGACACCCCCCAAAATGTTTGTTTGATTTTTCTCCAGGCGATTTATTATGGTGTCAGAAGACTACCCAATCAATATTTTGCTACAGCGCCACAGATATTTTTAATAGAGTCAAAAAATGCAACTGCTCGAAACCGAAACTGGACTGGGGTTGGAAGAATAAATAAGAGGAGGAGAGAGTTGGCAGAAGTCACGTGGCTGTGCAACTTTTTTTTTTATTAAATCAACTTATTAGCGGTTTTTTAAAAGCCACAAAAAACTGGTATCCTATTTCATTTCTATTTTTAATATTGAGTGCGTGCCTTCGATGACCCACGACGTTGACTATCTTTGGTGGTTGTGTCTAAACCATAGTAAACGGCACGTGACCACAAAGAAGAGAGTGAGCGCGACTCAAACTGGCCAGTTCTTGATCAACGATTTTCGGGCGGAAAGAAAACGAATTTCAAGCCGCAAATTGTGTTCTGGGTAGTTGCGCTCTCACATGTCATGTAGAAATAAAAAGCTTGGTGAGCGTAAACACCTTGTCAGTGTCCCTTTAACATGAGGGTCAAAGGTCATGCAAGGTTAATGACCTTTCCCTTTGCCCCCAACCCCACTAAATGTGTGCTGCACTATTTGCACTAGGTATCTGTGTGAACAAGCCTGCAAACAAATGTTTGGTGGGAATATACAAGCATATGTACAAAAGATCACAATTTTCTCGCAGCACTAACATGCTTCACAACGACTAGGTTAGCATGCCGAGCCAAGTAGTTCCATGCATGTTACACATTTGGGCATCAGTGTATTTATTTTATTTATTTATTTATTTAACACTGGCGGTGTCTTAAACAGCCCTTGAGCCTACAGAAGGGTGCACCTGTTGGCAGTACATGCAATGATAAACGTAAAAAAATAAAAAACACATAAAGTATGCAAAATACAGAAACCTGTGAGAAAAAAGAAAATGCTACAAGAGAATGGCTAAAAATAAAAAAAAAAAATATTGTCAGATGTGAATACATAATATCATGGAAAATATAATCTGCGACATTGCAAAAGTAAATGCATACAAGACAGTTCAAATAAATATATTGGTTATAAGTACAACTGCATGAAAAACATCCCCTCAAAATAACATGAGCAGTAACTGCATGCTAAAACCTGCATGCAGAAAAAATATCTATCCAGGCATGTTTACTACATATGTGCAACTTTTTTATATGTTTGCATATAAGGCAATGGTGCACACATGACATTTGTAAACGAAGTTTGTGCATACACTAGTACATATATTGGCACACAGCGTTCGGTTAGAGTATCAAACACTGATATTCCACAATGTGATAAAGGTGCGGTAAACATGTGCAGTGCAAGAAATACCAGATATAAGATGACCTCGAAGTTGCTCATGTTTAAATTTCGAATGTAGTTCCCAGATAATAGATATTTTACAGCAACATGAGTTCCCCGATTTTACAACACTCCGGAACTCGAGGCAGACTTCAACGAAGTAGTGACATCTTTTTTTTTTTTTTCTTCTTTCATTTACGAAATATGTGCTATCAGCTGGTGACCCCTCACTAATGTAGAAAATGGTGATCCTACAGAGATAAATAAGTCAGTTATAGCCATTGGCATATCAGAGGAATTCCCCCCTGACTGTCAGATATCCCTATTGAAATCTGAGGGGAATTCCATAGGCTGCGCCAACAATTGTCCTTCGGTTCGATCACGGGGTAAAACACTCAGTCTGGTATTGTATCCATCTCACTTCCAATTTTTGTGAGCATTCATTCTTTGTATGCACTTCAACCAAAAGAAAAGGTTGTTGCACGGAAAGTGCGAGACAGGCTTTCGAGCCACATGAGTAATGCCTAGTGAAGCCACCGAATTGTTGCGGATATTACACACTGGTGTGAATTACAGTCACACTTGACAATTTTCTGTTTCCCAATTTTTTTTGTTTCTCGGAAAAACGAAACGCAGAAAAAGAGCCCAATCCTAGAAACCACGTTCTCTCGTTTCAGATGATTTATGTAAATGGATAGACGATCCAACACGTCTTGTATCAATACAGATCCAAAATGTTATCCCCAAATCTATCCGTAAGTGGTGAGGTTATCTGTTTGTGTAGTATATGGGGGGGGGGGGGGTTGGTTTATGTGGCAAACTTACGAAAGAAACCTGGCCCTAATTTGAACCACCTGGGGATCTTCTGGTTCGCACCCGAAAACTCGGCTGCCGCCTTAGCAACAAGCCACCATCACATTGTGGGCACATTGGCAGGTTCTAGGACCCGTAGATTGTAGGGACCGCAAGCAACATTTAACAATGGCCGACTTTCGGTGGTTTCAAAAAATTATTAGTGATCAGCAGTCCGGCCGCAGTCGCAACCGGACATAGCTGGAACACACAAACAATGCAAAACTCTTCGCTTGAACCGTGAGGAAATTTAGGGAAAACGCTTTCTGTGGTGGATTTGCTGAGAAGTGAAAACGGCGGGTCAGCTGAAACATAAACGACGCTCACCGACATTTGGTGAAACCTTATTACGCTATTCCTCCTTCATTTTGTGGTTGGCGTGACTTCGGGAAGTGAGTCTCTGGCAGTTTGTATTGGGAGACAAAGTGCTAATGTATAAAACAATGGCAGGATGCATCAGTCGACAACACAGGAGAAAGGGGGAGAGAGAGAGAGAGAGAGAGAAAGTGAGAAGGAAGGGGGGATGATTGCTTCATCGCACAGATGCAATTTCGTGCCATCGGTGCTGCCGAGCGGGCTCAATGGGTGGCGGAAGCTACTACGGTTGTAGGCAGCAAAGCCACCCGAGCAAAAAGAAACAAAAACAAGAACACGCCGCCGTTTATGGTGATTATATCGAAACGATTTAGACTTGGCTAAGTCACGAAAACAATTGTTCTGTGGCGTTCTGACACACGATTAGAAAAATAAGAACAAATAAGAACCGAAAAGAAAGAAAAAAAGAAACGGGGTCAACAACGTCGATTATCTCGAGTTATTTTCTTCAGACGAGGAATTGGAACACAAGCTTCCGGATACAAAAAGAAAACCCGCGCAGAAGAAAAAGAAAAAAAGTAATAACATCATGATGTAGATGGTCAGTGACGTTTATCACGGATCATAACCTCGGAGATTACTAACCTAAGAAGCAACTTCCTTTTTGTGTGTGTCTGTGTGTGCGAGAGGGAGGGGGTCGCGCGAAAGTTTTTTCATGCGTTTCTCGTTTATCGGCATCAAACGTCGCAAACACATCACCAACAACCGACCTAACAAGTTACCAACAAATCACCATGAACCGACAAGAAAACCGGGAGGCAGTGTCGAGTGGTGTTCCCGAGATAGTGGGACGATGTCGAGAGAGAACACGCTCGTTTCGTGAGTCAGCTAGGTGCGACAACGGCACCCGTCCGTTCCTCGGAAGACGAGCGACCAAGCGTAGCGGCAGCGGATACGCTTCGAATCGGCCACGCGTGAATGGGTGTGAAATGGTTACGAAGCACACACCCACCCACTCCGCATAACATCGCAGTTTACAACAGCTGCGAGGGAGGGGGGAAAATATGCGAGTCGTCGGCGTTGACTAATACGTTCGTAAGACAACGATGACGAATTAAGGCACACTCTCGGGGCACGTTCGGCCTTATTCAATGTGCGTCTTTGAGCAACGGAAACGATGAGAACTTTTTTTTTTTTGAAACAGCGATCGGGAGTTTGGAGGGCTTCAGCCCGCACACACAACAGCAGCGCTTTCGAGAAAGGTAAACACACTCACCAGACATGGTCGACGCTGAGCTGACATTACGTTCCAGAGCCAGCTTCGTTGGGTTCTGATAGCCTAAGGCGAATCGCGCGGACGAGTTTGTAGTACGCGTCTTGCAGAAAACAGAATGCGGCGCTAAAATGTACGGAGGACAGCCGCCCGATCCCGACTACGAAGGTTGACCGCCATATTGAAGTTGGGTGGATAGACGGATAGGTAAATAAATACTAGGAAATACGGCTGAAGCAGCTGAAGCCTTTCAATAGGGCGGCAGCTTGCGCTACCTAGCTGACTTAGCTAACAAAGCCCGTTAGCGACCGCTGCGCTAAGGATTCACCGGTGGCATACTAAACAATCTCTCAGACGGGTAAAAAGACCAATAAAAGAAACCAGTTCGCCACAGTTCTGTGTTCCAAATTCTTAGTGTGTCAACGCTTACATACTACAGGGTGTCTCAAATAGCGGCCAGGCTCTTTAAATCGACAGCAAAAATCGGTTTCTTAACCAATCGCACACAGATTTTGTTCAGCGTTGCCCACAGGTGATGCATTTTTTCTATAAAATTTGCACCAAGTAAACTTATAAAAAGTAAAAAAATTAAAGACGTTTGCGACATCCTGTAACGCCGAATAGAGCACAGCTCTTGAGGAGGAGGGAAGGTTATAACCCTCTTCCCTCCTCCTCCCTGCTACTCCTCCTCCCCTCCTCCTCCCTGCGCGGTGCATTATGGGACATTTCCCATAATGCACCGCGCGACGCTGACGCCGCTCAAGCCGGGAACAGGCGCGTAAAAGCTGCGCTCTAAAAAAAAAAAAAAGAAGAGGCTTAATTCCTATGGAAACGCAGCAAAGCAACCGGTCTTCAAACAATAGGGCACGTTTGGCAGGCGAGACAAAAAATGGTGCAAGCGCTCGTGACGCCAACAGCCACCAACGAACGAGATGCTAGTGAACGGCAACTTTTCCCCCGGCCAAAAACAGCTTGAAGCTTACCAACCTGTTTCAGTCCAGCAAATGTTGTTCACAGCAGAAAGTATGTTCTGTGGAGACAGCCTTAAAGCTGACAATGCAACAGCCGTAAAAGTTAACGAAATGTGGGCAATCTTCATATGCTCTGGAGAGATATATGTCCATACCGTTTGTGCAGAACAGTATGTTTCGCAGCCCTTTCAATTTCGATCCTTGGTCGTTTACAGATCGGTTCGATTTCAGTTCCTGCCCTGATGAAAGCTTCAAGGACGAGCTTTCTCGGCTGTCGATTGGCCTGCAGCACCATAATTGGACGTAGCCTCACAGCTGCCCATCGATAAATGTTTTGCCCGCTTTTCTGGTAAAATCTTTTCACCCGCCCATGGATGGCAAGGTCTCTAGCAGCCACAGATATTTGTCCAGAGCCTTTCTGGCTTTTCTTTAAACCACAGGTAGATTTCAGCCCCTGTACGGCAACAAAACAACTCGAAATTTGCAAAGGAGGCATGGGTTGCAGGTTGCTTCGTTCGTAATATAGTGGACGCTTGCAATAAGCTTGCATCCAATTCCATCACTCGTGGTACATAATTTCTAGAAGACAATACAATTTTTCATCAGTTCTGCCAGCAGGCCAATAACTGTTCTCAGAGTCCTGTGCTCTCGCTCTTCACCCGAGCAATGCATGACAGGATTGCCTAGTGATACACACCAGATTCTCTCTGTGCAAGCAAGTACAGCTCGAGCAGAGTGCCAGCCAAAACGAACTCGCTCCCAGGCTGCAAGTGTGAACGTGTGGACAAGAGTGCAGTAAAACAAACTCGCTATTATCGGAGCTTATAGTTTACCTCCGAGCACAGCTACGCTATTGGCCGGACCAATTACCTGCCTACCTTTCATCACCCAACCCCACTCTGCACGTGGGTATCAACGAGAGTGCGATCACGTGGCTCAAGATGGATGCACAAACGGTCCAGCAAGCACGTAGCTTCCAGCACACTCAAAGAGCACATAGAATGTCACGCAATCATGTAGCTGCTGCATTGGAGTGCATTCGTCTTTAGAGCAAGGAGGCAAGCAGCAATTTACAGCCCCACACACAAGAGATAGAGAATCCCAGCTAAATCCCCGGCTCCAAGCTCGCATGAAGGAGAGCAGCTATGAGAAAGCCATTTGTACTGCAAGTATTTAATGGAAAATCGGTCCCCAACCAAAAGGTACACCATTTTATTTTTTGGTCAATGCAGTAGTCTACAAGAGAGAGCTCTGGGCAACTATCGAAAATAACCAGGCAACTGCAGAAGGGTCGAAAACTGGGCTAGTTTGTAGGCATTCGTTCTGGTTAAAAAAGCGCATAAAAGACAAAGACAAGTGTAGAACAAACGCGACAGACAAGTGCTTGTCTGTTGTGCTTGTTCTCTACTTTGTCCTCGTCTTTTGCGCACTATAACCAGGCAAACCACTTGTTTGGGAATAAAGCACACCCAACTACCGTAAAATCACCGAGCTGTCCTCATGGACAACTTCCTGCAACGTTTCCGACATGGGGAGGGGTGCGCATGCACACCAGCACTCAAGCTGCACACTCCCATACCTTCCGCTGCATAGCCACATAAAATTGTCCAAAAGTTAATTTAAAAAATAAAAAAAGCTTGGTTAGCAGCAGACAATTTTACAGAGAATGGGGAAGAAAGACTAGAAAATAGCCAACCCAAGTGACAGTACCCAATGCCACAGTTGATGCCATTTCATCTCCAATCTTTCAATTTCAGAGGATTTGGAACCTCTAGATAACATTAGGCGTTCGCATGCACATTGTAAAGGATGCTCATTAAGTCATTGTCGTTCTGGTACAGTAACGACTTCTGAAGCCAATGGGATACTCAATCAATGAATTTATTCACATATGGGTCAACCTTCATGTGGATCGCACTGTAGTTCAGTGGACCGGACAGAGATGGCAGTGCGCAAGAAATCTACAATAACAAAAAAAGGTTGCTAAAAATAATTTGGTGTAACTAGAGATGGAGGGTCCACTAAACAAGAGCGCCATAGACTGCATAGATCAGAACTACATGCATGACCGCTGCAACTAGGAAATCCAAAAGTCCTCGCTCACCAAGGGGGACATTCTAGATCTCACTATACATCCTTCTGGCACATTGCATCGAAGTATCCTTACAAAAACCTCATATTGGCAGTTACACTGAAGTGAGAAGTATGCCCAGGTTTGAGAACAGTAGGCAGAATACACCGTCCAAATGATCGACTAAGTTCATAATGTTCCAACTGTGGTAGTAGGTGGCCATACTATGGCAGGTCACGCCGAGGCTTCAGAACTGGCAATGGACAAAAGTACAAAAACTTATCGACATCCTTTTCAAAATGCTTATAAATTTCATACCCTGACACCACGAGTGCAGAGCAGTGTCAACTCTCATTACACTGCAAAGAGCAACACCAGTAGGAATTAAAAAAAAAAAGAGGTACGAGACAATCGCCGAAAAAGTTGCTTCAACGAGAGCGCCGAAGGTCTTGCTGCCTTGAAGAAGCAAGCTCCGTCGGAAATTGCCAGAAATTTGTGGCACCTAAGCGACGTTTCTGCGTTATACAATGCAAGCGAAGAATGAGACGTTTACAAAAAAAAAGTACAAATAAAATAAACAAATCCTCAAAACCAGGCACGCTCTTCAGGCAGACACGACACAAGACGCTACGACACATTCCCCGCTCGAACGCCGAATGTCGCCGAAAGACAATTCCCAAATGACGTGGCCATGAGCAAACCGGTGAAGACCCACTTCCTAGTGTTAGTCCCAGGCACCTCGTAACAAACGAAAGCTCATCAGCAGAATCCGGCAATGCGCCGTAGGAATCGACAGCGAGTCCGCCCACACGCGGAGTGCGACAGGAACGCGAAAGGGCACACCGAGCAATGTTCCAGACGGCGCCAGACACATCCGCCGCACTCCACAATGGGTCCCGGTCAACAGTCGCGAGTACGCTACGACCGTGCAGGACGTCAGACGGCGGTGGCCTTGGCCGGAGACCTCAGTCCCATCTTCTGCAGGAAGCCGCCGAGTCCGTCTGCTCTTCCGCCGGAAAAGCGGCCGGCAATGATGGTCTTGTAGGTGTTGTCGATGACCTTGCGCACGTCCTGTAGCCGCTGACGACGGCGATTTAGCAGGACGGCGCGCTGCAGGAGACAGTCTGCCTTGTCTTCGAGGTGACGGCCATTGCTGCAAAGGGACGCAGCAGAAATGTATGAACCTTTAGCACTGGGCGGCAGCTTGCGCCACCTATCCTAGGGCGGTGTCTTGTGCCAAGAGCGTCCTACACTCCCCAGCGAAGATTTCAGGCTTCATTTAGGCCCCTTAGGGATCTTTAAAGTTTTATCAGTCTCTATTATAAGATGCTTAGAGTGCCATAAGCTTGGGTTTAAACCCGCTAGCTATCCTCCTGTAGAGTGAGCCACTGCAGCAGAAACTACAAAAGACAGTCGCCGGATTGAGGCATTGCATGAAGAACCCAAACTGCTCAAATCGCCCGATATTTTCCAGTACAAGACTCTGGCACCTGTCTCTACCTTAGGTGCACTTACCGTGTGATCAAGTACACCACCACAGACTTCTTGCTAAACCTGGCGCCAGTTAGTTACAAAAGAGCCGTTCCTCAGTCCAGAGAGTGGCGTCTGAACTGCGGCACCAAGAAGCCACAGAGAATGCAAGCTTGGCAGTGAATGTGGCAACCTTTACGCCAAATCTAAAACCGGACAGAGGGCGGCCTATACTTCAAGGCCCATGGGTCGAGAACAAAAACTGGTTGCCGAGACAAGACAGCACAAACAGCAATTCCAAAAACAAAAGGAAGACACCCAAAAACAAATGCACGCTAGCAGAACACTCAAAGAAACGACCGTTACCCAGAGCAGGGGACAGCCGGACAGGTTGAACCGAAAGAAAAACCAAGAAGTCGGATGCAAGAGGCAGAACAGAAAGAAGGTGGGGAGGAACCGTGCCTTCGGACAAATGGACGACCCCAGGAAGGCATCGGAAGCCTCGAAAGGAACCAGGACAGACGTCCGGTAGAGAATAGTTTGTTAGGAAAGTGCGGGGGAGAAATGACTAAGGAGGCGGAGGTGCGAGGGACGATGCTTACAGGCTGCTGCGGCTGCTCGATGCATTCCTGTTCAGCTCCAGCGTGGTGGGAGAGCTCACTGCGTCCCTGGCAGACACGGAACTGCGCACCGATCCGGTGCCGTTGATCACCTGCCAACTGAGGGGTGTGGAAACGTGGAGGGAGAGAGGAGGGAGGGGATGGGGGCAGACGCCTGAGCAACGACGTCAGAACAACCGGTCTCCTAGCGACGGTCTCGCGCCGACAAGGAGCGAAAGCAAAGGATGTGCAGGAGGGGGTGGGGGAGAGGTGGTCGAGAAAACCTTTGTCGCAGCACCGGAGGTTGCGTTTGCTTAGGTGTGCAAGCGGAAGAGACGGGGGAAAGTGAAAGCACGTCTCGAGAGGTTTTCCCCGTTTCTAATTCAGCATCTGTCCTTCCTCTAAACAAGCAGAAAGCCCACCGTCGATAATGGTGGAAGGAGCCCTAGAAACGGCAAGGCAACACGAGGAACGTTTGAACCCCCAAAAACACAAACCCCATTGAGAGGAAGCAACGCTCCATGCCTCAGTAGAGGTCGTGTTTCAAGTAGGCCATGTGCAAACAGTAAAGTTTGAAGCAAGTACCCAGCTGAACTTTCTAAGGTTGTTCCCTAGGTTCCACTTGTTAATTTTTGAGGTAACTAAATTTATTTATGGACTGTTCGTGCAGCGGGCTAGCCCCGTTGAGACCGCTTTGTTACAGCATACTTGGGTAGTAATTCAATTACAGTAATTGAATTACTGTAATTTAATTACTTTTCTTGGTAATTTGTAATTGTAATTAATTACTTTCGGCTAAAAGGAATTGTAATTGTAATTTAATTACTTTCTAGCATCAGTAATTGCAAAATTTCAGGCACAATTACAACTACTTTTGCAAAACTTTGAGGCGCCGACGGAACCTCTCTGAAAGCCTCAGCGCTCGCACAAGCGGCCTAGCTCTCGGTGAAATACTCGCACAAAGACACTCACTCACAGACACGCACAACATAAATAGCGTCGCATTGTTTGTTGCTTTGTTGGTTAATCTGCGGGCTGAGACAATCCTCTTTTGAGTCTACCTTAACGGCGCCGTGTGGCGCCGTCTGCGGTGCGAGCAGAAAACAATAGCGTAAGCATGCCAAAATATCGAAAGAAAAAAAAATTGAGCTTCAGGTTACAGCCGAGGTTGGGAATTTTTATTGTCTAAAGTTTTTCTTTTTTGCCAGGTTTTTACGCTTCTCTTACAGTATTGTCGCATATTTGTATCTTTGTATTATTTTCAAGTTTATTTCCTGTTGGTTTTACCTCGGATAACTTCGGACTGACCTCGCACCTGTGAACATTGTCACCAATAATTGGGGAGCCCCGATTCGGTTCTTATATATGTATTTCTGAGACATAATAATTTCAACTCAATGTAAATGATTTACAATACCATGATGTTTATATGTGAATGGAGTCTTACTAGCGCGTGTGGATTTTAGTTTTCTGTTAACACTTGTAAAATATTCATATATGACTAATTGCCACATCTTTATTTGCCTGGCTAACAAAAGTCTATCAGCACAATTTTTTCTTTAGCGATCTGGTGTCTTCCAGCATATAAAGTGATTCATTATTCTTTATTAAAAATATAAGAACGTAGTACTTCATTGCCCCAAACCGTCAAGTTTTATCATGAATTTAACAAAATTCATGAAAGGAAAGTACAATGCGCGACATTTATGCAGCAATGCTTAAGCCTCCTCAAAGGCTAGCCCCGTTAGGCCCGCTTTGTACAGCACCGGTGCAGTGGGGAGAAGCAACTCCCACAAAGATTGCTTCAGCAGGTACTGCTCGTCCGCAGTGCACAGGTGCTACACAAGAGGTGCGCTCAACAGGGCTAACCCGCCGCAATCAACACTTCGCAAAGTATGAACATCGCAGCTCATCTCAAAGGAAAAATTTTGAACAGCGTAGTAATCAAAACTACAATTAGAATATCTGCACAATCCTACTTTCCACGTTCAAAGGTTATGCAAATGCCAACTCCACAGTCGCAGCTAATCAACAAGGCACACCAGCATCCGCCCTATAAGCTGCAAGTCAACCTCAAACGCCAGCATCACGTGCCTTCGGCCCGACTCGCAACGCAGACTTCCTACAAGGCAGAAGATCCCAGCAAACCTCGACCTCCCCCAAAACCGTGATGGCAGCGAAGGCTTCGAGCCGAGGCACGCACCTGCCAGCGCAGACGGACGAGGAGCTCTCCGAGCGCTGCCTGAGGGACGTTGGCACCGCAACGGGACTGCTGGGAGGGGCGAAGCAGCGGCCGTGCTGCAGCGGAGATCCGTTCTCACTGCTGTTGGTCAGCGTAGGGGGGGTGCCACTCGCACCGTGGTACACATAGTTCCTGCAGTGCCCACCAGGGGTGACAATATCCAGAAGATTATATTAAAAGTTCCGACTTTGACCCCCTTAAAGGTCAACGAACTGGGAAAGAGGAAACTCTCCGTCATTTCATCCTTTCCATTCGAGAACAAGGAGGACCCTCCTTTCTGCGGGGAGCAGCTCAGAGACCCACTTTTGTGGGGAGAGGAGGAGAGCGAGAGTAGAGAAAAAGGAAACAGTTTTCTGCCTGGCAGAAAGATTTTGTAGGCCGGTCCTTTGCAAGTTAACAAGCTATGCTTGTCCAAAACTGTTAGCCATCCCCAAACAGTTAGGGACGAGCATAGCGAGCTTGTCTGCTTTCCCCGGTTCGCGCACTGGATGGTTTTGGACGACCCAGGCTCTCTCATTGTTTGCGACTGCACAAAAAAATGGCAGCACCAAATCCTGCTCCCATTTTATTTATGGCAGTAAGAGATTTTGAGGGAAATAAATTTGATATCAAAGACAACAGTTAAGCAGATGCAAGCGCTGTGCGTTTTTGTTAGCATTGCGGGCTCTACGCCGCGCATGAGCGTCGTCGCCGTGTCACAGTCAAAGACTGCAGCTTGGGCTCCGCGCATGCGCAGTGTGGAACACTCATTGCGTTTGCTCATATATATGCAATACTAAAACTTGCTAATGTCGCGTACAAGAAAGGAGTTGGCTGTTGGTATTGAAAAAGTAGCTTTAGGTGAACGAGACGTTAGGCACTCTCCCCATCGTCACGATGAAAAGGATTCAGCTGCACGATCTCTCCGCCTATGTAGGACTTAACAAGAATACAGTGCTACCCACTTATGACGATACCACATATAACAATATACTGCTTATAATGATCAGTTTCTAGACCAGATACAACGATAATCGGTTACAACTATTGAAGTTTCGAGTTCTCATTATCGTTATAAATGGGTTGCACTGTAGAAACAAGGAATGAACTGACAGAAAAAAGAAATTGAGGGCTCGCACGTGGTTGGCAGTTGTGGGCAAACGCCTGAGATATAGAACTTGCTAATGAACACTATTCGACGATCACGAAAATGGGGAAGTTAGTTATAAATAAAAGTCGAACAAGGCTGCTCTGAAGGAGCAACCTCAGCATGCAAGGCCGAGGTGCCACGGCATAGCACCGCCTCGAAAAGTACAATGCAAGACACGTGTCGTAGGTCAAAGGCGAGGAGATGACGAACGTTTTGATTATAAAATAGCGTCCTTTAAATTGAATGTTTCGCACAGCATGCTACAGTGTTCTCAGAACAAAATTTACGTCACGGGGGAAAAAAAAAACTAGACTCAAAGGATTAAAAAAAAAATTGACCGCATCTCCACGTGTTGAATTTTTTATTTATTTATTTATTTGGTACCTACATCGCCCGGTGGGCGATGTAGGTGACCTACATCGCCTACACGAGCAGAAGCACGAGCACCCGACGCCGGCCTACGGCGGACGGACATACGGACATGGCTAGCCCCTAAGGAGCTTCGCCCCAAAAAAAGAGCAGTCCCGTGCGAATTCACGATACAGTGGCCTGCGACACTCCACGGCAAAGTCGTTGGGCATCGACGTCTCATCCGCGCAGCATGGGGTCTTGTCTATCTTCCACTCGGGGCGGCTGAAGAATCCACTGACAATGACGTTGTGCGCAAGCCTGGCCTTCAAGGGGGTATGGGATGAACAAATACAGCCAAACTCTTAATCGGGTGGCGGCTTGCTCCACCCAGCCGAAGATTTTAATTTAAAGTATAGTATTTCCTCAGATTAAATTTGTAATTAACTAAGAATAATAAAGAATTTTCGATCGCGACGTCGCAGCAACTGCAGCCATCAAGTGGGCATTACACGAGACTCTTACGCACATGTGTGTTCCACAAATAGCATATATGAAGCAGATTGTCAAAGCAGCGACGGTGTAGCTCGGTGGTGACCCGGGATGGAACCCCAGGACTGGCGGGCAATCTTTTTTAGGGGCGATGCTCCTTAGGGGCTGGCCATGTCCGTCCGCCGTAGGCCGGCGTCTGGTGCTAGTGCTTCTGCTCGTGAGATCACGTGCTCGTGTAGGGCAAAAAAAAAATTAGAAAAAAAAAAAGATGAAAAAAATTATGAAAAACGAAGAAGAAAAAAAAAGAAAAAGAAGAAAACCACACATTCTCCTACAGACATGAATGAAAAGGCTCAAAGAAAAAGAAAAAAAAAAGAGTAGGGGGTTCCGAGATGCCATCCCATCTGTCTGCTTAAAAAAAGAAAGAAAACCACACATTCTCCTACCGACATGAATGAAAAGGCTCGGCATGCTGCGGCTCGGCGTCTACGCAGACAAGCACCACCAGAGCTTCGCCCCAAGCAACATCATTCACCACGTGGAGATGCGGTCAATTTTTTCAAACAGTCGACAACATCGCGCCAGACATCTTACGCCAACTGCGACATCAACAACGGACGTCCTGTCCAGGTTTGGAAACTTAACCATTGCAGTAAAAAAAAGAAAAGCCCCATTGCAGTAAAAAAAGAAAAGACTGTGTCCGCCATACCCGTTTCCGAAGGACAAGCTCTCGTCCCCCGAATCTGGAACTGGGAACACGGCTGGCGGCAGGTCCCTGCTGCTAACCGAGCTGCAGCTGCTGTTCAGGCTCGTGTTGCTGCCCAGCCGCTCTTCCTCTGCGCAGCGGAGAAACGTACTTTCAGGACTACCGTACGACCACTCCCGCCGACGGCGCCACCTACCGAGCAGGATGTGCTCAAAGTTGCTGTCGGAGGTGTTCCTCCTTTCCCGATTCCCTTTGCTGCACACAAAGAAACCTCTGTTAGGGTGCCGACAGAGAACCAACGAAAATGGCCACCGAAAACAGAAACTGGCACCGATGAGCTTTAAACTGAGTGCAGCATACACAGGGGAATCTGTCCAAGTCCACATAAAGTTTTGTTACGCACCACTGGAACTATCGAGCGCGTTGGAGCTTGAAGCGATACGCTCAGTGGTGTGAAGTGGATGGCTTTTTGTTGAGATTGTCCGTCGGACCTGGCTGCCTGCCACACTTTTGAAAATCCAAGAGTGAGGCTGCCTAAAAATCCTACCAAGTCGCCCATTCACCTTGGGCTAGATCTCATCCAACATCAGCATGCCAACGCACATTCATAGCGCTCAAAGCAATCTAATTTGCTTTTGAAATCTGCCATAGAAGAATGCAAAACACCTAACAAAACATCAAAATTCAGCCCTCAAGATATAAAAAGTGTTGGGATTATTTAAGTTATAGGAAGTGTTCTCACAGTGTCAGGATGGAGAAGTCTTCAGAGTCAAGGTGCTTCAGCATGTAGAAACAAAAGAAAAAAATCTGGAAAAAAACGAAGCTTGTTTTGATACAGCAGACCACTCTTCCATCCCAGAGTCTACATTTGGAAGACAAGACCACACTAAAATACTGTAAATTTTCTCGTTCCACTGACTGGAAGCAAAAGCAAATATTAGGAATGGGGGTTGTTGGGAAAATATGTCATCTTAGCTAGAGTTCACTGCCAATGTAGTTACACAAAAACAGGAGATCAGTTCCACAAGGTCCCTGCATCGGCAAGGCCAAGCTATCACAAAACTACTCTCAAGACAACCCTCGAACCTCAAAATATGCAGGCACGCTGCAAGAAATGAACAGCGAACTCTGAGAACCTTAACACTAGTGGGAGAGACTCTTTGCTACAACAAAAGCTACAGCTTCGAGGATACAAACGAATACAACTCGTCCTAGAGGCAAGATGTGCCGCACAGCAGACTTAGCGAACCACAGAAACCAAAAAATTAGAAAAGAAATGGCCGCTCACCTCCTCCCCCTTCTCCAGCCTGTCGGGCAGGTGGTGACTGCAAAGAATTCCAAAAGCACAAATATCAGGCCGCAAAAACCAGAGAACGGACAAGACATCTGTTGTTTCATCATTTCAGAATAAGATTCATTATCTTGGCTTCTCTCGGCAACGCAAAAACAGGAAAGAAGAAAAAAAACGCTCAAATAATTTTTAGTCAATTCTGGTTCACGCAATGCAGTTAGACGAGACAAATTGATTGTGGCCTGAACTTTCCAAAATCTGCCCAAAACTGTTAATGTTGCAAACACGCAACGACAATGAGAGATGCTCAGATTCTCTGCATGGGAATCTGTTGCAGTTACACCACAGAACCGCTACTTCTCACAGGCGACAAGACGTCACTTCGTTTCACATTTTCGTCGTGCCGGTTCCATGAATTTACTCCGATCTGAAGGCCCTAGAAGTCTTCACAGAAAGAAACAAATCCCGGGAATGACACGAAGAGAAACAAATCATAGGCAACTGGAGAGGTACTGCTTTTCGTTGGCCGTGTAAGACTTTTTCGAACAATTTCGGTCCACGAGATGCAGTTCCACAAGTCAAATCGATAGGTGCTTGAAATTTTCAAAATCAATCCACGAACGAGCGAAAGGTATGCGCGCATCACAAAAACATCTAAAAACAAATGCTAGCACTCTTTACAGAAAACTAAACACCTGCGTGTGCACGGAGCAGCATGCCGCTTACGCCTACAGGCGACGACACGGCATTTGCGTGTCATACTTTCTTCCACGAATTACCATGTGTCGCGGCCCGAGAGGTCTTCAGACCAAAGAACAAAACGAATCCCGGGACCAACCCGAAGAGGAACCAGTCGTAGGCAACGGTCAGGTAGGCCATCTCGTTGGCCGTCAGCGACGGGTGGATGCGTCCGTCGGCCCACAGGGACAACCGCAGCAGGGACACGAAGAGAGGGGTCCGGTCCCAGCCAGAGATGCAGTGCACCAGCAGCCCCGTGTTGCCTGCACACAACGCGCCACAGTCGCGTTGCCATTAAGCCCGGAACTCTTCTCCAACTGGTGCAATTCCGACAGAGTCGCAGCGGCGGTGGCGATTCTGTGGGTTGCTCTTTGGCCAAACAGTCCGCGGAAGCTTCGACAGCCCCTTACTTTTTGCCGCAACAACCACCGACGCGACATGCCGGCTTCAGAGACAAGATTTGTTGCCACTTTCGGTAAACACGCCAGTCGTAAATGCATTCCAGGCATCGCTGGGTTACGAAGTGCCCCCATAACCAGCCCAAAAGTCTGATGGCAAGAAACTCGTGGCAAAGACTAGGGGCAAATGGTTGCGAAGTCACTTCTTACCGAGCAATCTGCAACTCTGCGGCTCGGCAGAAATGTGGTCAAAACCGACCGATGAATCGCGTTATTTGGCAAAGTGTGGCACATCCTGTTCTGCATGGCTCACCTCCTTACTGAGTCAATATATATAGTAGCACGAGCACCCTGTTCAGACCCACCAACTAGACCATGCTTGCATTCTCTCTAATGATGGGCCGAACTTTTGCCGAATCGAAAATTCGGCGCCGAATCTTGGGATCCGGCAAAGCCAAACTTTTGCCAAACTTGTCTAAAGATTCGGCAAAAGTACATTGTTACCAGACTTAGCGTTGATATTCAGTTTTTCCTGGCGAAAAAAGGTTTTATGTTTTTTTTTTCTAAACTTAAATGCAACATCTAATGCATATTGACGCAGTTATTACCAAGTAAGGTGATATTCTACAAGATAACTGTATCGGTGTCGTTTTTGTGCGTTACTGGCAATTTTAATGACTCCTTGCAGAAGTGGCGTGTCAACGAGGTTCGGTAGAAGCAAGCGTCGCGCAGTGCGCAGCCACGAATCACGCTAAGAGAGTTTCGGTTTCAAGGCATTATCAGCGCAAGCCTGCATGTGTGTGTACAGAGCGCGACACTGTTAGCGCAAACAAGCGGCCGCCGGTTTTTCCAGTTTTTCTCTTTGAAACCAAGGGATGTCATCCAAGTTATTATTGGTACAGAAAGAGCTCATTTAGTTCTAAATAGTATTAGCGAGCACGAAATTTTATCTCTTGCATTATAGAAGTAAAATGCGAAAAGGTGCCGATGTCGTGTTCGCGCTAACAGTGTCGCGATGTGCACATTGTTAAAATGAAGGCAATAACGCTGCGTTCTTGCTTTCTCTGAGAGTCAACGGTTTGTGCGCGCACGAAAACGAACGCAACGGTTGCTGAGCCTTCATCAGAAGAGATAATCATTGTAAATATGCATGCTTATCGATTTCAGTCACTTGGCGTCAGCTTTGCATGAAAGTGTGCGTCCCATATTCATAACGTCTCGTTTTTAATCTTTAAAATACCGGTTTATGGTGTTAGGACACACACGAACGTTTAGGAAGATGGGGAGAGTAACCGCTCATTCACACTGGAAGCGGATCCGCGTTCGCAACGCGGTTGCGAACGCGGATCCGCTTCCAGTGTGAATGAGCGGTTAGGCATGTTGAATATGCAGGAACATGACAATCGCGATATAACGCTAATTGAAAAAGCAATATCATTTTGTTTTGAAACACACTACTTCTGAGCCGAAAACAGAATTGCTACGATTGCGAGGAGTGCTTTAAAGTAATTGTCAGGCAATATTTCAACTACCTCGTTGCATCACTGGAATTGTCAAAGGAACATCGTGTCATCCAGAATGTACCGCATCATTTGTCACTCGCGCAGTGGACTGCGTAAATTACTCGATCTTCTATTCTTGAGGCAGAAAATGGAAGAGAATTACACTCGCTCACAAACGCACAGTGAACGCGTTGCCTAGTACTCCACACCTCGCCGTAACCGCTGGTTGTACTACACTGCACGATGGTAACCGCACGACTGCAAGGCGTGCATTTGAAATCCATAGCCCCGTCAGCCCCGTCTTTGCCGAATCTTCCTTCAAAAGTTCGGCATTTGCCGAACTTTGCCGAATCTGAAGTTTGGCAGATTCGGTCCATCACCAATTCTCTCCATACACTTCTAGCTAGCAATCTGGAAGACACTGAAAAATGCAACAGAGCTCGATGCTTTAGGAGAAGAGAACACTTAGAGAGAAAGAAAAATAAACTGGAATGCCGACTGCTCACCATCGAAGATGTACTTGAGCAGGAGCTTCATGTAGTTCTGAGTGAGCCGGACCACGTCCCACGTCTGGAGAACCCGACAAAAAACAAGAACAAACTTTCACGAGTCAAGATCCCTCGGCGTGCAGAGCAGATCCCCAAGGTTGTAATCTTGGCCAGAAGTTTGAGCAATGGCTAGTTTGTCCTCTGCTGAACCTCTCATCTACCTCTTTGGATATCGAGGAACCCCCATCAGCCTCGAAAGGCAAACTGGAAAAACCCTCCTGGTCTTTGCATTCGGTGCAATAAAGCCGTGCCGAAGCCTGCAGACCTTGCACACAATAATGTGCATACTGGGGAGTGTTTGGTTTATAATTGAGTACCAGTGATTGGCCTGAGATCTGCTAAAAAGAGCTTAAATTGGAAGAGCACTCCAACCAGGGACAGTCGAAGAAAATCGGCATCCCGGGGAACGCCCAAGGGTATTCCGAGGAAACCCCCAAGCAGTCATGGGCACGTTACTGCTAAAATGCAACGGTGTTAGTTACTCAGGAAAAAAGTAATCCTGCTAGTTACAAAATTTGAAGGGTAACTTGTTACAGTTACTTAGCTAAATTAACGCCGTTACTTTGTCGTTATATTACAAAACTATTTTAAAAACATTCAAAAGGAACCTTCCTTAATATGCATTTCATTTAACAGATTTTTCGTAAGACACTGTACTAAGATTTTCCTAATAACCAATATTAACATGTTTGACAGTGCCCCAATTCATTTTTTTACCATGAATAGCTCCCTGAAAAGGTAAATCCACTACATGATACATCATTTATGGTTATTTGGCAAAAATAAAAGGAGACCATTTCCCAAAATGAGTTGCTGGGCGAGCGCCCTTTCCTTCGTCAAAAAGGAGACTATTACAAAATGTTCAGCTAGCAGGTACCTGCTGACGATCCATAAAGAACTTCAAAATTAAGCGCGACTATCGTAAGGTATTCGTCGTTTTCGTTGTTCAGCACGCGGACCACCATAAATTTCTTGCACTGTAGCATAAAATCTGTTACACATGAAAGCATGGCGATTTTTCGACGGTAGATACCTTCTAATCAATGCGTAGGAATGACATGGCGGAAGCATAAAAATAATTACTGGAAACAATATTTGTTTCTATGCTGACTACGAGTACCAAGCAGCGATAGCAGACAACAGTTGAAACGACCTCTCACAAGCTTCGCAGCGTTGCCGCCACGCGGCGTCGATTTCGCTGGAGCCGCCATTACACGAATACAAGCATGCATCTAGATGTCTGGTATATCCAATCGTGGTGAGAGTTTATACAACCTGTCAATTCTAATTTTGGATCTCCTTGGTGAGGCGAAATCGGACGGAAGCAGGAAACATTGTGCATATGTTAAGTCAATAATAATATACCTTGCAATGAGCTCTTTAGATGTGCCAGTCCAATCCACTCGATCGAATTTTTTTTTACTGCGTGCGCACAATCTTTTACGAATCATGAAGCTTCTCTTGAAAACTCCGAGATCAATGTAGCAGCAACATTCCTTTGTCAAACCGCTGAACATGGCAGCAGTGCAAACGAAGCGCAGATCGGGGTACAAATGGCCATTGTTCAACATAAATCTAAAATGTAAATGTAACGATGTTGCTCTTTACAGTTACTTTCTAAAAATAATAACCCTGTTACAGTTACAAGTTACTAAAAAAAGTAACTAGTTACCAGTAACGCGTTGGTAGTTACTGCCCAATACGTCCCCCAGGTCTCTGGAAACCCAGCTTGAGTGCCCATGTCCTACACGATACACCATTCCAGACATGGACAAAGTAAAGAACACTCACGGTGTACTTCTTCCAGTCAATGTTGAGTTGCGAAGAAATGGTGTCGTCTGGAATGTCGAGAGCAACATCAACAAATGCCTGCGAAAAAGAAAAGCTCGGTTAAGAGCGAGACAGATGGCAGAATCGTGCGATCCGACAGTCCGAGCACTGCTCCGAATTGCTGCACGCGACAGTTTGAGACTCATACTTCCGACCTTGCATGCGACACAACGATCCGTTTGGCTCCGCCCAGGCCTCAGGAGATCCAAGCGTTCCAGCGGACTCCGGAAGTCACCTCCAGTCCCCGATTGACGGTTCAGCTCGCACGAGCAAATTTACGAGCTCGTTCTCGCTAGCGCGTGCATTCTTTGCTGGGGCCATCTTTTTCGAATGGGTCAGCGGAATTCACGCGTCCGGCTTCCCCTCGCTCGTCCCGTTATCGTGTTCGTCCCACCAGACCCAGTAAGTCATGATGACGTTCGCGCTAGCTGTGCTGCCATTGGCTGGACGCTTCCAACAGTCCGTCCCCCCTGCGAAACTATCTGGCACGTTGGACGCACGCCGGATCGCCGATCCGACGCCTGAAGCGACCAAATTTTTTGGATCAGGCAGTTGTACTGCCGGATCGGACGGATTTTTCACACATGTGTCTCGCGCTTTAGGAATGAAAAAAAAAAAAAATAAGGGCCTGCCACCGCAACTTTGTGCCGCGGCAATGCCAACTGCCGCACCTGGCTCCAGTCGTAGACGAGGCCTTCCCCGTTGTACTCGTTGTCCCGGTAGCCCCTGAAGAACTCGCAGCCTAGAGGCGAGGAAGGGGAGAACAAACTACAATCATTGTGGCGAGATGCTTTCAGCTCGCCGTGGAATTCTACTTTCAAAACCAAGACCCACAGTCAAGAGTCTTTCCAACAACTGCCAGAAGACTAAATTTAAAATTCGCCACGGACGGGCTGTAGAGTGCCGACAACCTCGATGAGCTGAGAAAAAAAAAAATCAAAAGTCTACAAATTCTGCCATACAGATCAAACCTGTTGCCTCACTCCATGAAGACTACCATAAAATACCAGACATCTGCCCATGTCGCAGCAAGCACCAATGTACCTCTAAACAGCCGAAAAATAAACAAAGACATATCAAGAGCCCACCCAGCAAACTTCCCAGCCCCCTGAGCTAATTGAGATGCTGCCCCGTGCCAGCTACTCCTAGCATGCCGGTGCAAGGCAGTGAAGCTTGACATGAAAGTGCTGGAGGAAAGCAGTGAAGCTCGACGCAAAAGTGCCGGCAGAAAGCATGCCTAGAGAGAGTGGCGAGGCTGCTTCAAATGCTGGGTTCCACTGGACCCCTGCACTGATTTTAGACCATTAGAACGGACCAAGCAAGGACTCTACACCATGCGACCCTCCTGCTTTATTGCTCATGGAGGTTGAAAATATTAGGCCCATCTTTTGGGTAGGTGCTGTTAGTACTTTATAGTACACTAAAGATACTGAAGTTGAATTTCCACCTCGGGCGATAACCAAGACACCTACACTAACTAGAGATTGAGGATTATGCAAAACAGTCTCTAAATTCCTGGGCTATTACACACTGCTGTACCTGTACACAACTTTAAGCTTCAGATTTTATAAGCTGCCTATGTTCTTTAACCTTAGAACAAAGTCTGAGGAACTTGCCTGGGTAAGGCAGTGCAAGGATGGCGAAATCGTTGTAGCGGTTCTCCTTGTCCACCTTCTCCGATGACGTCACGCTGAGAACGGACAAAAACCAGGCACAAGCTACGTCTAGTCTTGAAGTGACAGGGGTCTTTCTTGTGCGATGCAACAGAGAAGGTTTCTCAAACAACTGAAGCTTGGCAACAACTGGTCCCGCTTGCAATAACCCGAACAATACCCTTAGAACTGCCCCTTTATATCCCAAGAATTTCACCCAGACACCCAATTCGAAATTTCAAAACTTGAATGTCGGCAGCTCTTTTTCAGCTGGACATTCAAAGAACCGACCACTTCCCGCGTACGCACAAAATTTTAGCGCAATCCTTTAAAGGGGTAGGACATACGACGTGCAAGCACGGAACTTTTACTCGACGAACAAGACCACGAAGTCCCTCAAAATGTGGGACGGCAGGAAGCACTCACTTCATCCACATCTTTACTTTCTTCTTCTCCACCATGAAGTCACAGATGAGGTTGACAGACATTATCTGAAGCAGACGGATGTCTTCTTTCCTCACTTTGGTGAACAGCTGCCAGTCACTGCGCAAAACAAACATTTTGTACAGCGGCGAGTGCTTGCCTACTACTGCCCGACACGACAGAACTACGGTCATGTCCATTAATAATACAGTTATAGCGGCTTTGCTGCTGCAATCTCAACAACAAAGTTGCACCTGGCAGTAAACCAAGACATCAAATCATGCGGCCATATTTAAACGGGGAAGTTCATCCCTCAACAAAGAGACCTCTAGGCTTTAACCAGAGTGAACTAGCCCGATTAAATACGGTCACACGATTTGGCGACATCACGAGTGTTCCACCCAGCACAACGCCGACGTCACGAATTCTGCTGGGAAGCGGTGCCAAGGGGTAAGGCAGAGAGTTTGTGGAGGACGCGTTGTTCTATTATAAAGATGCTTGCACTGTGAAACCCCCCAAAAGTGTCGTCATCGCTTATGTGTATAGCTCACCCGGAACAACGCCGAGAAAGAAATCCGCGATTCAAAACTTCCCAGTGGCATGCCTCGAAGTTTCACCACCACTCATCGCCGGAGGTCAACGTCGCTAGTAGAGAAAACGAGTGGTTCCTTACAAACCCCACCGAAGCACTGTTTGCGTGTACTATCAGATGAAAAGCAACCCACCGCCCTTAACGGTACCCGTCTCAATTCTTGGGCTTCTGTCTCCCAAAACACTTCAGAGACCACAAGGTTGTGTTGCTTGCGATTCGGTAAACTAAGGAGTAGATATGTATATCAAAGCGTGTGTCACTATGCGCGAAAACAGCTATCGCTGTCACTTCGTACACTGTGGCAAAAAGCTGTGGAGTAGTTGGGGAGGATTACAGGCCAGGTTGCAACTTGAAACCTAGAAAAACAGCAGACTATCAAAGAGAGATAATAACTCCAGAGATAAAAAAAGGGGCAAATATAGCCACGCCGATTGTTTCGACTATCGGCACAGCCGTCAACGTGCAAACCAGTTCGTTTACAGCAGCTTGGTTCCTACCGCCCTTTCGTCGCTACGCTTGCAGTTGGGGGAAAGGAGACCAGGATCTTTGGACTCTAAGAAGATGGGAGTTTGCGAAATTGCTGCTAAACAAAGCTCCATTCAAGAAGGCTGCTGCAGGATCCACATACAGACTCCAAAAGGAGAGTGCACCTTCTTTAGGAGACGTCCAAAAATTTATCACCATGGCTCCCTCATCTGGAAGGTGTCGGCACCACTCCCCGTAAATTCAGCCACAGTAGACGACCCCATACTCCACGAGTAGACCAATCTAGCTCTACCCACCTGGAGGACTGGTTGATTGCCGACTCCTTGAGGGCGCCATTTCTCTCCTCTGCCTTGTGACCGTTCCCGCACTCCGAGGCACAGTCTGCTGCTACGTCCACCTCAGGTGGTTGCTCTGCGCGTCGGACGAAACACTGTCAGCCGGTGAGCTGCACCAAATGCCAGCCAAATCGGCGACACACACGGCACACTGTTTGGTACCGCATGTCGTGCACCATGTAGGGGATTAATTGACAACATCTAGTGTTCTAAGGCAGTCCACTGTGGGGCGAAACCGTACGTAAGCATACCTGCAGTACAAGCAATAGGACCAGCATACAACCGTTGGTACCAGCGTACCAACAAAAATGCCCCCAGCCCCCCTCAGAGAACTGCAGGAAGAACTGCACCTGTGCAGTGTGCATCAGTCATCTGCAATGAGCTAAAGGTTGAACAATGCTCGCACACAACACGGAAACAGTTTTTTTTTCTTTATTGTCAATTGGAATGCTAGTACTATTACTTATAGAAGGTCTGAGCTGTGAAGCACATTTCAGGACAACTACTGCGATTAGAAAAATGAAACAGGGTTTTCAGCCTTGTCATTATTACATTCTACAGCAAGTCTTACAACAACCAAGCGCGCCCATATCAACTGTTAGGATCACCATTATTACGACAATGCGAGTCAGCGTCGTAATAATGAAACTAGTCTGACAAACGAGAGAGGTGTCACGAAAGTTGCACTGGTACGCACCAGAGAAGAAATAATCGTAACCGTAGCGGCCATAGATCTCTGGACCACTGGAAAGGGTGGCCGACCGACAGATGCGCTGGAAAAAATGATGCAAAAGAACACGATTGTCAGAATCTGACACAGAGAAACTAGCCGCAGCCCCAAATGGTTTACATAGTGGCCAAAACATGTTGACCGATTCAGCAGAGCATAAACACCAGAAGAACACTAGCTGCAACACGTAATGCGTAGCAGCACCACATGAAGGCCTTCTGAAGTCTTGCCTATGAAGCATCCTACAAAATTAGCAGCCGAGGGCGGGAACGAATAATACCTTAGCACTCGCAAAACACATGAACCAATTGAATACACAGAGTCGCTTTCCCTGAAGTGCTTGCTAAACACGAGAGATTTCGCTTTTCCTATTTTACATGTGATAAAACATTCCTTTTTCAGTTTTATTTTGTCTGAATCATAATAAAATCTTTCAGCCTTTCCACTCTGGTGAAGAAGGAAGACCAGCGAAGCTGTACCAAGGTGGGAATGAAGTAATGGCCGGCCGCAAGTCGGCAAGCCGGAGTGGAAAGGATGGATGGATGAATACGGCTGAGCCCTTTGGATCGGGCGGTAGCTTACGCCACCTAGCCATTTTGTCTTACCCTTTAAGCTTAGAATATTTAAATGTGAAAACTATATTCACTCCGTACTGAAAAGAAAGTGAGGCTATAAATCCCCCTTGCCATCAGTTAATAAGAAAATGCCTAGTTCTCTCGCTTTCTGCCACCATTCACTTAATCTTTGCTTGGTAATCTCTACTGTCTTGAAATCCACTTTTCCTTCGCTGTCTCTAAAACCCAATGACCTTATTAAATCTATGTTGTCTTCGCTATGCATAGGGTGAAGCCCTTTACAGGAGAGTATCAAGTGCTCAGCCGTCTCGTCCTCCTCTCCACAAGCAGCGCACACTGTGTCCATTTCCTGGTACTTCGCTCTGTATGTTCTGGTTCGCAAAACACCTGTCGTTGCCTCAAACAATGAGCTTCCTCTAGAATTGTCATAAATGCTAAAGGCCTCGAAAGGTTGACGCCATCTATGAGCGACGGCAGCAAACCGACAACCGGCAAGCCGGTTGTCTGGTTGCCGCCGTCGCTCATAGATGGCGGTAGCTGTCCAGAGTTCTGCGTTATTTGTTTGCCGACGGACACGATCCTGGGGAAACTAGCCCTTAACAGCTCTGCTGTAAAAGTTTTGAAGGTTAGAGCCCTGAAGCTATGCAACATAGGACAGATTGGTACCACAGGAAGACTCTAGAACGCTGCTCTACTGGGCCTCCAAATTAGGCAGCAGGCGGCTCGGATTAAATCAAATCGGTGACCACACGACGGCTGGCCAAGTGCTTCGAAAACTGCAAAGCCGAACAAGCAAAAAAAGAAGGCATGGCCACAGAAGTCTGGGGATCGATGGCCGCCTCGAAAGTGGGCCCACCTTTCCTTCGTAGAGGATGACCGGCACCGGGAATCGCGCCCGGCACCTTGCATTCCGGGCCTTGAGGATTTGCTCCCGCAAGCGAGCCGCATCACAGGGCGGTGTCGAAGAGGCGCAGGGCCTGGGAAAAACGCATTGAGCACATTTGGCCGGATGTCATCGGGATGCACGAGGAAGACAGTGCAACATTGCAAGTCGTCGATTCCCCTCCTACTGTGCCCCACATTGCTCCATGCATGGACGTTTCAAACCCCCTCGACAGTGTTACAACACCTAGAACCAGTGCTGGGAAGTACCTTAAGTACAGAGCGCGACACTGTTAGCGCGAACAAGCGATCACCGGTTTTTCCAGTTTTTCTCTTTGAAACCAAGGGTTGTCATCCAAGTCATTATTGCTACGGAAACATCTCATTTAGTTCTATAATCTAAGCGATCAAATTTCGTGCTCGCTAATTCTATTTAGAAGTAAACTGCGAAAATATGCCGATGTCGTGTTCGCGCTAACAGTGTCGCGATATGTACATTGTACTTGAAATACTATTTCAAGTAGGTTCAGAAAACTTGCTCCAAGTATGCACTTGTGCTTTATTTACAAAGTATTTTTTCTGGTACTTTCCAAATAAAGTAACAAGTCCCGACATTCAAAGCACATTCTCCAAGTTTTGTTCTTGCTAAATTTGTATCGCAAAATCGTAGGGCTGTGCAATTGATTGATTAACCTACCGATTAATCAATTAATGCAATGAACTTTTTTAACCAGTAAATTTTTGACTATTTAAAAGAAAGTAATTTTAAGTGGACGAGTATAGCTGTATGAAGGGCAAACTGTAGGTAAAGTTTAGCCTAAAGAAAACTGCAGGGGCGAGATTCGTAATTCCAGGCAATTGCAGAAGGTTACAGATGTCCCGGCCACTATCATCGTTAGAGTGTTGTTTTAGCGCGTCAAACTATTGTGAACATCCAAGGGAGGTCGCTCTTGCCGGAGAATGCAAACTGGCCTCTTTGGCCCATGCAGCCGAAGTAATAATCCGAGACAGACTGTCTTTGAACTGTTCTAAAGTACACATTGAAGATGATTTGAAATCAAAATTGTATATTTGCGGCGTTCGTCACATACTCAGCAAAGGCAAGAAAACATTTTTTTTGCTTTTTATTATATCATGGATAGAAATTATTGAGACAGATTAATTAAATGACTAAAGGGTGGCGATTAATCGGGTTAAACGTCTGAATCGACGTCCAGCCCTACAAAATCATCATTTGTCAAGAAATAAGTGCCTTATAAGCACATTGCTGTAAATAGTTTGTTAGCGAGAGTAATAGAACAACTCTTTGGCCATTTGCCATTATCCAGAATTCAACATCCACCACCGTTTCCGAAAATGACTGATGCACTACCGATTACCCCTATAGCAATCATACCAGTTAAAAAAAAAAACACCGTATTGGAGAATGAAAGGGCATCATGAAAGACTTAAAAAGTACTTGTACTTTGAAAGTACATTGTATTTATAGGACTACTTCAAGAACATTGTGCCCAGTGTACTTTCTACTTTACTGCCCGGATTTACTTGAAGTACATAACCTCCAATTTACCTTGCAGTTTACTTCAAGCACTCTTTAGATGTACTTTGCCCAAGACTGCCTGGAACACACCTACCTACAACCCGTGCGTTCAATGCATCCACATTTTCGGTACTTCGACCCAACAACATCCCACCCGTGTACTGCTGTTGCTTGCCACAATCCTGGTTAGTGACACAGCAGCAGAGGTGGCTATGGCGGATGCCCGTTATGCCTTAAAATCGCTATTTGGCTCTCGAATCCACGAAAACTAAAGCAGCCACAAGTTGGACCGCTGCAACAACAGCGACGCTAGAGTTTCCTCGCACTGTCTGCCGAAATATCGGCAACCAATCACCGTGATTGCGACGTCGAAAGGTATGACGCGCCGGCTCCAAAGACATGCAGTTTGTTGTCACTTCGGGACCACTTTCAAAGCACGAGCGGTATACAATGTTACACACGGGTTGGAGACGCAATCCACGCATCATACCAGCACCAAGAAACCACCAGTCATTGTACCACACTTTCGTCTCCAACCGACTGTGGGATTTGGAGTTCCACAAACTTGCAGCGAATCAAGGAGGACATTGTGCATGACGGCAACACTGAACACACCCACCTGATGACAGGGTCTGCGTTGTGGCCGCTCAGAGGTTGTTCCAGGAAGACTATGTTGGCCGGGTATGCGCCGTTAAGGGTGCCCTGCTCGTTGCTGATGACCTGGAACAGACGGGGGCGTGCAAGAGCGCCATCAGAGGTGTCGACAAACCAGACGACACTGCAGAGGACTCTTTTGAACCTATGGTACATGAGCAGTCGAGGAAATTACTCTAGAGAGGTGCGAGAAATGAATGAACTAACGCACGCTCCAACAGAAACACTGCTCAAAAACGCGATGCGACAGAACACAAACGGGACTGATTTGGCAAGTCCAGTTTAGACCAGAATACAAGTGTGGAAAATCTAAAGATGCTCCAGATTTATACCAGAAAATCCCCCAGCACTTTTGGCATATTGGCCACATTACAAGGCTCGTACGCCCACACAAAGTTTGAAGAGGCACTGTATAATGCCTCTTCAAAATTGCACTGTATAGTGCCCCGAACATTTCCTAAAACTTACGCTGAACAGGTAGTCCTTGGCAAAAAGGTCCTCGCATTTCTTTTGAATCGACGCATACTGCAGAAAGACACGAAAGGGCAAGAGTCAGTTCAAAGCCCACAACAATACAGCTGTAGGTGAATAACGCTGGTCACATGCAGTACACTCACTCGCTCTTTAGCAGAAACAGTCAGCACTCTCTTAAGGCCCGTTCACACTCTTGCGACCTCTTAAACCTGGGTTCCTTAAAACTTCTTAAACCAGAGGACACACTGGCGCCATCTATTGCATAGCAGTGTAAACTCGGCGGTCCGGCATATTTTTTTATTTCTCTCGCGCATTATTCTTTCTTTCTTGGCTCGAAACACTTTTGTCAATGTTATAAACGAGCCTTTCTATGGGTATTACGCACATTTGACCTCTGAAATCCCGCAAAACCTTCGCTCTTGTGAAATGCAGTTCCAGGGTCACCGCATAGATGGCGCCACAATGCCAGTGTGTCTTTAAGTGTGTCCTCTGGTTTAAGAAGTTTTAAGGAACCCAGGTTTAAGAGGTCGCAAGAGTGTGAACGGGCCTTTAGGCTGCGTTAACATGGAAGCGACCTTGAGGATGTTGGTTTCTCATTAGCCCACACAGAGTTTGAGCACGTTCGAATGCACTGCGTTGAGAAACGGCTCCGAGTCACCGAGGCATCCGTGCTTCGTACGAAGCGTGGCAACCGATTCCAACAGTTGCTTGGCACGCAGCAGACGAGGCACGGATGTCCTGGTTACCCGCAGTCGCAGCACAGTCAAACGCAAATCTGTGCGTACACAGCTTCTGCACGCAGCTAAAGCGCAAAACACGCAGCTTTCGGGGAGCCAAAAAAAAGGGGGCGTTTGAAGGATGACTTGCAGAAGACAAAAAAAAAAAAAAAAAAAAAAATTGGCAAATTCAGTTTTTTATTATAAATGCTCGTGAGCGAAGCCGTAAGTTATTGCCATCATTATTATTGTTATTGTGCAAGTATGACTACAGCGGGTCTCCGAGCTGCCGCATTAGAAACGGCGGCGGCGGCAGGAGCACATTCCACGGAACAGGCCAAGTTTGACCACTGGCCCCGAGCAAAAATAAATAAAACAAACTGATAAAATAAAAAGGAAAACAACGAAAATCTGGAACGTGTATTTAGCACAGCGTATTCGGTGCGTCCATTAACTGCCCGACAACGTTACAATCTGTTCTTAGAGAATCGAAGGCGTTCGTTCCGAGATAAGCCGAAACTTATTGGGTCAGTATAGAGGTGGGAAAATAATCACGAGTCGGCCGATAAGACCCGACGCCCGCACTGGCGCAAGCTCACCTGCTGCGAGTCCCCGTCTTTGGCACGGTACACAGACTTGCACGCGAGCTCCAGCAGATTGTAGACGTCCACTTCGGTGACGGCTTCCATGGCGCTGGAAGCACGCGGCGATGCCATGTCGTCTCAGAGCAGGAGTAACCGAGGGCCGCTCACGAGACGAGCATTTATGCAACACCCACGGGGTTCCACGCACCCGTCGGGAGACGCCATGTTGACGACTTGTGTGACAAAAGATCACGTGACCAGCCGCTGGCGTCGCTCGTTATCGCGGAAACACTGGCTAAGCGGCGCAAGTAGCCGCCTAACTTTAAGAAGTCAATTTTATTAACTATATTTGTTCATATACCGTACCCAGCGTTGCCACAAAAATTGCAGAAAGCGGCAACTTTGGCGAGTATTATTAAAATATGCAGATTAATTAACCGTATAGTGAGCTAGAATAAAAAATAAGGGCTAAAAAGAGGGTGAGGAAAGGAATCATTCATCATCCATTTGTATCCAACAATATTCTAATTTTAAACTATTTTTATTTTTATTTTTATTTAATCATTGTTTTTAATCCATTTTATGTGTTTTTAGCTTTAGGACTAAATGACCTCAGCACTCTACCCATAACGTAACTTACCATACCCTATAACTATCCGAGGAAATCTCAGCTGTTAGCAACACTGGGCTGGGCACGTTCGAATCCTAAACCAACTTCACAAACGTTTCCGCAAATTCGAGTTTCCTAGAAGTTTCTATTATATTTGAGTAATGCGGTACCAATCTAGAGAGCCAATCCTTAGATAAATATTGAGAAACATTTGCCTACGGCTGCGACAGCGTCGCCGAAACGCAAAGGTAACAAACATTCTGACACCACGTTCGCGCTTTTTGTCTGCACCCTCGTTTGTTGGCGGGACGGCACTGACGGCACCCTGGAATACAAAGTGCCCAACATCAATATTTCTTACTTTTTCTTTTTGCTTGCATCATTGTAACCTTTCTATTCTCTCCATATCTATATTTTTGGGTGGTCGAACTCCTGTCATATCTGGAAAGGAATGATAAAGGACTGTTTCGGGTTCTTTCGTTTTTGTTTTTTTTTTTTGTTTTACGCGTGTCAAAGTTTTATGGAACAGTCTCCGTCAACCGTTTCTTTTCTAGATGCGGTGGATTAAGTTTGATTCGTCGGCCAATGGCGTCTTTAGTCGCGAAGTGTGCCCGGAGGACGCCGAATTTTTGAGCACCCACTGGGACACGTTCAAGTGCATGTGGCGTGAACAGGTAGGTCTGCATGGCGGCAACCACTTGTTTTCGCAAAAAAAAGCTTGACTATGGTTTCGTTTCTTTCGTAGACCCAGTGCTACTGGATTCGGCTGGTGATATCGCTGAGAGAGTACATCAATTCTCACATATATACGTATGAATTTTTGGTAAGGTCTTGTTCCCGATATACCAATTGCGCGCGTAATTCGAATATCACGAAACAAGCACTTGATGGCTGCCCTCTGTTCGTTTCCTTTCCAGCAAAGATTTCCTACGAGTCAAGATCTAGTGAAAGCCGTGGTCGACAACACTTTCATGGATATTTGTGACAAGTTTGTATTTGGTAAGTTTTTAAACAAATTTATGAATGCTTATTGATTGCAAATGATAGTGATGTGGCACCTCGGGTTTCGTGCATTTGCAAGCTACTCTATACATGGGCATAACAACCGGGGGGGAAAGGGGGGGCGCTTTCCCCCCCAGTTCTCAGAGTGGGGGGGGGGGGGCAAGGCATGTGTTTTTCACCCCCTGAAACTGCCGCTACTCGGCAGGGTAAACACTGGCCGGCGGCGCCCAAGGGATACCTAGGGCACCGCTCCCCGGCCATGGGGGGGGGTAGGGGTAGGTCAGGTTTGCCCCCACCCCACTCAAAAACAAGTTGGTATGCCACTGACTCTATATGAAGTTTTGTATGAGCAAAGTTGGTTCCAAGCTAATCTAATCTCGTCGCAGTATGAGTTACACTTCGGAGTTTGACGCTGTTGCGAGCGACGATCAGTGGCCGAGTTAACACACTGCAGCTTGGATCGCATGGAGCTAAAGCTTGCACTTCGCAACCCCGAGATCCTCGGTTCTGCTGCACTTATAAGCTTATCCAACCTCGCTGCACACTTGAGTTACATTGTGAAGTCTCATGCTCTTGCAAGTTCTGAAAAGATAAATAATTGCAAAGCTTATAAACTGTTTTTTTTCCTTTATTGCATTGTCTAACCATCGTTGTGACCGTTTGTCCCCCCCCCCCCCCCTCCCTCCCTCCCTCCTCAGAGGGATATGGACTCGCCAAGGAGTTGATGTTGTCAATCATGTTCGTCATGGCCAATAGAGATTTTATGGCCCAGATTGGGACACGACCTATTTGTGAGTACAACTCTTGTTTCTACTTCCAGTTTAATCCATCACATACCATTTGAAAGGAACGGAACAAACATATTTCCTCATTTCTAGTATTCTAGTTTTGTTGACAACATATTTTTCTTTTAGAAACTTCACCTAAGAATGTCGGTCTGTCAAAAAAACCAACAGCAGCATGCTCGGTCGACATGCCCCTTTAAAGGCAGGCTAGGACACGCGGAAAATGAAACATGAGAGAACTATAGACCTTTTCTTCAAGGGCACCGCCATCTTGAATTGTCGTCGCTTCCAGTATGGGCGAAAACATTGTTTTGCCGTCGCCACGCCAGTAGAAGACGCTTAGGATATAAGCGAGACCGTCACACATTATCGTTTTGCCTCTTATTTTTTTACTAGTTAGAAGTAAACGTTTTAGTGTTTTTTTGTCGCCCATACTGAATACGCCTATTAGGTGGCTGGGGACGAGAATACACAGGAAAGGTCTATATTGCTAGGACCCACTGTGTGTTCCTATATTTTTGCTGAATTTGTTTCGAAAACGACACAATAGTTTCGTGGATAAATCGACTTACCTCGAATGCTCCATTCGAAAAAGCCGCTATGGTTATTGGGTCGGCAACGTCATTTGCCCAACGCGCGGCGTCCACTTGCACGCCCTCGGAGGCTTGGCTCTCTTGCGCCTCAGCTTCCTTGGTTTACCTTCCGTGTTTCAAGCACGCGGTTTCAAGACCGACATCTACGATATCGCTCGCTTCGTCAGAGTCTTCGACACTGATCACAGCAATCTCAGCAGCAATGAGAGTGATCGTTATTGAGAGATTTTGGAAGCTGGTCATTTTGACTTCGACCCACTGACGACCAGGAACGGTGTCAAGAACATTGCGGGAAAACTCGCCGTCATCCACGAATATCTCGCATGTGCGTGCCGGGGTGAGAGGTCAAAAAGTAAAGGGGTGAGAGCGAGAGCGGCATTGGAGTAGCCAAGTAGCGTGACAGGGTGTGACCGTACCTTGGCAAGGCGAACATAGGTGTGCCTGGAACGAGAGAGCGTTCAGCTGAATACAATGATCTCGTGGTTTATGGGCACCGTGTTGCAACTAACTTGGCCAGTGTTGCCTTGTTGCCTGACGAAAATGATCATTCGTAAATTAATTATTGCGATTACTAGAGCTCTACAAATCGCAAAACTTGGTGTGTTTACACTAAGTACCCATAAGCGTTCCATTTCAAGAATAATCTACCTATTTAGTTTTCGTGTCATAGCCATTTTAAATGCAATTATTTTAATAGATTGATGGATGGATTTAGACCAGTACCTTCAACCTCGTTCCAGCAAACGACCCATTCTACAATCAGTCGACCAAGAATGCCTTCCGTACCGTGTTTGGGAAACCGGACTCCGTCCACAAAATCCAGTTTCACGTGAGTGTACGAATTAAACTAGCGTAAAGTTCCAAAAGAATGCCCACCCAAAACAAAGATATAAATGGTGAAAAACATGGGGTAAGCTATCTTTGGGGATGCCTGAGTGAAACTTTATCAAAAATTAATGATAAACACCAAGGTACCCGCTGCAAACTGCGTGACGCGGTTTGACACATGATGCCCGGTTATTCCGAAAATGTGTTTACCGCGTTTGTTCGAAAACGGGTCTAGTTTTTTACATACAGATCCACGTGTCTACTTTCCCGCAGAACCCACGAGGACCGATCATTAAGACTTGCGAAAGGAGCCGACGAATGGCAAAGCCAAAATGACATTTGTCATTGTTTAAAAATGCGATCCATAGTAGTTTTCTCCTTGTTCCGACGTTATCGGTTCCTCGTCGTTCGCTGGGTGTCTTTCGTAAATCGCTATGATTAGATCTTCTCTAGCATTGCGGAGAAAGATGTGCACGGGTGTTGTTTATAAGGAGGTCGACCTATCTTGGAATAAATACGGTGGTTTGGGAATTCAGAATGATGCCAGAGCTACCCTTTACAGTGCAATCCACTTATAACGATACCACATAAACGATAAACCGCTTATAACAATCAGTTTGTAGAGTTTCTAGACTAGGGACGACCAGTTTCTAGTCCAGATACGATAATCGGTAATTTTCTCATAATCGTTCTAAGTGGATTGCACTGTATCTTACGAAGGGGAAAATTTGAGCTAGTTTGTGATACATACCTGGACGAAACCAGCTTGACATACAAATATCAACCATCTATACAAATGAGAGGAGAAAATAAAATGTGCATTCAACCACTGGATTACTGACTGTTTAATGAAAGTCTTCCTCTTTTACTAGCTTTGTTTGTTCTATTTTTCTTCTTCATTTGTTTCTGCATTCTGCACTTCATGATATAGTCTTTTCGACTAGCTTATGCTTCCTCCTCGATTCTCTAATTGTTAGAAGTACTGTTGCCTCGCAGGAACATGTTTTCTCTTTTGGATAGGGAGACTGATAGTGAACTAACGCACTCGTCTTCTTTCTCTTCTATGGCCGTTTGTCGTAGATAGCATGTCACTGTATCTCTTTGACGGTCGCCGCCACACATGTACGCCAGCGCGGAAGCATCCTGCATGGTTACCATTGTCCATGCGCTGCGGCGATTATACGTTGGAAAGTTCCTGCCTATAGGCGAAGTTGCTTGCACCCCAGGAAGTGTTGCTGTCTGTTCTGTCTATGGAGAGCTACATTTGTTTTGTTTGCGTCGTATTTCGCTTTGCTGAAATTTGACACTCTGTGGAAGCGGTCCCAAACGCTCTCAGAATTGAATTTTGAGCCGAAGAACTCGTCCCCCAATGCAGGAGCTCTGCAAAGCACCTCTGGTTCGGAGTCTGAGGCGGCCAGAACGTTGATTTGAAGTGGGTTCGCAAAAATTAAACAATGGGAGGAAGGCAGCAACCTCAATATTTCCATTCAATGATTTCTCAGTCTGGACAGCTAGCAAGCACTGTACGTGCTCCCGTTAGATAACGAGAGAAACAAAAAATGCTGGGCATAGATTTATTTTTAGTGCAATCCCCTAAAAAGTCCCATCTAAGAACTTGACCGCTAAAGGGTTAACAAAATTTTTGACGGCGTGCACCTGCAAGCGCGGAAAGGGTCCAAAGTGCTCCGTTTTTTCGTCCGCAGGCCTTCCTGACGGTTAACGTGTTCAGCCGCTTTGCGAGCGCGGTGGTGTCCGTGCTGCGCTGCTGGGTGAACGAGCCGGATTGCACCCTGCTCAACTTCTACACCCTGTACCTGAGGGACCCGTACTGGCACTGCCCCACCGAGTGGTGCCCCGAGGACCCCCTCTACAAGCACCTGGAGGTATGCCACGCGTGAGTCAACGAAGGGCGCGCTTTGTCTGCCGAGCCTAGTTTCGGGTTGTCCGCACGCGGGCATTCGCACACTTGCGACTGCTTACAACCGAATGTGTTAAAACCCCTTGCAATCTCTTATCGACGAGAGTGGAACACTCGAGATTTCCGTATACTCCTTTTTGTGTTTTTTTCTTGCGCATCCTTAAATTTTTGTTTTTTTGCTCGAAAATTTTTTTGCTGCGTTATAAATAGGGTTTGGAGTTTTCGGTTTTAACCGAAAAAGGTCAGTTTTTAGGTTCGGCGTTTTCGGTTTGAACCGATAAAAACCGATAAAAGTATGTCTAATCCGTTTTCTAAAATTCGGTTGTAACAGAAAAAGGTCAGCTTTTCAGTTGTAAGTAGCGCTGTGTCTCTGTCTCCTTCTGTGTCCGTTGTCCTGTCGCACTTTTTAATCATTATGAATCATCAACTTTCCCAACTTTCTACCCTGGTCAGCTTTTTAGGGCAGCGTCGAGGTGGGTGGGGGAGGGATGGGGGAGAGAGAAGGGGGTTTTGCAAGGTTCGACATTGTGTGACGTCTTCGTGATTGCCCTCTTCCTAGGTTCAACATGCAACAAAGAGGTCTTGGATTGGCCTTCGCGGGACATCTGTGTCCTTCCTGTGTTCGGGCTTAATGTGTCAAGTTCCCGACCCTAAAAAAAAAGTTTAGATGTGGCCGGCCTAGTATAAGGTTTTTCGCCTCATGCACTTCAGAGGACATTAAGGAACGCCGTTAATACCTTTCTTAAAGGGCAACTCCGCTTCATTTTTGGTTTTGGAAAAACAATGCAGTCCTCTTCAGTATCGCCTAGGAAGACCACACGTGAAATATTATCATATATTATCATTATCATGGCCCCCTTTTGCTTGTTTTCACTTCTCCGGGCGAGCGTAGCGCATGACGTCAGCAACGTTGCCTCTCGGCGCTCAGCGGTGTCCACGTGATTGGTGTAACGCGCATGCGCAGCGCGCTTCTTGGGAGCCGTCCGGCCGCCCGCCGTGGTCCCGCCGTTACCGCCGTCTTCCGCGTCACAACCGCCGTCGTCGTCTCACCGATTGTGATTATTCGTCCACACTACGGACACCACGTGTGCAGACGTATGCCGCAGTTGTGCAGACGTCGTCGGATGCTGTGGACACCAAAACGTGGCAAAGAGTGCAGTGCAGACGACACTCGCGCCTGCCACACGCCATACTTTGGTAGTAATTCAATTACAGTAATTAAATTACTGTAATTTAATTACTTTTCTTGGTAATTTGTAATTGTAATAATTACTTTCGGCTTAAAGGAATTGTAATTGTAGTTTAATTACTTTCTAGCGCCAGTAATTGCAAAATTTCAGGCACAATTACAATTACTTTTGCAAAACTTTGAAACGCCAACGCAACCTCTCTGAAAGCATCAGCGCTTGCACAAGCGGCCTAGCTCTAGGTGAACAACAAGAATAAAGAGACACACACACGCACAACATAAATAGTGTCGCAATCTTTGTTGTTTTATTGCTTACACTGCGGACTGAGCTCAACGGCGCCGTGTAGCGCCGTCTGCTGTACGAGCATAAAACAATAGCGTAAACATGCCAAAATATTGAAAGAAAAAAATATTAAGCTTCAGCTTTCAGCCGAGGTTGGGAATTTTAATTGTCTATGACGTTCCTTTTCTTTATTTTTTGCAGCTTTTTACGTCCCTCTTCCAGTACGGTCGCAGATTTGTGTCTTTGTATTATTTTCAAGTTTTTTTCCTGTTTGTTTTACTTTGGATATTATTTGCATAAGCATTTTGGAGACAGACCTCGCACCTGTGAATATTGTCACCAATGATTCGAGAGTCCCGATTCGGTTCTTATGCATTTCTGAGACATTGTAATTTCAACTCAAGGTAAATAATTTACAATACCATGATGTTTGTATGAGAATGCGGTCGTATTAGCGCTTGTGGACTTTAATTTTATATTAACACTTGTAAAATATTTATATATAACCAATTGTCACATTTTTATGTGCCTGGCTAACAAAAGTCTGTCAACCAAATTTTTGTAGCAATCTGGCGTCTTCCAGGGTTTGAACTAATTTATTATTATTTATTAAAAATATAAGAACGTAGTTCTTTATTGCCAAAAACTGTAAAGTGCTATCATGAATTTAACAAAATGCATAAAAGGAAAACATACAACACGCGGCATTTATGCAGCAATGCTTAAGCCTCCTCAAACATTGGGGCAAGGAATGAACAAATACGTTTCATTCTATGCAACTCGTTTAGTTATATGGCCCAAGTCAGGTTGCTCTCAGAAATAAGTAATTTTAAAGTAATTGCATTACTTTTTAAAAGTAATTTGTAATTGTAATAATTACTTTTCACATAATAGTAATTGTAATTGTAGTTAAACTACTTTTGAAGCAAAGTAATTGTAATTGTAATTAAATTACATTTTGAAAGTAATTTACTCATATATGCACGCGCCCGTCCCAATCCCTCCCGCCGTGGGGCCGAGGATCACGTTACATCTCGTACCACGTGATGGCCATGTACTTGGCGGCCCGAGGCGAATGTTGCCGGGCGGAGCCGAAGTTTCGGTTTCGATTTCCGCTCGTGTTTAAAATTAAATTTAAAAATATATATACCATTTTTCGCGGAGCAAACGACGTAATGTCTTTTACTAGGGCTTTTTAATTCGAAATCACTCATTATCCCGAAATCTTCGGAATTGAGCGGAGTTGCCCTTTAACACCCTCTCTGAAACTTCCCTCTGGTTGAGAACTAAATACAATGGATTTTTTTTTTTCTTTGCCATTCCGCTGGATTTTTTTACGATTATCGCCTCAGACGGTTACGTCGTCAGAATAGGAAGGAAAAAGAAGCGCGCTGAAGATTATGCCCGCAAATTCCGCGATTTTGAGGTCTGTCCTGACGGAAGTTGTAGCGAAGACCACGTATGTATATGTGCGTTTATTCTTTGAGTGATCACAAATATCACAGCTACAAGGATCATCTGATCCAGTGTCCGATGGCGTTCCTTTCATATTCACTGAACAAAAACGGTAAACTTCTTTTGGAATAAATATACACCGAAAAAAAAAACAAAAATTGAATTTTAAAGTAAACACAGAAAAAAGTATGCCGAATTTTGAAAAAATAAAAACCGAAAACGCGAAACCCTAGTTATAAATGACCGTTTGTCGTAGATAGCATGTCATACATTTGATCTTGCCAGTGCTGCAAAACCTTGGCTGTAGTGAAATGTGGTTCCATCCAGGGTCACTTCATAGATGTCTAGTTTCATGTGGGCATTGTGGGTTGTTCGAAATTCCCGAGCGAGGTCATGTGGCTGTGACGCCATGACCCTATCGACCAATCAGAAGTTTCCTTTCACAACGCCACCGACGCTGATGTCGGCTTTCCTGCGACACAAGCTCCTTAACATTGTCGCGTTAAAAGTGCTTTCTTCAGTCGCAGGTTAGATATAAACAAATCCCGCATCGCCACTTTTTAAAATTATATTGTCATTACAGTCATCACCTAACATCTACATCTCTGCAATGTCTCAATGGCTGCGACTAAAGCGGTAGCCGTTGACCAAATGATTTGCTATTTTAAGTGCATGATCTCAACCAAATTACTCGTTGATATAGATAATTTGACAAAACAAATTGAATTAGATGCTTGCCTAGTTTTTTTTTTTTTTTTTTATTGTATTTGTGTATAATTGTTTGTTTTTTTGTTGTTTTTTTCTAGTTAGTCTGAAGAGGCACATTGTGTGCCTCTTCAGAGTTTAACACTTCTTTTTGCATTAACTCTGTATAAAGACCCATAGACATCCACACTTCATATGCTGGGAGTATTCACGTCTTGACTGTAATTACCAAAATAATAAATGTGGTGCTGCTGTTCATTTTATTAACCTTGGTAAAGTCAAGGATGTGCATAAAGTCAAACGGGTGCAGGACTGCTCTTGATTTTTTAAAGATGCAACAATCAGGATAGAGAACTAGTGACTTCATCTCAAGGGAGGAAACCAGGACAGCAATCGGGCCATTGATTGTTTTCCAAGGAAGTGGGACAAGGAAGTTTTCTGAAACTGTCAATTAAAGTGTGAAAAAAAGATGTAACGTTAGTGAGCTAAAAATGAGTGTCTTCACCGTGCTTTGCCCAGAACAAAAAAAATAGGAACGCTCCAGTTAGCAGCATTGAGGCCTGGGATGAACAACTGCCAGGCGCAAAATTTGTAATCGTCCGCAACAAATGCAAGATCATGTTGTAAACAAAAACAAAATTAAAAGTTATTAGCGAGATAGTGAGGCTGAACGCAAGCCCATTCAGCTCCGAGAAGTGTCGCGAGAGTCCTCACTCTGGGTTGTGCTGGGCTTCCGCCAGATGGCAACACCGAAATTTCTTGCCGTGAATAAGGTAGCACCTGTGCAGAGCACTCATTCGCTTGGTTTCGTCCTGGGCCCGTTTGCTCGAAAGTGCTAACCGCGGCTAAAGTTAGCCGCAGTACCTAGGAGAGGGAGTTTAGAATCACGTGACTGCCTCGGTAGGGATGCGGGGAAACATGGCGGTGCCCCCGGTGAGTGAGCGCCGCTCGCTTTGGAACTAATATGTCGTTGTAGCTGCAATATCGGGCGAGTTAGTCAGCAATGAATGGTGCAGGAGGCTTTCGCTTTGCCTTACGTCACTTAAATCGCAAAGCATGAGCAATGACCTCGCCGCATATTTTTAGAAGTTTTTTCGATTCTGGCTGTTCCTAAGCCTAAATGAGCGCAATAACTGTCGGCATGGCAACGTCTTTGGAAAATGGATTGCCTTGACTCAATCGGCCGCTAAACCTAGCAAGGAAACCGAATTTGCGTGTAGGTCACATGACAGCGAGTCGTGCGACGTCATGTTCTCCTCTACATTCGGCGGGAAAAATGTACGGCCAGAAACTTACCTCCAAGTGGCTCGAAGATTCTAAGGAATCCATTCACCTTAAAGAGACACTGACACCCCAAAAAATTATTTTGAATTTTTTGCCAGGCAATTCATTATGGTGTCAGAAGACTACCCAATCAATATTTTGCTACTGCATCACATATATTTTTAATGATGTCAAAAAACGCAACTGCTCGAAACCGAAACCGAAACTGGGCTGGGGAGGAATAAGAAATATAGAGGAGGAGAGAGTTGCCAAAAGTCATAAAACTGTGCAATATTATTTTTTTTTTTTTCAATTGACGTATTTGCAGTTTTCTAGAAGCCACAAAAAATTGGGTATATTTCTTTTCTATCTTTAATATTGAGTGTGTGCCTTCGATGACCCAGAACTTCAATTATATTTGGTAGTTGTGTCTAAACCATAGAAAGCGGCACATGACCACAAAGAAGAAAGTAAGCGCGACTCAAACAGGCCACTTCCTGATCAGCGGTTTTCAGGCGGAAAGAAAACTAATTTTGAGCCGCAAATTGTTTCCTGGGTAGTTCTCGTATGTCACGTACAAATAAAAACCTTGGCGAGAAGAAATACCCCGTCAGCGTTCCTTTAAAACCGGCACAAACCACACACGGGGGTGTGATCTGTGTCCCGAGCATCCCTAATCTCTGTCGGCACGATCGAGCGAACGAGAATTTTCGGTCCTCGGGCCTGCAGTCCAAGTTCGTCTTCTGGTCGGCTCCCGAACTGGAGGAGCTGCGTGCGGTGATGGAGAAGGCGCCCGACCGGGCCACGGGGTTCCGGGAGGTGGCGTCTCTCGTGCCCTGCTACGACGTGGAGGGCATCGACTATTCGGACTCAGACTCTGACTCGGACTACGACGGCGAGCACGACAACCTCCTCTTCGCCATCTCGGACCAGCTGGCCGAAACGGACGACGACCTCCACGACGACCTCACCTGCGAGATGTGCCAGATGAAGAGGAACCTCAAGAAAGGTGGGGGGGGGGGTCTCTTGGCTACGGCGCCGGTCGGCCTTGTACACCTGCATGCCTCGTTCCAATAATAAAAGAAAGAAAGCATTCCGAAAAATGCAGGGTGTCTCCTTAAAAATTGTAATCTACTTGTTCCGCCGCAAAAATCAACTGCGCATTGCCAAATGCGCAACTCCGCCAAAATGTTGCGTAAAATACGGTCCGGAACAGATGCCAAAGTTTTAGAGCTTGCGGAAAAAACCCCGGCATCTGGCAGTTTCGTGTATTGAACGCTTTACTTAGTGGGATGCATTCTTCTGTTGCAGCATTGTCGAGATGCTGTGTACTATATGCTTCGAACCTCAATGTTGTTCTAAACTGTCCTTTTTTTTTCTTTCTCATAGCTGCGGACCAAATGAGAAGGGAAGTGTCGGACGAGAAGGCTCGCCAGGAGTTCTGGCAGCAGAAAAAGGTGCGCTTCTCTTAGTCGCTCTCTCCGTTCGCGGCTCTCGGCTGCGTGAGAAACGCGGACAATGTCGTCTAGCCCCAAGAGAAGTTTGGTTGGCCAAGTGCATTGTCACGCCGCGGATCAGCGACGCGGGGAGCGAAAACTCGCACGGCAGTGACGCAGATTGGCAACAAGTTTGACTCGCAGTGTTTGGTCCCAAGATTGGGTTAGCGTGGTACACGTGCAGAGACAGTCAGTTTATTTTGTCTTTGTCGCAACCGAAAACTTGTTAAAGGCCATCCAAACGGGACACGTTTGCAGCAGTCACAGCATTTGCTTTACTGGAAATGGAGGATTTCCTCCAATTCCGGTTCACTTCGGCACATTTTCTTTTGCACGGGGGGGGGAAGGAAGGAAGGAAGGAAGGAAGGAAGGAAGGAAGGGAAGGGAAGGAAGGCTTCCCGCCGCTCGTGTTCTTAGACAGAGGCTTGGAACCTCGTCACGTGTGTTCGGACAAAGCCGTATATTGTGAGAGTTTGGCCAGTTTATGACCTCACCGTCGTAACGCCACCCTCCCAAGCGAGCCAATCGGCCTGCGGCTCGGAGCGAGAGACGCGAGCGCATCCGCATGAACTCCCGGGGAGGGCCGCCATTTCCATTCATTCACCCGGCGGAATGCATGAGGTCGACATCCAAATTTCGCTTCTTTCCTTTTCATTTCGCTAGCTTTGGCAAGAAAATAATATGTAGTGTTTCGCTGCAAACTTTTATTCAGGCGAAAAAGGAGTGTCCCCATAGCAGACGACGCATAGCCTCAACAGTGCTCTGCGCCGAAAGCGTGTTGCATCAGAATGGCGGTCGTTTCCTTTTTGCTCTTCCTCTTTCGCTCCTTCGGCGCTCTCCCCCCTTTTTTTCACCTTTCTCATCTCCAGCTCCTTTGTCGCCATGCCTACTGGCCAGGCTTTCCCAATGTACGGCTCTGAGTTCGGACAGCCACTGCCACGCCCTGCTGGAGGTCTTCAAAGTCCCCGCTGTTGTTGGTTCCCAATTTCGTGAAAACAAGAAAGTTGAGGAGGCGAGGAGGAAAGCCGTGCTGTTTGCACGGTTGATGTCCTCTCTGAAAACGTACACATGCTCTGGAACTTTCACGCTTTCAAAAACAAATATGTTTGTACTTTTTTCTTTCTTTTTTTTTTTGATGTGTGCAGTTTTTGCTGCATTTTGTTCGATCGGCCTTTATCAAACGTGGTGAAATGTCACGAACCTGACCTCTAAGTTAGGCTATAAAATCCTACGTTTGTCAGTACCCTGTCCGCGTAAAAGGCGGGCACAACAGGCTAGTCGGCACATTATGACGAGGAAAACGGTGTGAAACGTACACGGGCGAGACGAAAAAGTACAGACACATTGGGTGTATGGACGCAGGAAGTGTTTCCTTCTTGGCCCTCTCCGCGTGTGTTTTGCATTTCCCTCTATTCTTTGTTGGGCCGATGGGCTGCTACATCCATCTATGAACTACCCCGTATCATCCCAATCCTCACTCCCATCCCTCCAGGTCCTGGACGTGCTCAAGCTGGCTGAGGAAAAGTTCAAGGTCATCATGCAGGAGAGGGGGCTGAAGCCACGCAAGTTCCGCGACGTCCCGCCCTCTTCCAGCCCCAAGAAGAAGAAAAACAACAAGAAAAAAAAGGGGCGCTCTGCCAGCGTTGCTGGCGGCAGCGCCAACCCGCCGGCGCCCATCGCCCAGATCGAGCTCGACGGAAGCTGTGCCAAGCCGTCTCCCATCTCGAGGGTGGCCATCGACGACACCGCCGAGTCCAAGGCCATGATGGCCAAGGCCGTCGACTGCCTGAAGCAAGTTAACCTGGGCACCACGGTCAACGGCGCCGCGGTCAACGGACTGGCGGCCAAGACTAGCCCTGCCAAAGCCGTGGCGGCGAAGGCGGCGGCGGCGAACGGAACAACCAAGTGCTGCGCTTACTGCAAAAGGAGCGAGGGCTGCAAGCTCAAGCGCTGCTCTCTGTGAGTTTCACCGTCTGTCACTTCGGTGTGTCTGGTGTTTGCAGAGGAGCGATCTGCAATGCCGCATGTCGGCGGGGAGTTGGATCGGTATTCGACGTAAAGTTCGAGATACCGTATTTACTCGAGTAATGGCCGCACTGTTTATGAAGAAAACCTGATGGTTCGCTTTTCCGCGGAGCACGCGGATTGCCAATCACCGCGATTGACAGCATGATTTCAGCGGTTTACAGGACAGAGATAACGTCTTCGCGCGAAGATACCATCTGTGAAGATTGCATTTGTATGGAGACTCGTATTCTTGATATAGTTATTCGCTATGTTGTTTATACGCAACTCGATGATTGGCTGTATATGTGCTTTGCAGGAAAGTAGACGCAAGGGCCTTGTTCATAAATAGTGCGGCTATTACTCGAGTAAATACGGTATTTACCTATTTGTATCGGAAGGTTTGGTGTTGTGTCCCCACTTCATTGTAATTTTTGTTTCACTGCTCCAGCTACAAACAATACTTTTATTTATTTTTTCTTGCAACACACCGAACAACTTCAAAAACCCAAGCAATCCGCAACACGGCGCACTGGACCCTGCACGATCTTGAATTAGAGAAACATACTCCAAATGCCCTCACTGGTATTGCAAGCTTGCTGCAATTCAGACTGTAACAAAAAGTGAGCAAGATTGTAATACCAGTGTATGCACCCGCCTGGCTAAAATAAATAAAAACTCGGAATGACGATTGGGCAAAAGCTCCGCTATTCAGCTCGCATACGGATGTAGCAAATTAAGTTTCTAGATAGTTGGATTAATAGGTGCAGTCGAGCTACCGACGTAGCTCGCCAGACTTCGCTGCCATTTCCCCAAAAGCTACCAGTGCATGCGCAAGTTTCTACGGCGCAGTTAGGACTTTGCTTCAGGCCTGCTACCAGCCGTGTGCGTCTCAAAGCCCCTCTGCGTTGATGCTACCACGTGTAACACAAGCATCAATGCATCAAGCGGCTTTAGCGAGTCTAGCTAACCACGAACCGTTAATTAGAGGATAGCAGCAAAGTTTCCGGTGGCCTTGAGTTTCTGCCGTTGCATATAGCGTTTTCTTGGGTCTTACCGATTCACCATTTTCTCTCTTTCTTGTTGAACCAGGTGCGTGCGAAAGGGGGTATTTCCTCCGGCATACTACTGTTCCCAGGAGTGCCAAAGTGAGTATGCCGCAAACAGTCTAGTGCACATTCATTTTTTTTTTTCTCCCTTTTTGTTTGGCCTTGAGGAAAGCACTAGCAACTTCGATAAGACTTCAGAGTGATCCCAAGCTCTCTGGGATTCCACTAATTAAACGGTTAGAAGGTTCAACCTTGCTAGCAACCCTACAGGGGTAACACGAAAGGTAGGCAATATCTGGCTCGGAGTAACGCATGCATATGTTCGGCGACTTTCCTGGGGCTTTTGAGCAAGAAATGCATCCACGTCTCTGTTAACCATTTTTATAACATAGAGGTTCGTACACACTTTGAGAAAAAAGTACCCTTGCGCACTAGCACCGTCGACTTGCCAGCAGTTGTGGCGCTTCAACTTGCCAATGCAGGATTGCATTCTTACTGAATTTAACCGATTTAGCCGCGAAAAAAAGTGAGTGAAGCATGCCAAGTTCAAAGAGAGTTGACCTATTATTGGCCTGCTCCCAAACACCTGTGCCGCAAGCTCCACCAGCCACGCAAAGCAACTGTGATAGAAAAACCTGTGCCGCAAGCTCCACCAGCCACGCAAAGCAACTGTGATAGAAAAAAAAAAGGAGGCAGGAGAGAGGACTTTGAGATGCTTCGGGAATACTTTGCCAGCCGCAGAAGCTCAGAGAACAAAACAAAATAATAAAAAAATAAACGGTATGAAAGGACGTGGAGACATTGACGCGGCGTCTCATGCTTGGAAGGCCAAGACTAGAGTTGATGCGTGCTGCGTTCCTCATAAAACGCAATTCTGCATACAACATTTTCATCAATAAATCAATATATCATCAGTAATCAATCAATATACCATATAATCAACCGTATTGATTGATACGGACTACTTTACAAATCCTGAAAAAGTAGCTAATATATTCCAAAATTACTTTCGTGAATGCTATTCCAAGGAAAATTTCAAAAGAAAGTCTTCATTCTGCGCTACTGGTTGTAATGACATTTTCACATTTAGTGAAGTCGATAAAAATAAAATTTTAGAGGCAATTCAAAAATTAAAACAAAAGAACTAAGCGGGAGATGATACTATACCTATCTTTATTGTTAAAGGATGCGCTGATATGTTTGCCCCTTATGCACATATTTAACCTATCGCTGAGAAATGGTGTTTTCCCATGTCTTTGGAAAAGGTCAGTGGTAATGCCAATGCACAAAGCCAGTGACGCGTCTAGGGTAGATAACTACCGCCCCGTGTCTTTGTTGTGTTCTTTTTCAAAGGTTTCCGAGATAGTTTTACGTGCCCGTCTTTCATTTTATTTTAGTCAAAAACTAAGCACTGTTCAGAATGGATTGATAAAAGGGCGTTCAGTAGAAACAAACCTTTATTCTCTCCTTGATTATACTGTCCCATTGGTTCTCGCACGTGGGCAAGTTGATATTGTGTATTTTGACTTATCAAATGCCTTCGATAAGGTAAATCATGACTTACTCTTGTATAAGCTCTCTTTATACGGGGTTTCGTCGTCTCTTTTAAAATTGTTTCATAGTTATCTGTCGGATAGGAAGAGTAGAATACAAATCTTGAATAGCTTATCAGATGTATTTACTCCAACTTCGGGAGTCCCTCTGGGATCGAATTTGGGGCCGCTGCTTTTTCTTGTATTCATAAGTGATATAGAATTGTGCATACAAAATGCGAAACTGCTCTTATTTGTGGACGGTATTAATTTATCTTAGAATCCAGTCGGAAGATGATTGTGCTCTTTTGCAAGAAGACTTATCACGTATCTCAAACTGGTGCTCATGTAACTTTTTGCTGGTCATTCCAGATAAAACCAAAGTGCTGTCTGTGTGTAGAAAACGCGAAAGAATTTTACATCAATATTTTATCGGCAATTGTACTATTGAACGTGTGGAACAAGCTTGTGACCTTGGTGTTTATTCCGATAGTAATCTCACCTTTTCATATCATGTTACACAATTTGTTGCTTCTGCCTTTAGAACAATGGGGGTGATATCACGTTTGACGCATGATTTTTCAAATATAATGTGTGTAGTTCGATTCTTTTGTTCCCTAGTACGAGTTAAACTCGAGTTCTGTAGTTCACTCCGGAATTTGTTAACAACCAACGCTGCACGGATAGAAAGAGGTCAGAAGCAATTTATATGCCTTGTTTACGATAGATATTTTAATAGAAAATGTTATTATGATTATGAATACATTCTTAGAGAACTTTCACTACAGAACCTGTCAAAAAGAATGGCTCATGACATTATATTTTTATACAAAGTGGTTCACGGCCAGATAAATAGCATTCTTGTATCATCTTTAGACTTTCATGTACCGGCCCGTGTTGTTAGAAACTCAAGTGTTTTATACATCTATTCAAACGAGACCGTCCCCTTTGGCTCGAATGCAAATTTGTTTAAATGAATTTCCGACTCATGTAGACATATTTTTAAATTTTGCTGCGTTTAAACGAGTACTTGATAAGCATATTTTTGGTTTCTGATTTGCGAGATGTTTTAATTTCGAGAGCACGTCATTTAAGATTGTGTACTGTTTTCTTTTCTTTTTTTTTTATGTGCCATTGTGCTGTAACCAATAGGCTGTTCTGGTGCACAATACAAATAAAGGATTATTATTATTTTATTAACCCCTTAAGTGCCTTGGACGAGCTGAGCTCGTCGGCCACTTTCTAGCTATAAATGCCGTGGACGAGCTCAGCTCGTCCAGTGGTTTTTTCGGTTGCCCTCAATTCCACGGACGAGCTAGGCTTGTCCAAGTAGTTTTGCGGCGCTAATCATAGATGGCACCACTCGTATTAGTTGGCAAATATTTTTTTCGCCTCCGTTGATTTTTGCGTAATAAACTTTTCAAATTTTATGTGTAATACCAGAGGAGTAACAATTCAAAATGGAAAAAAAAAATCTGGCACTTTTAGGTTACTTTTGGGAAAAAAAATTTGGCACTTAAGGGTTAATAATCGACAGTAAAAAAAAATGAAAATTGCTAATTTTTTTCTTTCTTTTGCAGTGGACGACTGGGAAGAGAGCCACCAGTACACTCATGCGGATGACCTAGAAGACTCTGACTGATCTCCACAATTATATTTGCAAAGACTACAATTAAACTAACACATTATTTCAGTTACGCTCGCCTCGGGTGCCTCTCTGCTGAAACCAACGAGTCGTTTCGGCTCGTCGACTGGCGTGGTTTGGAACGAGCATTCAGTATTCCCGGAGCCGTGAATTTCGTATGCGGCGCCTGAATAAGAGGAAAACTGGGCTTGCCAAAAGACCGATCTCGCTACGCATTCGACGCACGTGCGACACCACCCCACCTTTCGTCCACGGGAGGCAGACATGTTCAAAGCGTACGCACTTAGGAAGAATAAACACTTGAGGCGTGTCCACAGATAATTCTGTACGACGTACGAGAGTTGCTACTGCATCTTAATCCATCGGTGCATGGCGGCATAGTTAGACTGACAAGCAGCATTGGTCTATTGGTTGCCTGCAGCTAGTGTTAAGCTCAAAAGAATGTTGGCCCATCTGGACTTTATCTTAGCGTGGACTACGGCAAAGGCTACAGGTACAAGCAAGTAGCTTCGGTGAGGCTGCACGAAAACACACTGCATTCATGCAGCCAAAGCATTTTTTATAATGGGTGCGTGCGTGCCTGTCGATTTTAGCCACGGTGCAGCGGGGATCTAGAATCGAAGGGGCAATACGAGCGAGTTGGGTCATTCTTACAAACGGTTGCTGCAGCACACAATAAACAATGGCGCTGTCTACTGCCCATCTCTTGAGTGTGGAGAGAGGCCATAGTTAGAATCTGGGTGAAAGAGCGCTTTCCCTGCTTGCAGTTGTGCAGTGCAAAGAAGCAGTGCCTAAAGGGTTTCTGTTGTGCAAGCAACCATAGTCCTGTCCCATTAATATGGATACCCACTAATGGGCATTTTCAAAAACAAATTGGGTAAATATGTGCATCTTTTTCTTGTCGCTATAGACCATTTGCATTACACTTTTTTGGAGGAAACGAAGGCGCCCCTATTAATGTGGCATCACTGTATTGCATTTTCTCCTATTTTTAACCACTGGCCGACTCATATTGCAGTATACCATTCAAGCTAGACTGGTTCACATGCACGGCAGAGCATTGTCCGGAATGGGCAAACAAACTCTTTGTGATCCACTTGCCTTCTAAATTTATTTGCCAAGAACTAAGCAATACCACTTTGACATGCCCCAGATATTACGATTGCATTTTCAAATAAACGCGAAAGCCCGCGAGACGTGCGCAGATGACAGGCTTCATGGACAAAAAACTTGTAGGAACCTTGGCAGTTCATTGTGCAAACTGTTGCTGCAGCTGCCATCTTGATGCACTCTGACAGGCAGAAGCCCCTTCCCCCCCCCACCCCACCCCCGATATTTGAAACATACTGCATGACATCACACATGTGGCACGTGTGCTAGCCTAACTTCCACTTTACCAAAAACAAAATGTGCCCACTGAAAAACTATCTCATCTGGGTTGTGCGAATTGCAAAGCAGAATTCCCTTTGTCGCCCTTGACGATTCTGTGAAGGATGTAGTGTGAAACGGACGGCCGTCATTTTGCACTTACTCGTGCTCTATTTCTCTTTGTCGTATGTATTTTCTACTTCTAAACATTTCCACCCAAAATTCTCATCACTCAACAGCATTCTTGGTGCTTCTAATGCAGCTTTCATAACTACCAAAAACAACTACTTTCCGAATCCCTGACTTTTACCCTCTCGAATACGCTATATTTAGTATCGCACAATTCAGAATAGTTATTGTGAAATCGGCAAATGAAAATTATGCCAAAACCGACATTCAAATATACCCGCGCTTTTCAGTGCCGCAACGTCAGTGGCAAGCAGTCTAAAAAATTGACAATGACGAGCATTTTGTTTGTGCTGCTGAGCATTCATTCGACATCATGCAACTGCTTGTAGTCTGTTGGGAATAAATCCTACAATCCAAAGAGTTTACCCCTGCCTGCCATTGGCATCACTCTTTCGTTGTTGCCAGTAGAGACCGTTTCAAAAACGCCATGAAGATCAAAACTGTAAATTCAACAACTTCACGAAAATATTTTCGCCAAATATTTGGGATACTATATTTCAGCGATGTCTCTTTAGGAAACTTTGAGATAAATCGGGGATAATGAAGAGAACGCAGGAGTACCCCTTTACTGCGAGTGAAGCATGCCAAGGTCAGGATTTGTTGCAGAACCCAACCAAAGCTGTCTAAAAACTACCACAGATTATGTTGGGAACGTATGCCTAAAACCATTTAAATGTGTGCTGGCACAAGACTGCGACATTGAATAAAAGGATGTGTAGCCATCTTGCTGCACGTGTTGGAACGCAGATCCAACCATTATTTGCGAGCCCGGATTTATCGGACGGAGGGCTCGGCAAGCCCTTCGTCGCTTTGTTCGTCGTTGACGCCTCTCGTCGACAAAACCACAAACGCTCGTTTGGTTACAAATCTTTATTTCAATCGTATCATCACTCCGAAAAAGAGTCTGCAAAAACTCCTCCCCCAACCGCAGAAAAATAATTGGGAGCATATGCCTGCTTTTGCTCAAGACACCTGCCCACTCTAAGGTCTTCGAAAATCTCCACACTTCGTTGTTGTCACTCCTCAGGTGGTCAAGGTTACTGGTGTCGAAGGACCGATCCCAGAGACAAACCGGACACTCCCAGGGTGGTTAGTGGTGGTGGTTTTAGTTTGCAAAATGTCGGTAAACTTTCTTAACCCCGTCTGTTATGTACAAGCATCGGGTCTTTTCTTTTCGTTGACGACGACATCTGACGTCTAAACTCTTTTTTAAAAAAAACTATGTACAACGGCTCGTGGCGCGATGGACGGTCGCCGTCCTGCAGTCGACTCCGGCCCGAGCCTCGAGGGATTACGACGTGGGAAATTTTTAAAAAGTGGACACCTTTGGTTTTGTTGGGACTCGAGTTAACCTATATGTAACACGATAAAACACTATGTATAATATAATGCGTGTGTGATATAACCGTTACGTGCTTAACTTACGGACCGGTACACGCTTGTATTTGGAGGCAAATAAATAAGCGTAGAAAGTGTGCTTTCTACGCTTATTTAGCGTAGAAAGTGTGCTTTCTACGCTAAGAAAAACTTTGCGCGCAAGTGTTTCGTAAGGCGTACGCGTGAGGAAGGGAAAACAAGGAAAAGCTATATCTAGTTTCGTAGATGTTTCACAATGCAGTACTTTTGAGCCCTTGAAAATATGAAATTTAAAACAAATTGCTCGTCCAGAAGTTTGAGGAACCCAACAAACTGAAACGAAAAGTATACTACATTCAATACAAAAATCAAAGCCATGTTTTTTGTTAACTTGATACACATTGCTAAAACTTGTGCCAATCATGAATTGTATTGATAAAAATTGCTAAAACTTGTGCAAACCATGAATTGCACACCGAGGATTTTGTCTAGCACTCTTAAATTCTTGGATTAAGTAACATTATGATGTGTCGCTTCCAAATTATTTGTCAGATGTGAAATTTTTGTATTAGATTTATCCTAAAAACAAAAGTGCGAGAGCGCTGGTGAACGTGAAAGAAACATGGAGGCTTTACCCGAGACACTTATTTTTCTAAACGACGATACAAACACCGAGAAGTCTCAAAACTTCTATGCGCTCATGTAGTCCTCTAGGAAACCCCAACCTCAGGTGAAGTCGCCACTGTACACAAAAAAGCATGACATTGTGATGTGTTTGCTATGTCAATAAGATTGAGAAGCACTACGTCATTCTCAACGTGCATATTAGGATCGCTCAATACAAACTCGTTCGATACACTTCCAATTCTCTCCAGAAATGCACCCTTATACCAACCATTCAAAAAAATACTCAAAGACCAGACCAAAGCATCACACAAGAAAAGAGAGCTTACAAAGATTAGAAAGAAAACACAAAACCTGCGCTGGTAGGAACGGGTCTGCACAGCGCACAATTGCACCATCCCCTCATTTAATAATTAGACTCCGCTCAAATCGTTCACTCCGTACACGTTATGAAGGGTCGTGGACCATTCACCCTTCATTCACCTTTTATGTAGCCACATAAAAACACAACATCACTAAAACAAATACCAAGACAGAACAAAGATGAAAAGAAAAGGAAGTAGCTAAGGCCACTAGTCCTCAGTACTCCAGAGCGCAGACGAGAGAAGCAATGTTGAGGTACAGCGATGAAATTGCCGAAGCGTGAAGCAGGTCGTTTGCACGGAAGGAACAACCCCAGATAGCAAGGAAGAAAACAGTGTTCGGAAAAAGTGGCGTTTCCCATAGCCAGAGGAAAAGCGAAAGAGCAGAGTATACAACGGTGGCGGCCAAATCAAATTGAGGCATACCGACGTGACACCGACACGATAGTTCGCCGTGGTGGACCGTCGTGAAACGAAACCTGCGGCATCGGCACTGTCGAAATTGTCTCGTGGAAACCGGTCGTTACAGTCGTCGCGCTGTTTGCAGACGGGCGACGTCAACGTCGCCCGTCTGCAAAAGTTGGCGTCGACGAACCTGTTGGTGAAAACGCGTGCCACGGTTTGCGGAAAGCAAAGAGGACCGTGGCAATCGACGCGTGGCGTCCGCATTGGATCGCCACGTTTCGGGAGTGATCCAAAACAAACGAGACCTGCTAAAAAAAATATATAAAGATGCATTAACGTATAGTTTTACGGTGGCCCAAAGAGCCCACGGGTGATGAAGACGAGCGGCGTGGCACGGTTTCACGCCACACCGCAGGTCGACGCGAAAATGCCAGACGAACTAGGTCGACCCAAGAACTTTGACGAGAGGTACAGCGCAGTTCCGAAATCTCGGCGCCAGGCCTCGACACTGCCTACGACATACAAGATGTCCATACCGCGCTCGACTGCCCAACAATGCTCAATCTCTCGCATACACCCTTTCAGGTTGCACCGGCATCATGGATGTCCCGTCATCCCGTAAGACTGGGAGCACAAATGCGCGCGGTTCGTGCCAGATTCCCGAAACAAAACTACAGCTGCCTGTCCATACTGTGCTCGACTGCACAGCTTTGCTCAAACTCTCGCTGTACACGTTTACAACTTGTGCTGGCTTCACGTATGTCCGGGTGTCCGGTAAAACGGAAAGCGCCGGATTCCTGAGAGAACCACGGACGCCTCGTTCGTTGAAACGAGGAGCATTCGTGCGTCTCCGACCGGAGAGGAACTGCCGTCCTCTTCCGGACTACGTCGAGAAGAGGCCGGACTTTGAAGGCGGTCCCAGACTCCGGGAGCAGTACCGAAAGGGAGGGCGGCCCTAGTCCGAGAGGTTCTCCGTGGCGAACTCCGCGGGCGGCCGCTTGGCGACCGAGCTCGTCTCGAGAATGAGGGACTCCTCGCCGAGCACCGAGCACAGCTCCCGCAGCCGGTTCTCCATCTGGGGCACTCCGGCCAGCTGCGCCTCCAGGTTCTCCTTCTCCTCGTGGAGGGAGAGCCGCGTCGAGGTGTCCAGCGGCTCCAGCCGCCAGCCGCCCTCCCCGTCAAACTGCAGCAGGTGCGAGTGGAACTTCCTGCAACGACGGCAGGTTTCGTGAGGGACGCTCCGTGGGAACTAGGCCAGGACTACAGCCCAATGGCCTCGCGAGACTGTGGTCCTTAGATAAACTACTACTACCCTAGTTATATGGGTAGACTTAGGGTACCCATATAACTGACTGACATATACATGGCTTAACTGCAGTTAAGGGTGCTTGCATATAACTAGGGCGTTAGTGGTCTGCAAAACTTCGGCGGTTTTCACCCTAGGAAATTCTGTCGCCGCAAGCGGTGCTAATCCACATAAAAATAGAAAAATAAGTTTGAAATAACGAAAACAATAATTTTCGTTGCAGCAGTATTTGATCTCAAAAATAACGAAAAATCGTACGCACAGATTGGAAGCTCTAGTCGCAAGCAGTCGCACGCGAGCACAATGCGCTCGCGTGCACTCGATTGCAAACGAGTAAAACGGCTCTGGCCGAACCTCATTCTTATGTGCGCAGAACACTGCGTCGGCGGCGGCCGTCTCTAGAAACGACGAGGGTGCAAAGAGACTTGCCACAGAGACGGCCTGTGGGTGATGGTGAGGAGGGAGATGCCGTAGTCCTTGGCCGCCTGGTACATCTGGCTCTCCACGTCGATGGAGACTGCGCTCGTACACTCGTCCAGCAGCGCAAACTGTGGCCTGTCCGCGTGTGAAAAGTGGGAGAGACCGTCTGTCGTCTGCCGTTCGCTCTCGCGGTTGACGCGAAACATTCCTTTGGCTGGGTGTTCGGCACTTTCTGAAGCCCAAGAGCAAAGCCCGGATAAAAGCGCGGCCGCGAGGCTCGACACCTATTGGATTCGAGTGTCATCGGGGCTATGCTCCATCCACCCCAAGTTGACGACGCAGTGGAAACTATGTGCTCGTTGGACCGGTTGTACATCCGCATCGTTCGCCACGTGATTGTGCTTCCGCCGACACTGCGTACTTCCCACGGCAGTGTCGGCTTTGGGGTGAATGGAGTATACTATAACCACGAGTGAGGCACCCCACACGCCCCTCGCTGGCGAGATTCCGACCAAAGACACTACACTAAAATTTTGTTTGGTGTAGAAACCTCAGACTGTACGTAGAAATGCATTAGAAAGGTTCCCCTAAACCTTGATCATTTTATGGCGACAGCTGTTACGAGCCCTTCGTGCCACTGGAAATGACGCCGTCGTGGTCGTCGATGTGGGGCGTCTGTCGTCAATGTCGTCAAGTGTTCTCAGGATTCGATCCTGCATCCACTGCATGTGAAGCGGGCACATTACCACAGGGTTACAGTTGAACCTCGATTTCACGAAACCCGATTTTACGAATTTCTCGATTTAAAGAACAAATTCAGATTCCCCGCGCAGCCTATACGCGAGGTCTCCCTTTCTCGATTTTACGAAGTTCCCGATTTAACGAAATAATTAGCGGGTCCCGGTGACTTCATTAAATCGAGGTTCAACTGTACTTTACAGTTTCGACGACCTGCTTTATAAAGTGCATTTAAAGCAGCACATGTGCACTTATGGGTCTCGCGTGGTGGCCGCCAGACGGCCACAGTTGCCACTAAGTCGCGGCAGAAAATTCGTTAGCGGATTGGGGGGGGGGGGGGGGGGGGTTAAAGACTGGAGCAGAGCACAGCAAATCTCAAGCGCCGACGTCGGTGGTCGTGAGAGAAAGGACGAGAAAAGGCTTGTTCACACTCTTGCAACCGAGTACGACCGAGAGAGACGAGACCTGTTGAAACCTCTAAAAATTTCTTAGGACGAGAGAACACAGTGGCACACTGGCGCCATCTATGCGGTGACCCTGGAACTGCATTTCACAAGAGCGAAGGTTTTGCGTGATTTCCGAGGTGGCTCGTTTATAATGTTGACAAAAGTTTTTCACCCAAGAAAGAAAGGATAATGCGCGAGAGAAATAGAAAATATGCCGGACCGCCAAGTTTACACTGCTACCCAATTAGATGGCGCCAGTGTGTCCTCTCGTTGTGAGAGGTTTCAAGAGGACCCAGTTCTAAGAGGTCGCAAGAGTGTGAACGGGCCTAAAGAGAGCGAACGGAAGGGTGGAGAAAGAAAGCCGACGAAAGGTTATGCACGTTGGTTTGCCGCGACAAGTCGAAGTCGCTCGAGCGCTCATCGACATTTCTTTATTTTGTTTACAATGCGCGATTCCGGTGTTTTTCTCCAAGATAAGTTAGAAAAGAACAAGGTACAGACGTTACGGGCGATGTTTTTCTGCTTCTTGGCACACAGTAAGGCATCGACGCGGGCCCCTCATGACTGCCGACCGGGGCCACCGACGTCCGTGTCGTTCCCGGGCGGCCCCAATGCGTGAGACCTTCCCCTCCAGATTGTTATATTAACTTTATATTAGTGGATTCCTGAGCCACCACAGGCGGCAAGCGCGCCAAAACTCTGACGCGTCGACTGCATGCTGGCGTTGCTCTTGTTGTGAGACACCGACTCGTCTCGCCTTTCCCCGTGGGGAGAACGGCGAGGTGCCCGCTAGTGAGGACGAAGGCAAGAGGCTTTGCCATCGAGACCCAACGGTGCGTGAACGCGACGCCGACACCTGATGACTTCGCCGCAACGTGGATTTCTGTCTCGAGCTTTTCCTTAGTTCGGTACGATGCTTCAAAACCGCCTCGACCGCACGCAGAAATGGCAGGCATGCCATTGTGCCGAATGAGACTGCCAAGACGCGAGAAAAGAAGGCTTAAACCTCGCTGCATCGACGTCCATTGGCTTCTCGTCTGCGGCTGCCGATCTGTGTCTGTGTTCGCGACGGGTGGGTGCGAGATAAATGTCCCTCTCCGTTACCTGTGGTAGAAGAGGCGTGCCATGCCCATCCGCTGTTTCTCTCCTCCGGACAAGATGTCCTTCCAGTCACCCACAGCATCCCAGCCTGAAAGCAAAGGTTAACCTTGTGACAAGGGCACCCCGAGAGCCTGCACTCTTGTTCTCCGGCCAATTTCGTAACATCCCGCTTTCTACAGAAGCTTAGACCTTCCAATTGATTCACAGCACCCACGACGAGCGTGTTTATGCGAGATGCCTGTGCATCGAAAATAGTCCCAAAGTGGCAACAGATGATGTCACAAAAGCCGGAGCGTTGCGCTGTCGGATGTTGCAACCCTGGCAGTCGGGCGTAGACATCCTGGAAAATAGTGCGGGAGAATGTGAGCATCGCCGTCGTCCCGGCATCTCAACTTCTGGCTGCCCAAGCAGCTGGAGAGAAACCTGTGGGCAATTCTTCCGTGTTTTGTTTAACGCCAGACGACCTGGCCAGCGGGACCTCACCTCCTTCTCTGACGATGATGTGCTGCAGGTGAACAATGTTCAGGATGCCCTCGAGGTCCTCGTCATTGAAGCCCCGGTTCCTCATGTCTTCCAGCGTGTCCGGGTAGATCACCTGGTCTCTCAGGGTGCCCAGGGGCATGTAGGGCCTGGCAAAAAGATAGACAGGGGCAGGCTGATGCCACCTCCAGGCTTATCTATAGTGGTATACCATCTGCCGGTACAGCTTGTGAACATTTGTTAACAGTTTGCCAGTGCTGTCCACTATTGTGATCTCTCAGTGCCATCTACAGTAGAATCTCGATAAACGGAAATCGCTTAAACGGAATTGTCGCTTAAACGAAACAACTATCGCGGAGTTGTTTGGTTTTGTATTCATGCAATATAAAAATATTCCCGTTAATCGGAACTCAAATTCTCGCGCCTCCGGGTAAACGGAACTGAAAATGAAACTATGTCGCCGACATATTTTTCGCTATCGCAGAAAAGAAAAATAACTCTTGAGTAATAAAACAGTATTATAAATGTTCTTAATATTTATTAGCTTTATTGCCCAAAATTAGCATGTACGCATGTGTTTTTGGAGTTTTCTTTTCTAATTTTTTACGCATAGGTGGCTATGTTGGGTAGGCTTGGCTCAACAGGGCTTCTGCTCGCATCTTAGGCCTAGTGTCCTACTTTCTGCGATAGTGGCCACGAAGCGAAAACACCGTGCGCTCACGTTAGAAAAAAAGATCGAAGTCAATAATGATCTCGATAGCGGTTGCTTCACAAAATCGGCGCTTGCAACGAAGTATGCCATTCCCAAAAGTAGCCTGACAAGGATTCTTCACAACAAGGAAAAGCTGTGGAGTGCGTTCAGCAGTACGCAATTTGGACCAAAGAGGATGAGGCTGCGACTCCCCGAACACGAAGAGCTTGAGAAGTGCTTGGCGTTGTGGCCAAGAAGAGCCCAGAGTGAGAACCGTCCTGTCATTGGACCCATAATGTGAATATACAAAAGCAGCAATTTGGTGTTTTTCTTCACTATTTTGCCTTCTACATTCACTTGCTGGTGTTTACAAATTGTGCACTTGTGGAAACAGCGTTTAAGCTGGCATTCAACATTTTTAGTGTACCTACACTACATACTCTCAGTAAATGAAACTCCTGATAAATGGAACAGATTTTCCTGGTCCCTTCAGGTTCCGTTTATCGAGATTGTACTGTACCACTAGTCTGCCAGGACTGCCTCCTGGTTTATTATAGCCGGTTCACAAGCCAGACAGAATTGCGATTTTCATACGCAGACCGTGTACCACATGACCAGCACGTCACCGATTCCTGCGATCTGCGCCTCGTCTGCGGACGCGCGGACTGATAAAGTCGAGCGCCTTTTCACTCACAGATTTTTGGCAAGAGATTGACTTGAAAAGCGTTTAGTCTGGCAACAATACAATGTTTTCTTTTTTTTTTTTTTGACAATTGAAACAAAAATGGCACATTGTTGTGTTTTGTGTGTTTGCTGGTTCATTTTGTCGCAAAATTGTTGTTAGTATGCGTGAAAGAAAGTGCAGAAACTTTGCCTGGCTGACGCGACGCAGGTTCCGCTACTCCTCCGGGACGGTGTCAAGAAGCTCCCGCCAAAACACGTCTAGCAGGCCGCGATAATTCTTAGCACGTCCAATCGGGCTTTCAACAAGCAAGACCTTTCTTGTGGCTGTGGTGTACTTGAGTGTTGTGCATGAGCGCGGAGTGCGGGAAGGCATCTCTGAATGCCCCTTTGCGAGCCCAGAAATTTGTCACTTCTACGCCGAATCCTTCTTGAGCAGGACCGTGCCTGTGTCACTGTCATGCCTTGGGTTAGTAAAGCTAGTGGCACTTCGCGCGAAGCCTATCACACTGTTTTGTCTCAATCTGTACGTAACAGCAGTGTAAGATTCTTTATCATGGCAGCAAACAGATTTCTCTCTTGGACAATGGTGCCACAGTGCGATGTTGGAGTTTCACTGGCACTGTGGGGTGGCGAGCAGGTTCGGTCCGTCCTCGCTGGCGTCTGCTTGTCGTCTCCCTTGTGTGGATGCTTGGGAGATGGACGAACCGCGGACATGTCATCACATGACCAATCCATCCGCGGATCAGTCCATCGTGTGAATCGACCATTAGGGTGCACAAAGCCACGAAGGGCCTGCCAGAGAGACACGCAAGGACAGACTGATGCCACCTCCAGACTAGTGCTATACGATTACTGTCAGTACTGTCCTATTAGGAGCGTTTCTTAAAAGTTTGTCAGTACTGTTCAAAAATATGGTCCCTCGATTCCATCTACTAATACGCTCTGCTGGGTAGTGTCTGCTAAACATAGACTGACAATTTCTTCTGCAACCTGTTGGTACGGTGAGCCAGTTCGATCAGCTGACATTCTGCTAAAACTACCTGTTAACAGCACACCAGTACTGACTGCTAAATATGGTCGGCCAATTTCTTCAACGCCTGCAAGTATGGTCCAATGCTTCTAACTGCTAAGAAAGACTGTTAGGACTATATGTTAAGCTAGGACTATATGTTAACAGTGTAGTAGTACACCATCAGCTAACATGGCCTGCCGATCTCTTCAGCTTTTAATGGTATGGTCCTTCAATTCTATTTACTAATAAATCCTGCTAGGGCTACCTGTTAACTGTCCAGTAACATTGTCTGCAAACACAGTCGGCCAATTTCTCCTGCATTCACTAGCATAGTCTGCCGATTCCATCCGTTAATAAAGTCTGCTAGTACTGCCTGTTGACATCCCAGTCAGTAACATACTGTCCGCCAATTTCTCTCGCATCCCCAAGTATGACCTACCGATTCCATCGGTTAATGAAGTCTGCCAGGACTGCCTATCAACAGCCCCGTAATATTGTCTGCAAACATTGTCTGCTAATCTCTTCTGCGTCTGCTTAATAAAGTGTGCCAGGATTGCCTGTTAACAGCGTCGCCCGCTAATGCAGCGCACGGTCTGCCATGGGAGGAGGGGTCACTGACCTCTGGGGGATGTAGAACATTTGCTTGTTGGGGGGCCTCTGCAGCTGTCCGCAGTAGAGGGGCCAGAGGCCGCTCAGGATGCGGAACAAGGAGCTCTTCCCACAGCCGTTGGGACCCGTGATGAGCAGGTGCATGTCTTGCGTCATCTGCCACACAAGACAATCCCACACCACGCGTCAGACGGATGGACCAACACAAAGCGCACATCAGACAGATCGAGGAACCGGGTCAACACAAAGCAGCAGGCAGCAAAGTGTTCTCTTTTACGGGGCACCGACATGTCTCAATTATTTAACGAAAGAAACACATAAACATGGGGAATTAATGCATCTAAAAGGAGACAGTGCAGTGGTGAAGACTGCCCAGGCAGCTTTCCCCGCTGCAGCGAAAGCTATATCGCAAACTGCTTTTACCGTAAACGACCCCATTTTTGTGAATTTGGAGACCTGTAAAATATTGCAAAAAATAGATCACCCGAATATATGACTCTGTGGTAACGATTGCATAGCACACCACTCCCAGTAGCAAAACTCTGTGCTCCCGAAACCCACACGAGGAAAAAACTCGCGAAATATCAAGCCCACGGAAATAAACTCCTTTTCAGTATTTGACATGACAGAACGGAGGAAAACTGAGTGAACAATAAAAAAAACACTGATGGTCATGACAATATATTTAACAACACAGTGAAATTGAAGTCGATCTGAACACTGTGGTAATACTATCAAGATTTTCAACTAAGTTTGTGCTTCTCATCTGACAAATAACCGGACGGTATTTTATTTGTTCTTTAAAAGCAGCCCATAAAAGCATCAAACACACTTGAGTGAACCTAGCTGCTGAGTAAGCAATAAGTGGGTGCAATGAATGCAACATGGTTGCCAAGAGCTACAGAGCTAGGGGCGCAACACTCGTTCCCGAAAGAAAGATAGAAAAGCCTTGCCTTGAAGGTCAGGCTGGGTACGACCACGTCGCAGTTCGGAGTGATGATGGGTACGTTTTCGAGAACCACAATTCCATTGCGCTCCACTACCACACCTGCACAAGGGCCGCCAGACAACAAACAACAATGTCAACTATACTCTGTCTCATCCTACGATGGACTAAAGGCCAAAGCTACGGTCTGCCAGGTCCAATCACGTTCCACGCTGAACTATGACATGCCTAACACTGATTAGGGGTGGACGAATGGTGCTCCGAATCAAAAAGCACTGCATCATGTTTATAGCTTCGAGAGTACAAAGAGCTTGTATGTCGTGTCTTTCTTTGCAATGTAAAATTGATGAGTCACTTAGTGCCATTCGATTCGAACCACTGTCCGCCCATCCCCACCAGTAATCCGAGACACGGGCAACCGATAGGCGCATCGAAGCGCAATACCATGCAATTTCTAAGTGACTCGTGATTGGATCTGGCGGTCCGTAGCTTTGGCCTTTAGTCCATCGTAGGATGAGACGAAGTATAGCTTCCTGCCGCATAAAGTGAACGAGCACTGATCAAAGACACGTCGAAACAGGTGGCAATCAGTTCATCGAACGATGTTTCATCGACACACGATGTTTCATTGACAGATTGTTTCATCAATGTGGCATCAGACTGTTGCCACAAAGCGGCGTGTACGGATGGGTCAGCTGGGTTAACTTTTTTTGTAAAAAGCTGCTCCAGAATGGGGGAGAGGAGGGATGGGTTAACACACCCCAATAATACACGCGCGACAAAATGTCCCTACAGCGTGCAATTCGCATAATGAGTGTGAATGAAACTTAAGTGTTGACGAAATATGTGTCCATGAAATGTGCGTCCATGAAAAGTTGTCTACGAAATGTAATTCCACGAAACGAGTTTCCACAGAACGATAAAGACCCACATCGAGACATGCCTCGCTAGCAAGCCTTCATACCTTTAGGGATCGCCAAATGGTCACAAAAGCACATTAGAATACCATCCATTATGTGAATCATGTTTGTGAGAGGTGACAGTAGTACTATGATTGTCACACATACTCTTACTTAATCGTCACATGTTCTTGTGACCCGTTTTTGTGATATGGGACAATCCTAGGATTTTCACATGTTCCTAAGCTTGAAATATGAGAGGATCCTATGATTGCTACATGTTTCTGACACGTGATTATTACAGGTTCCTTTGTGACAATCACATACTTGTGACATGGGGCAATCCTACGATAGTTCCATTTATTTAATTTCATTTCATTTATATCACCTCAAAGGCACTTAGCGATGCGTTACACGAGGGTAAAAGTAAGAAAGTTGGAGAAGTTGTGATATACATGCATATGTCTAAACAAAATGTGACAATCATAGGACTGTCCCATGTTGCTGGAGGTATCTGAATAAATGAAAGACAATACTATTGACTGTCATATGACTGTCACATGTTGAGCGGTTATGATCATCCAGAACTGCACCTCAATCTCTGACAGGCAGAAAAGCAAGTCAAAAGTGCTTCTAATGGTGCATAAAAGAAAATCTCAGACTGAAGAACACTACTCCCCTCCTCAATGTTCCCAAGTTTCATGTCTTTTTTCAACGTGATCACAGATTCTTGCAACGACTTTTCGTGGCACCACTCGGCGTCCAACGCATGGGGTTTCAAATTACCATCTTCAAGGATTTGCTGCCTTCCAAACAAAAGGTGTACACATTTTCTTTCCTTTGAAAGGGTTACTGGGACTTTGTTAATGCGCAGGAAGTGTCGTCCCCGACTATACCGACTTGCTTCTCTACTCAGCAAAGATAAGAGACGTTTCCCCAGACATCAGCATCAACTATTCTCGAAGCTGGCAAAAGTTACAGGCGCTGCCGACACGTCACGTCCAACCAACAAACGAGAGAATGCTGGTTCATTCTACAGTGACAAGCTCTCGCGATATAACGGCGGTCACCTTCTGCACAGACTGCTTGCTCGCACGCACATGCAAGCTGCTGCACGGCAAGGAGGATATAGGGGACGGAGAGACAAAGCAAGGCGGAAAGGCTTGCCAACATTCCCCACTCTTACCTCCTCCTCTGAAAGTACTTGCTGTTGGGCTAGTTGGTGACAAACGTTTTGAACCATGGTTAAAAGCGCTAAAAAGACCAACAGAAGACAGGAGAATGTTTCGAACCATGGTTGAAAGCGCCCGTGTTTGTCTTCCCTCTTGCATTCGTCTTTTTAGCGCTTCTAACCATGGTTCAAAACGTTTCGCCTCCTCCTCGCACCTAGTACCGCGAACGCGGCCCGTAAACCATGCGGCCCCGATCGAGCGGTTGAAAACGGTCTCGCGTCTGGGCACGCCGCACGAACCTCGAATCTCGGGCATGCCGTCCCTGAAGGTCAAGCCCTTCATGCCGAAGGCCTTCTTGACCGAGCCCTCATTGGTGACCGCCAGGGTGCGCTTGTAGCGGCCCTCGCTCACGTCTTCGAAGACCGACAGCATCTTGGACACGCGCCCCGTGTAGCCGGCCAGCTCCGTGATCTGCAAGAGTACGCCGCGAGGTTCAGTCGCCTCCAAGTGGGCTCGGGCCTCTGTCGCCACAATGTAATGCCGCCTCTGACTGGTGCGATTACCGCACACAAAAAAGTGGTCCCTCGAATTACACCAAATGACATCGTAGAAGTATCTGGGATGCCGCGACGATAGCAATACTCGCATATGCTCGTGTTTTTTGCCGGAACTTCTAGGACCGACTGCAGGTATCGCGACGTCCGACAGTGCGACACTCCGGATTTTGCAACATCGTTTGTTGCCACTTCGGGACGCCATGCCATCTCGATGGCCGTCTCAACAGCTGTGTTTAGGTTGTGCTCGCATAACCTATCATTTAATCATCTGCCTGTTTGTCCAACATACTTCCTTCCGCATGACAATGGTATATGATACATGACCCCTCTGCACAGGCAACGAACTGGCTTCTGTGTTTCTTCACGCAGCACAATGAAGCTTTGTGGAAAGGGTTCATCAATGTACACAACTTGGCGAGCTTTTCCAGCGCAGAAAAAACTACCTTTGTGTTTATACAATTAGCTATTTTCTTAAGCTTGTGCGCAGTCTTCTGCATATTCAGCACGACTGCTATCTTTTGTTTTCTTTTGGTTTCATCTAGACTAGAGTTTACTTTTGCTTGCAGCCTCAGCTATCGAGATGGCCATCTCTAATTCACTGTCAAGACCTCGGCAGGAGGCCTCCGTTCAACATGTGCACCGTTCTTGCCAGACACAAAGATTAGACTGTAAGAGAGATAATCGAGGCAGACGTAATCAGAAGATCTGGCGCAGGCTGTCAGCGTTGCCTTCACTGACCTGATAGATAAGGAGGTAGCGTTCTCGCGAGTGGCAGTAAAGCCTAGGATTGATTGAGTGCAATAATCACAGTGTATATATTTCCCAATTTACGATGATTAAACAGTTGAAGTCAGCGCTCTGTGTTGTCCAGCCTCCTATTTTAGGCTCGTCTCAAGTGCCACCGTGTATTTGAATACCCAGTACCAACTCGCCCAACTTTTTTGCGAAAGCAAAAAGATGCTTTCGCATAACACGCCTCGAAGGCCTGAAACGCCGGGCACTCGTCTGCTACAAACAAACTGGAAGCATCGAAACAATGAAGCAGTGCAGAACCCCTACTGGCCCAGGCACCGATGCAACAAAGCAGCGCAGATGTCTACAGACCTCATACGCAACAGTGCACACATTAGGGAGTGTCTGCCACATTGTTACACGCCAGATCTCCTGAATCCGGGCAGGCTCGGATCTTCTAAAAGAGCGCTCGAACCGGGAGAACACGTCGTTTAGGGTCGGGAACGGCCGAGGAAATTCGGGAGCTTCGGGAACCTCCGAGGGCTCCAGAGGAGGGAAAACCGTCTCCCACGATTCCAGATAAAGCTTCGGATAACTGGCAACCGTGATTTTAGGCGCCAAGTCGGTTGAAAAGGCTTCGCTCAAAAGCGTAGTTTCTTTGGTGGCTCTAGAACAAAGCGAGCTCAGAGTGTCTTTCACCTCCTTGTAGGAGGACATGAGCCTCTCGGTGGCATCTCCGCCGGCGATGAGGATGTTCTTGGCCGTCGTGATGAACTGGGTCCGGGTGCTAACCCCGTCGTCCCCCTGGAACAGGTCGTCTGCAAACGCGAGAAGAGGGGACATGCGGCCATTAGCGCTGGACCTCCACTGGGGCGTCCACAGTCAAAGAATTTCAAAAAAGAAGGACATACAACTGGGGCCCAATTGTGAGTTCGACGCTTCGAGTCCTACTCGGCATCTTCTTCGGGAGGGATTGTGGCGATGGCCGCTCAGGCTCGTCGCCACAGTCCCTCCCGAAGAAGTTGGACGCTTGGTATGACGTCCTCCTTTTTCAATTATTCAAGCCAACTAGACAAATCTCTGTCGAATGTTCACGTTCAAGCTCTAGGGATGCAGAGCACAGCCTATTATGCTCCTGCTATTCGCTTAATGATTTCTTCTTAATGAAAAGGCTTCTTGGCAACCTAGCACGCTGCCCAATTTTTTGTAGACATTTGTGACGCATAGTTCTGTGCCTACAAAAGAACTGAAGAAACCGAAACTGAACTATCTCCATTCTCATTTCTGGGCCTCCGAAAACAGAGATGACGTAGGAAGTGACAGTCAAGTGTGAATAGTCGGTATCGCTAGCATTTAGGAGATCGAGACTGGTTACCCTGGTGGGTTATAGCACCGCGGTGGCGCGATCGTTTCGTCTGATCTGTCAACATGGTCAACATGGACGACAATGACGCTCTCGCGAGCGAATTCAGTTCGGGCTTCCGTTCGGTGACCTAACACCAACGGAACAGGAGTATGTGTGTGGCGTTCTTCGCTATCACCCGACGGTGACCGCCCAGCCGGCAACGAGCGGCCCGCTGGCTCCGAGCAGTAAAGCTGTGAGCAACATTCGCGCGGGCGAGACGAGAGCGGCGCGTTGTCGAAGGTCAGGTCCCTGTCCCTGTCCGACAGGGACGCGGGGGATATGCCGAGGGGAAAGCGACAGCGACCCGGGAACCGGTTCCTCCGCGGGGGACGCTCCCCAAGAAGGAGAAAATAAACAGCACCATTTTTGCTTTCACCAGAGTCGGACGTCCACTCATTTCGTCGTCAAAGAACAAGAACGATTACTGGTCTTCAGTCGACCGTTTGAACAGCCATCTACGGCGCACAAATTTGGCATGACTACCACTTTGCAGAATCCTTCGAGTACCGTGTTCCCAAAGTAAACACGACATCGACGTCTGTCGACGACATCGACGCTGTGTTCTTTTTTATTTATTTCGTTTGACCATAGTTGCTCGTTGCCCGTTTCGCATCCAGCGTAGCAAAGAAAAGTAAGTATGCTGTTTTATTTACGGTTTAGTAATCATCTCCAATCCGATTTATACTTTTCATGGTTATTCAAGCGGAGATTAGAACAGTATTCCTAAAAACTGCGAACCAAAACGTGACCGAGGGCCCGTCTCTCGTTCGACCAATCGCTGATGCGTCTCTTGTGACGTCGCGCTTCTTGGCCCCGCAACGGTCACGTGAGCTCCGCTTCTCCTGGCTTCTCCCGCAACTCTCGGGGCGTCGCCCCAGTCGATCCCGGTATGATTATTACCGTGACTGTTTAATTGATTTGCGCTGCACACAAGCGCCGGTTTCGGCTAAAATTTGGGCAACGTGGCCTGAGACGTGCCTGGAACCCAGTTCAATCGTCAAATAAATATCCGAAATTGCCTTCATTGTCCCTTTAACGGCTAACTCCGCAATCTCATTGGCTACCGAATCGATAATAAGATGCTCGAAACTTGCCAAGCCCCGAGCTTCTCAAGCTGATGGTGACTGAGCACTCTTTTTCGGAATTTTCCGATTCAGCAACGTCGCGAAAACCACCACCAACCATGCAATGGTTGGTGGTGGTGAGGTGACACAAGCGACCAATACCATTCATAAATTGTTCACCAACACCTAGAAGTCACCTTCCCCACGACGACACCATTTCAAATACTACACCCAAATATTTCGGGGATAGTTCCTCGTTGAACAGTGTCGTAAGTATCCAGCTGTTAGCATTTGTGAAATGTGACCCAGGCATTATAACGTTGCACCTATGGAAGAGATAAATATTCTCAGAATCTGCTATGCGACTTTCAGCACAATGTTTCACATACCACAATCAAACACACTGTATACTAGGAAACACCAATTTTTTGGGATGTCAACATTAGCTTTTATGTTTATTCCACACAAAATGATGATATGCTTGCTGTATGCTCCACATTAAACTAAGCATTAAGACCACATTTGAAAACGGCGTTTGTGGTATTCGAGTGATTTTAGAGTGACAGTCAATACTGTTCAACTATCTATCAATTGTTCACCAACACCTAGAAGTAACCTTCCCCACGACTACACAAAATCGCACTTCCTAGTGGATCTTTTCTTTCTGGATTTATCGCTTATTTCACCCTCTGCCATTTCATCCATTTCTTTGCCTTTCTCACTGCTTTTACGTTGAAGCTCGTGAATGCTCTTCACGTCTGTCGCATCATTCAAATAAAATACCGGATCAAAACACTCGAAGTAAGCCAAACAACGGTGCCAGTAAACTTTCTTCGTTAACCTTTCTTTTTATTGTTCGCAATTTTCTGTCCTACTGTCTCAAGCAATCGCGACTTAAGAGAACCTCTAAAATTGCGGGCCGCTCAATTTTAAATGCCATCTGTTCCGTTGTAGCACTATCAGCAACTCGAAACAGACCAACCAACACACACATCCCATAGACGGAGGGAAGAAAGAAGCCTAACGATTTCCTACTCCTTCATTCCGTTCCTCCCAACTCGAAACAAAAAAAGCAGTCCGACAGTGCCGTTAACTCGGGGGGTGCGCGTTCGAGAACCCGCAATCACCGCCGCGCAGACAGCGACGACAAAAAAAGAAAGAAAAAGAAAACGTCAATGCAAAAGAGACGGCCAGTTACAACCTCCAGGGTCAGTGAACCCATAAGGGGCACTAAGAAGGACCCGACCGAGTGGGGAGGGGGGGGATCATTTCCTGACCAACCACCTTTCCTCCTCCCCCCTCAGCTACCTCCTCGCCCAAAACCTGCTTCAGAGCAACTGGGTCAGTACACCTCCGGTTGCGTCAGAAACTCTTCCTCATTGCACAGTGGGGCGGAGACTGGCCGGTATTTAGCAAGATCAAGGTCGGCTTCGTGACGGGTGCGGAGAGGGGAGGGTGATCGGCATCAAGGCCAATCGTCGCGGGGGAGGGAAACCGCTGTGTTTCGTTTGCAACGGGGTGCATCGCTACGTACGCACACTCTCGCTTTTTGTTTCCGAGCGCCCGACCGTCCGACCAACCGATTCGTCTGGGCAGCCCTTCCCGTCGCGCGCAGGAGAAGAAAAGCTCGACTATAGTCCAATCAATAAACAACAAACCGAAAAAAGAATTAATGGCCTTCATTTTTTTTTTATTTATTTATTTTTTATTTATTTTTCAGTCTGTCCTTGGCTCTGTCATTGAAGCACCCCGCAGGGACGTCCAAGCTCAAAGAGCTCTTTCTCCGTCACCCTAGAGGCTACCAAAGTTGTGCAAGCTCATGTTGACAACATCATGTGTCATGACGTCATGTGTTGTTTCACGCTTGTCGACATCTCAACATGCACGACCAAATTTCCAAGAAGTGTGTGATACTGCGCACGCTACGAGACATGCGTGAGAGGGCCTATATGTTTGGGCATACAGTAACGTTTTAGATGCGCTCGTGCTGGTCCAAGGTGCAATCAGTAATACGACAAACTGAATTGCTCGTCGCAAACTTCCAGTGCTCCAGAATTTGGCTGCACGCTACTGAAACACCATCAAGAGCGAGAATTCTGTTGATGACAAAGTAGTCTGTAGTGTGGTTTGTAACTTGTTTTTGTGCTTTCAATATATTGCTACACAATTTTGTATGTGGCAAAGTTCTCCAAAATGTGACAAAATGGCTTTGTTTACTGTCGACACAGCAAATGTGTTTCACAACGGATAGGTTGTTGTTCCCGCCTCACAATTTGTGCAGTGCAGTTAGAAATGGTGGAAAAAGTAATGTTGCCATATTCCGTGCCTCAGACTAGCGCGACACCAAACACGTTAAAGAAAAAATGTTCTACATGTCCCAAAAACAATGTTTTAAAAATAAAAATGCTCAGACACAGTTTCGTAAACGCCCACTTAAAGAAAATAAAAATTTTTGAAATACCTGGTTTGGACACGCATGTCATAAAAAAAATTTCTCGAAAAACTTTTTACGGCAATATTGATGGCGCGAGATTTATTTTAGTTGTGTCTGAATTATGCGCGAAGTCCATGACGTCACGGAATGGTCATACAATCTTTCCACCTCAACGAGATGGTCATACACTCTCTCCACCTCAACATGATGGCCACACCTTCTCTCCTCCATGCGTTCGAAATGCCGAGAGACAAAGTAAGTGGAAAGGAGGTGACTACCAATGAAATTGCGTCTCGCACCGTCATTATTGCTCTAAAATTTTTTTTTTTTTTTGCGTAAAAATTTATTTTTTGACACATGTGTCCCAACCAAACTGCCTAAAAAAGAAAAACAATTTTTTTTTTCTTTTCAGTGGCTTTTCGACATTTAAGCTGGCCAGCAATCAAAACGAAAAAGGTATCGTGAAGTGGCCCATACCTCAACTTGCCATATGCAGATTGCAACGTGAAGCGGCCACATATGCAGATTGCAAGATTCAAGGTCTTCTCAAAGTTAAGTGGAAGCAGCCAAGGACAGAGGTAAACGTCGCTTCGCAATTTATTCGTCAATAGGTAGTGGCATGCTAATCTGATGGCCTTTATAGTCAATCGATTCGTGGAATGGAGGAAGCGGATTGGTATCAAAGACTATTTTCATCTCGCGACCTTCAATTGACCAATTTGAACAACCGCCACGAAACGGATTGGTTTTCAAAGCAATATACATAACGGAGCGCTCACAGATTTCTGGTGAAGAATTCAAGCATTTTTATCTAGACTTTTCAAGGGTACGCCGAGCATATTCCACAAACCCGAAGACTACATAATATGCCACTTTAGGGGAACTGCGATTTCAAGTGTACAGCGGAATCTCGTTAATTCGAACTTGAGGGAGACCGAAAATTTGTTCGAATAAAGCAAAGTTTGAATTATCGGTAGTTTCCTCCCATAGGGACGCATAGGATGGGACCTGCATCTCAGTGTGAATAATCCGCAGGTTTGAATTAAGAGAGTTAGAATTAACGAGATTCGACTGTATTTACGTTTTTACATTACAGAGACAAGAAGAACTGGCTTTGCGAACAGAGCACTTCCACATTTGAAAGATATAAAGGTTTTCTTCAAAAAATATTGTGCTTTTCAGTAACCATGCATCAACAGCCCTCCTGCGCAATTACTCTTATTTCAGTATATCCCAGCCATTTGCTTTGTTTTAACTGGGGAAAAAGACAGCTTACGATTCGAAGTGCGTGACTGCTAAGTCGTTAGTGGTCACGCCTCAGCTATGACCAGGATCTCGACAGGCCTTTGGTATTTATGTTTGATAAGACTCTACGTAACAAACTGGCACTCATTTAATTTAATCCAAAATCAGAGTTAATTTGGTTAATAACTCGTAGCAGCGTAACTCCAGCTGACAAGATTGGTGACAAAATGCGAAGCAACCCTAAATTTTCCGTCACTCCTTATTTGCTTACTTGTAACGCTGTCTCCGAGGACGTACCTTTCCCCGACCAAAAGGATGAGGTTGTAACCGCATTACCTCGATGACGGTAATACTGAGTCCCAGAGGAAAACGCACGGCGCCTTAATAGCAGAGTACTGCGTCGCCAAATTCCTCCCGAGAGCATGCATACGTGCCCTCGCTGCCATTTGCAAGTGGAAGCGCATCGAAGGGACTGCTAAGTGCACGATAATGGGCTAAGCGAACGAGCATGGTTAAGGAAGTCGGAAAAGGAAGAAACCAGGACCAACTCAAGAGGATGGAAAGTTGGGCTGGTCGCTGCAAATGCATTATGGAAAACGGCGCGGAAGGTACGACGAACGGTGAACGAGAGCCGACCAGACTACGTGCTGACTATCAACTGAAAGTTGATTTGAAAAGATGTTTTCTTAACGCAGGACCGAGTTTCCCCGAGTGAGGGGAGATAGTCACGCACTGGCGGAGAGGGTGGAGGAAAAAGCGAGAAAGAAAGAAATTGGACAGACGTAGAACAAAAGGAAGAGGCGGAAGCCGAGTTATGTGGAGTTTTGCCCGCTTACGACACTTGGAAAAGACCCAGTTTGCTGCCGAGGCGGTTAAAATTACGCAAATGCTACGGTTTCCGACGGGGTGTCTGCGCTCATTACATCCTGTTGCACTTTGGATCTGCGTGTATGCTCACGGGACTCGTGGCTGACGAGACTCATGAGCGTACATGGGACATGTACGCTCATGGAACAGGAGCGTGTGCTCACGTACGCTCGTGAGACGCCGAATGCATCACCGAAGATAGGAAGCTTCGGAAGCCGGACAATCAAAGCAGACGCGAGACAAGATGCCGCGACGACTGTGACACTGCGGTTCACGCTACGCGATTTGTCGCCGCTTCGGGACCACTTTCGACGCGTGGACGGATGCTAAGCACACCCATGCTAAGCATACTAATCGCCATCGGAGACGCACCGGGCACCGTAGTCGAAGGCAGCGATGTTCCATGCAGGGAATTTTCTTTTTGGGGGGAATTTTTTGTCTCAATTTCAGTGAAAAGGAAAACGGGAATTTTAATGGCGATTATAAGGAATTTTTAGGATTAACGGGGGAATTCTGGAAAAAACTTAAGAACAAAATATTGAAAGGAAAACCATCTTGTGGTCCATGAGCTTCAAGAAAGTGAAAGAGTGGCGGCGTAGGAGGGAGAGGTGTCTGAACGACTACTAGGCGCAGCAAAACGGCCATGTCTATGGGTTATATCATTTAATTAAGAAAATGTAAATTAATCACTAACATTTTCTTCTCTTTAAACGTGCAATTTCACGCGGCTTTTGTGGGAAAATGCGTGCAAAGTGGCCTGCATGACCACAGAAATCAACTGCTGTGAAAGGTACCTCAAATATGGAAATTCTATACCCAAAGATTAAGGAATTCTTGGACATGGTATGGAACATCACCGGTCAAAAGGGCAGTGAGGGGGGAAGGGAGGTGCAGACGTACCGTCGTCGTCCTCCACCCTGGGTGTGATGCCGGTCATGATGGGCAAGGAGATCATGACCATGCCCGTGGCGCTCCACATGTACTTCATGAGGAACTGCTCCAGCATTATGTACCACAGCCGCTGGTTGAAGATGAGGTTCATCTGCCGCGCCAGGGCCCGGTAGCTCTTCTGCAGCAGGCCGAGCTCCACCTGCGTCACGCGGCAGAAAAACAGTCTAGGTTTTTCTCTACAGTGATGTCCCATTAATATGAACGCCCCTGTTCCTCCAAATAAATGCCCATAATGAGTCGTCCGTAATAACGAGACGAACATGCACGTGCTTACCCAGTTCGTTCCCGAAAATTTTGTCCACTGTGAAGGACTTGATTTTTGTGAGGACCCATTTTTCACGACTCGCAAAAGTATTGCAAAAAATAAATCATGCAAATATATTACCCCACGGTGACAAACACAAAGCGTCCCACTCCAGAATCGCTAGCAAAAATTTGCGAAATACTAAGCTTACGAAAATAAAGTAATTTACAGTTGTGGCCACCCGGCGGATTCCCAGCCCAGTTGCCCGACTGCGAGGCAAAGGTGCCGAACGTTTCCCGCGTGGCGGCGAGACGTCACGCTAGCCACGCGCACATCGGATGCGCCGCCTTGAGAAGGCAGATCAGAGGCGGCGCACGGGGAGTCGCTGCCTGGACTCAGGTGCCGTTGTTAGCGATGTTAATCGTCTCGTCCATGTCCCATTAAATGTAGTTTCTTGTTGTTGAAACCATTGGCTCCGTGTTATTCCTCCGGGTCGGGTATGCAGCAAGGCAAACCGACCACACAGTACATAGCGGGCCGCCCGGGTTCACACGCAGCAACCGAATTGCTATGACTTGCCATCATCATCATTCAGTTTGATTTTTCTTGCACTATTTAGACGCACAGCTACGCGCTAAAGACATGCTTTTATATCTTTAAATGGCATTGAAAATACTAACTTATCTTTCTGAAGAGGTCTATTTAAAAAAAACTATCCATATCAAACCAGAACCAAGTCTTTAGCTGTCATCATCACCACCACAGGGGTGTCGCAGTGAAAATATTGCTCTCAGCAACTGATCTCAGCAATTCGTGTTGATTTAGGGAAAGCTAGGGAACAACCCGCCAGCAATTTCAAAATTGCTCGAAAAGTTGCCCCGCCTGAAGCAAGCCTAACGATGGTTTGATGTGAGGGTTCTCAACCTTCCAGCGTCCTCAGCCTCTGATTAGACATGGCACCACAGCTTGTGTGAAATCAACCAATGAGACATTTTTCACCCGTTTGAGAGTTCAAAATTGGGCAAGATTTTGGCGAGACTGTCTCGCCAACCCCCCAATAGCGACAAAGGTCTCGCTGCCTCTGATGTGCTTGTCCTTAAAACTCCATCAACCCGTCAATGTCAGCTTGTGTATGGCAACAAAAAAAACTTGAAGCTTGCATAAAAAATGCGGGTTGTCAATGGCTTCCGACATAAAATAGCAGATGACAGCAACTTCCGCCCGCGTCCAATCTTAATCCACCGCAGTGCTCGGTTCATAGAAGACTATCAGCTTTTTTTTTAGGTCCGTTAGCCGCCGACGTACAGCTTTTACGCGTTTTATTTCCGTCTGCGAATGGCGCTTCGTAGCAGACAAACTGTCTATGAACGCTGTCTTCGCTCGCCCCGTGAGAGGCAAATTTGATCTCGCTCTGGCGATGACCCGAATCGGACCTATGGTTTCGTCAATGATGCAATGAAGCACTGTGAAAGTCTACAAGAAGAATAATGTACTCTGGAGTGTTTGGCACATATACACGTTGTAACATCAAAAAACAAAAAGGATGTTTTGTGCATTACTTATTGCACTGCACGAAGTGCTTTTAGCATTGGGAACTTGTACGTCTTGAGAAAATGACGTACCAAATCTAGTCCAAGATGCACCTACATACTATATATCGTAATTCGACACATGAGGGGGGACATTAGTAACAATCCACGAGGAGCCGGACTTCGTTTACTACGGTTCTTGAGGTGAATATGGGCATAGCTACACATCAATGGATGGCTCGGGTATTCTAAAGTAGTACTTAAACTGGGGGGACACTTTACTTGGGGGCGTGGAGCGTCGAAGAAATTTGGGAGCTCGGGCGGGATCACTGGTTTCCTAAAAACCCAGTTTGGAAACCTATGGTTTATAGAGCCTACACTTTTTCTTTTTCTTTGGAAAACAAAGGAATCCTGGGATTCTATCTCTTATTGTAGAACCCCTAGACTCTGCAATTAACAACAACGGTTGAGGGAAGCAGTGCCTAGAAGGGCGCTATCTGTACGTATGTGAAATTGCTGGCAACAAAGCATCCTCGTATTAATGTAAAGTCAAATTTGGTGCGAAGAAAACAAAATTTATCAATTTTTAATAATGCATAAAGAAAATGGAGAGATTGAAGAAATGCTTAGGACAAGCACAGATGTTTCAACTTTTAATGCTAATTTAATGCTGAGACCAATCAGTTTTTAGACTAAAGTTGTAAAAAAACCTCTAACGGGTGTCGTCCGCACATATGCACAATGGTGCAAACATGTGCAGGCATCCTAAATAGGACACATATCTTATTCCTGCTTTAAATAGTTCCACCCCCTTTGTACCGTCTGAGAGTTTATGGCGATCCACCAAAGCAACGGCACAACTGAAAGACTCCTTAACGATGTTCGAAACCACCTGCCACCTTCGTTTTCCTTCTACTTCCCTTCTTTTATCATTAATCCTTCGTTTCCAAATGACACATCCGCTGTGCTTTCTCGCATCTGCCTACTCTGCCGAGAAATGGCAACTGTGTGGTACGCTGCCGCATCCTCGAACGGGATGCCATGACACGCCACACGTATCATTCCAATCCTGCATCATCGTGAGAAATAAAAGTGAAAGAGAATGAAGCTTTGCAAGGTGCCCCTGGCAAAGTTTTTTTCCTGTCAATCCTAACGCTTTAGCCAACTTCTAACTAAAGCAGCGATGATCGCACTACACATACCAACAAAAAAAGCAAACAAGGTAAGTTCTTGCGCATCTCCGCAGGCTGTAAAAATAGGAGCTGTTTAAAATTTGTCTCCCCCCGTTGACTTTCCTCGCCATGTGCGTTGGAGCTCATCCAACTCGAGGAAACGCCTCGCGCATTTTCCACCAAAGCCCAAGGAAAACATTGATTGGAATTCACACGTCAGAACCCCCGCAGTAAAAATAAAGAGCTCCTTCAAACTCTGCTGGTCTCCACCCCCCGAGTCACTCTGCAATGTGACAGTGTTGACCGGAATTTTTATAGAAAATATATCTATTTCTGCGGAATTTTTCCTTGTATTCTCCTGGTCCTTGCTTAACTCTATACCTGATACATACTCCTTTCTCTCAGCGTGTACCGATAAATATTGATAAACCCCACACGATTATTGTTTAGGCGAATCAGTGAAACGAAATGGTTACTCCAAGAATTCCGTCAATTGTTTGGCATTTATTCTAATTGTATTTTAACCGTCTTGAGCTGAGCAAAATGAGAAGAAAAAAATCAAATGTGTGAATATGAGCAGTCTTGTCGGGGTTAATTTCAATTACACATTCCTGAATTATATCCGAAGAATGAATATGCAGCACCTTTTCTGATCCCTTGTTTCCCTTCCCCACATTTTACAAATGGCCTAGAGTCAAGGAGTCACCTCTTTTTTTTTCTTTGTAAAGAAAACGATTTAACAATTAATTAATTTTTAGAATGTTTTATTTCAAATCAGCAAAGCTCCTCAGAATCCACCCAAAATGTTGTTTTTTGTGCCCATGGATTACCTTGCAACACTAAGTTTATGGCAAAGAAGCTTGTTCTCCCTGGCCCATGAACAGAAAGAGGGAAAGGAACACTGTCGGTACTGCTCAAGACAATCTTGCGCGTCAGCCTTCATTTAACCCTGCCGAACGAGACTGAAAGACTCAATTAATTGATTAAGGCTCGTGAAGCTTCTCCACCTAACGGTTAAAAAACATTAGATGCTGTGGATGCTTTAAAAGGGGTGCAAGCTAGTGCACACCTAGAAAGGGAATAGCCACTACCAAGTGGGAAAAACAATGAATCCGGTAAGCCAACGGTCATTTATTTCGCATTTTTATTGGTATATCACCGAGGCTCTTCGACGAAGACTCTACGCTGATAACAAACAGTTTTGAAATCAGTTTTTCTGGGCACAAGCAAGCGCTACACGGGGTCATCACTGAATTTTATTCAAACTAGCTAAACTTGTAAAAGAACTGCTACTAGGACTGACTTCACATTCACGACAATCTAAAGCACTTGGAAGAAAAAAAAAAGAAATGCGTTCCAAAGACACTTACCGTAAAAGCTTTCAGTAAGGGACACTTGTGACACCTTGTCGCGGCCATACGGCTTATTATCACTGTTGTCATCCCTCTAGCAGATAGTTTCAGTTTTGCCGTAGACGCACAAAACCAAACTTCAAGTCGTGATATTTATTAAACTACACACAATTAGGGATGTCGCGAACCACCCCAGGTTCGATTTCGAGAGGTTTCACTATTTTCAAAGTGAACTGAGGTTCGAATTGGAAAAATTTCTATATTTTCGTATCGACCGAGGTTCGAATTCGAAAAATTCGCAACTTTCCATCACAGTAGAGTTTCGAAATCGAAAAGTTCGAAGCTTTCACGGTTTCTAAAATTTCCAGTTCGAATATTTCGAATATTTTTTACTTAAGGCTCGATAAATGCGAAGATTTCGAACTCTCCCAACTTGAAATTCTATATATTCGAAAAATTCGAATTTCTTGGGATCTGAAGTTCTAAACATTCGAAGATTTCGAAATTCTTTGAAATATAAAACTCGAAAAATTCGAACGCTTCGAATTTTTATAGACATAAAGTTCGAACAATTCGAAGATTTCTAATTTCTTTCTACTGTTCGAGGCGGGGTTTAGGCCGCACGTCCGGAGGCCTCCTGGCTCGTGACGACGACCATTCCCTGAAGTGAAGAACCCAGGGGTCCAGGGGTCCTCTTTTAACGCTAAACTCGAAAAAAAAAAAAGAAAAAAAAACTTCGGAGATTTCGAATTTCTTTTAAGTCCAAGTTTTCAAAGTTCGAAGTCCGGATTTTATGTTCCTCCACAGTATCAGTTTCAAATAATGTTTTCACGACTCACTGGTTTTCACGAAATCAGGTGTAGAAAAGTTAGGGTGTGATATTTAGACTCCGCGAAGTTGGTCAGGCAATTAAATGAGACAACTAGTGTCCCGGATGTGCTGGAATATTTGCCAGTGCAGAGTGACGTGTGACCATAGATCAGTAATTGTGACCGCCAGCCTGGGTGGGTGGGGGGTCTTTAACATGCATCACGCGGTAGTGATCACACGAACGCACTGTTTTACGATACTCATCCAGATCGAAACGGCCAGGGGCGGGCAGGAGGTTGAGGCTCAGAAAAACCTTGAAGCGACGTGGAAAACTACCTCCCCACCCCTTGCACGCTGGTAGTAATCCGATCGAACGCCGCCCGAGTGACGCTGGCATATTGTAAGTTAAGTTTGTAATTGTCCTGGAGGTTTATTTTCCGGGACGGAGGAATTGCCTCGCAAAAAGCACAGAAGCCGACACAACTCGAGGTCGAGGTCGCAAGAGGAAAAACGGGGGGGGGGGGGGCTCCAGCCCCCCTTTTCCCCCTTCTGTATATTTCGGACTGTTAAAGAAAACAATACGGGAAAAGAGGGCGTGGTCGAGCTTATTTTAATCCGAAATTATTTATGCATATGTATAGCTACTGTCGCTCTTCACTGCATAAAAGATCGCGTAGATGGTCATTGTCGGAAACTCGTTGTCAGAAGGCACTACTTGTCACATGCTTAGTGGTTCGGAAGTTCAAAGCTATGCCTTTTCGACCTGAATAACTGTGCCATTAATAAAAAAAAAATAAAAAAATAAAACATAACAATAAATGCGGGGATAAAAAGCTAGAGAAAAAAACTACCAAGAATTCGCCAGAAGTGTTGTATTCTTGCATATTCAGAGGCTCAGAACTTTGAAACAAGTTTCTCCTACCAAAATGTGCACAGGGTAAAAGAAACACGTCCAAGGAACGTGAAGCGAAAAAAAAAAAAATGTTTTCTTTTTTTTTCTTGAATAATATTAGAAATCTTCTACCATGAGTTAATTTATTCCTTAACGTGATAAACAATAAATACATTATTTTGTATTCTGCAGATAGCAATGATATGTACTCTCTGTGGTGTTAATTTAAATGCGATACCTCAAACAACTTAGACGAAAATAAATACCAAGTTTAGGGCATAATTGCCCGTAAGTACATGTTTGGACATTTCTTCAAAACTCACTTTAAATAACATTAATCACATCTTAAGACTACACTTACCTAGGCTATACATAGATCATTCTTAAAAAGTTTAACATCTCTACCATAAATAGCTTCGGCTAGCGCGCTTCAAATATGGCACAAACGACAATCGTCAAAAACCCGTCGTCCTTCCTCACCTCTTGGGAAATTTATTTCTTTAAAACTAAGCATGCCAGAACATTTAAATAAACGGCATGGTCTTTCGTAAGGAGCGCAGCACCGCATGTAAAAATTCGAGAGAAAAGAAATTACGAATGTACCTCGCTACTTGAATTCAAATGAAACCGTCCGCCGGTCTTTCGAAGTTCGACGAACTTCGAACTTTTACTCTCAAAGTTCGAAGTTCGTCGAACTTTTGACATTTCAGGATTCGAAAGTTCAAAATTTTTCTAATTCTCTTGATAACTAAGTTCGAAAGTTCGAAAATTGTTGAATTCCTTAGTGTAGAAAGTTCGAAAGTTCGAAAAGCTTCGAACTTTTTAGTGCAAGAAAATCGAAAGTTCGAAAATAATTGAATTTTTGGGTTCATCAAGTTCGAAAGTTTGACAAGCATCGAATTTTGCAGCGTTATAAGTTCGAAAGTTCGAAAAGGATAGAATTTTTTAGCGTAGTAAGTTCGGCGATTCGAAAAGCGTCGAACTTCTTAGTTTAACAAGTTCGAAGATTCGACTTCCGTCGAATTTTATAATATAGAAAGTTCGAAATCTTTCGAACCCTTCGAACCGCTTGATTCGATCATCGAAACTTTGGTTCGAAAAAAGTTTGCGGCATCCCTACACACAATGTCGAAAAGAAAAGTTATACCTTGTAATTCAGGGATGCTGCTTAGCTGAAAACAGTCGTAATCCCAAATGAAAAAATGTTGACCGGTGTTACCCTTTAAGAAGCAACATGTCAACACCCATGGGACTTGGAAGTGGGGTACAAGCAGAAGAAACATCATCCTCTAGGTTTGACCTTACAGTCTTGGGTCTCTATCAGAAACCTACGACAGCTCACCGCCTGCCTTGTTACTTTAGCCTCGAGCGAAAAAAAAAAGATGACCTTGATCAGGGCAAAGCATCAGGGCCATCGAGGTTACGATCAAACTCTCCGAGGAATCAATAACTTTCTCCCCCGCTCGGAGTTATGAAAAGAAGTCAGAGAACAAGCTTCTCTGACAAATGAATTATCATGCGCTGTTCAGCCACTTAGACTGTAATCGTGTGACCAGTGCACCACCTATGCAGGGTCATGATAGCTCCATTTGTCACCACAATCATCATAAAGCTAAAGCTCCGAAGACATTGTCTACGCGAAGACTGGACTCAGACGCGGCGTTCGAACGAACCCGAAGTGGACCATTAGGTGTCGGAAAGACCGAACCTAAGGCAACCTGTTATTTTCTGCATGGATAATGGCGGCAGAAACGATAAGAAAATGTTTCACCATCGACTTCGAGGAAGACGTGCACCCCATTCCATCCTTTTTTTTCTCATTTTTTTTAAAAGGCAACAGGTGCCGTTTTTTCCTGGTAACACTGAGTGATGATTAATGGCACGCATTCCATCGATTCTTCGGCGGGCATGTATCTGAGTTTCGAAGACGACTGTCGCATTTGAGGAAAGTGAAGAGCCGACATAAATAAGCACAGGAGAAATTCAAAACGACCAACCAGGCACCAACAGCCTTACAATTGGAGGAGAAATCAAACGCAGTGACATTTTCTGTTAAAATCGCTCGACTACAGGGGTGTTCAGAATGTAGCTCAACGTAAAATCTTAAACCATCTCCAACCTGTTTCAAAATAAGAAAAAAAGATTAGTTGGGAGATCAAAAACAAGTTCTCCTGTGTAAAAAAAAAAATAAGTTTCTCATTTATCCTTTAAAGTATGCAAAAAAAAATTGTCAGCAACCTTAATCTCTCAAGTCCTATGATGCATAGAATGCAGTATTTAAGGACCGATTGCTTAAATTTGTTTAGAAAACACAAAAGAGTCATTTCAGAGACTGAAGAAGAACATGTTGTTTAACTGCCATCTCCTTCCTCGACATTACCATACACTATGGGGTGTATCGGGGGAGTATCGGCAAGTGGTAACTATAGTAGGAAATGCAGGGCGAACTAACTGTAGTAGGAGACGTGGGACTTCTTATGTGCACCTTGGTCGGTGTACATAAAAAGTATCTGGCGAGGGACAAGAATGTACGTACTCAGTTTAATTCAAAGTGTGCATTGTTTTGTTTTTGAGTCAACTGTGACCAAATCGGCTGTGCCGACATGCCTCGTCATAGTGTGTGCGTAGACGGATGGACAGACATAATTCTGGGAGTAGGGCTTCCGTTATGAAGAATTCCGAGCTTTAAAACCCTGTTGGCAGGAGCAACCAGTGCTACGAGGAAATCTGGGTTGAACCTTCGAGGAACTCTGGGCCTAAAAATTGCCGGAAAAACAACTCTTTCGACCCATTGTAAAAACGAGAAAAGGCAGGTTGGAGCCAATCCGCTTCACGACAGAGTTGACCTCGGAGGCTGCGCGCCAAGTTTGGGAACAATGCTCATCACCAGAAAGTGTCGCTCCGCAGAAACGCTCGGCGGTTTTAGAACCGACCTCGAAAGACGCACGAAGGAGGGGACGAAACGAAGTGCCCCAAATTAGCCTCCGCCCTGCAATACCCCGAACTAGAAAATGCCTCCACTTTCATTTTTGTGATGCTAACGAAGTGGGACGGAGAACGCACACCTCTCTTCCCTCAAAACTAATTGCCGCCGTGCATCAACGAGGTGCCGTCTTCGGCGAACGGCGCTCCTGCAAAAGACAAAGGAAGCAGGAAAAAAAAAGTAATAAGACGAGCGGAGACGTCTTATCGCCTGAAATCTGCACCTCTGGACAAAGCCATTGTTCCACACCCAACACTTTCCCTGCTCTTTTGTTCAAACAACGAGGCGGGACGGAGAATGACAAACACTGCGGAAAACCAAACAAATTCCTCCAAAGTCAAGGTCGGCCAGCGGTACGAGAGGAAACCAGCCCGCCATCGCTGCGACCCGCATACCAAAGTCGTCGGGGCTTCCTCCGGCCGAGAAAGATGTGAGCCACCCATACCAAAAAGCGGTCCGACCAGGTAGGAGCGTTACGTAACTCCTTCTGCAAGGGTCAGCCTGCCCTTGAGGACGTACCATACACGCTTTAAATCTCCCAGCCTTGTCCGATAAGGCTGTTATCGTTCTGCAGAAGGTTGACCTTGCGAAAAAGGGTTATCAATTCGCGAGAAATCAAAACAAGCTCTGCCGCAATCTGATGCCCCGTGAAACTGTGGTGGTTTCCGCACTATTACACTGCCGTAACGCGTTTCCAAACTCTGGGGCTCGTGGGGAACGTTCGAGGCACCGGATCAGAGTAACTCTGTTCGTGTGATCGCTACTGCGTGGTGCACGTTAAAGTCCCCAAGTTAGCAGCTGTTCTGCTCCTGCTAAATTTCTCATCTGTGTGATCGCTACTGTGGGGTGCATGTTAAAGACCCCAGGTTAGCAGTTGTTCTGCACCTGCTAAATTTCTTATCTACAGCTGAGAGACGGGTCACCCGTTAACATGTGCCAACTTCGAGGCTGTCTAAACATACAAGCAATGCAATTTTTTCAGAGTAACTTTACAGAAAAGAGTCCTTGACTCATATTTGCCTCGGGTTGTGTTTGAATTAGCGCTACCTTTCCAAGAAGGAGACCTTGGGGTCTTTCCTCAGTCAAGATAAATATTGACGCAATGTTTGCAAAAGAGATGCGATGGGCCTCGGTTCTTACGATGTGTACGGCGGCTGCCAAGATATTAGCGTGAGGCAAACAACGTCGCTGCCTGTTCGACCGACGCGCACACATGCGGAGCAAACATCCATCTCCCGAGAAATAGCCCGACAGGTGAGTCTCACGTGGCAAATAGGTCGCTGAGGAAAACCTATCTCAGTTTGTTCCATAGTTTGCGCCCGTTAAAAGCGAAATGTGCGTTTCAAAAGAAATAATAAAAAAAAAAAAAAAAACTGCTCAATTTTGGGGCAATGAAACGACGGAATAAATTAGCCAAAATAATGCCGAAACGAAAGCTCTAGCAAGCTCGACGAAAGAAGGCAGCTCTGTGGGACAAAAAAAGAATGTGTAAATGTCGGCGAAACGATTGAACATCCCTGTAGGTGGAAGTAGCGCTGAAACGCTAACATTTTTGCGTGGAAGGTATGTCGTCCCAGAAAGTTCACAGAAAAAAAAAGGGTCACGGTCTCACAGCAGGAAACCTTTCAACCCAAGAACGAGCTATATTTAGAAAAAGGCAGCTTTGGAAAAACGAGTATGTGTTTTAAATTAGGCAATAAATTCCGGACGGTATTATAACCCCCGAGAGACACATCTGGCAAGAAATAAATGCTTATAAAGTAAGAAGATGCGGTGCAACAGGTGCATTGAGAGAAGGTGGGTGTGTTACCAAAACAAGTGCAGACCAATCTCACTAAGTGCTCCACGCATGCGTGACAACGCTGTAACTGTAGTCCACAGGAGGCAGTGAAAGAGACAGCTCGTGCCGTCTCATGTTCTGCTCGCGAACACTCGCAGCAGGGTTGTCACACATGCACAAAAAGTACAGTTTCAACAACGCATAACGACAGCCGCAGAGTAACGAAACTTTCTAATGAGATTGGTGCATAGACCCTTTTCAAAATTCAGGGCCATCAGGTAGCTCAAAAAGCAGTTCCATCTTCGACCAACTAATGGCGGTCATGCAACTGTATCTCATCGGGTACCGTCACTTTCGTATTTGAATGGCAGATGAGAATTGGTTCTTTGATTACCTCACAATTCTTTCTTGATTTGTTTCAGTTTCGACAATGTGAACATAAGAACTAACCAGTATAAACCCATTTTCCATCATCGAAAGGCTTTAGAGCCAAACTTGTGCCAAGAAATTGGTTGGACCACACTCCGAAATAAAAGCCTACACTGTTGTTGTTGACGTCTTAAACGTACAGGCCCCATATATCCTCTGCTCGGTAGTATCAACTTCTTCCTTTGTCCGCCTCAAGAAGACGCCATTAGTTTGGCACGGATGCCATACTCTTATGGATGGATGGACACTAACGGATGCACTCTTTATAACGGGCGGCAGCTTGCACCATGTAGCCTAGAAACCAAAAATATTATTTTTCCTCCCCGCCAATTTCCTTCCCCTCCGTCCTCTTGTAACTATCACCAGGCGGTGTAAGATAGTGCCAGAATGACTTTTAAATAATCGAGAAAAAAAAAAAAAACATTACTCCCATTTTTTTTTTTCTTCCAGCGAGGGAGTTGCCAATTTTCCTTTGGCCAAACCTTGTCGGCGCCAGCCCAACACCATGTCCAATGAGAGACAGGGTTGAGACTTCGGGCCGGACCCACACGACAGGGAGTCACCAATTTTCCTCTGTCCCCAGCTGTGCTAGTTATTCGTACGTCCTTCGATTCTCCCTAGATGATTTCCACCAGTCTTTTAATCTCCTCTTTGTTACTGCAATGCCCTTTTCACTCCATTCCTCTGTTCTCATCGGCAAACACCAGCACTCCGGCCAGATCCGTTCCCCATCCGGGGTGGGTGGGAGTGAGCCCCATGCACTTCAATACTCTGTTCTTTTGTCTCGTCTTCCCCTTGGCATACGGTACACCGCCTATCTATTTCTTTATACCTTACCCTATATGTCCTAGTTCTCAATACTCCCATTCTAGCTTCAAACAACAATTAACTCCCGCATGAATTATCATACCAATCTTCTTTCCTTATTTCCTGTTTTCCTTTCCTATACATAGTTAAAGCCAATTTTCCCGGCATTCCTTCCTCCCGCAGTCTCCTCTCTGCCTCCTTCGCTTCCTTTTTTACAGGGGTAGTCTGCTCTGTCCCAGCACTTGTCTGTTTGTATTCGAGTTTCAGCTTTCGGGTTCAGTTTGTCCGTCCAGTGTTCAGACTCTTCATATATAAATGTTTATAAACCTTTCTCCCCCATTGTGTATCCTCCACTGTGTCTAGCGTTCATTCAAATTTCAATCTACTGACTGCCTCCCTAAACTCAAAAGGTGCCCAGCCCATCTCTCACTGCACTCCTTCATTTGGTGTATACCCATGTGCCCCCAGTGCCGGTCTGCCCACGCCCCTCTGGCGGGTCGTCTTTAAACTCGACTGGACTTCAGATTTAATGCATAGTACCGCGTTGCCAAAAGACAAAACCAGCACCATGACTCCTGTCCATATTCCCCTAACAGCTTCATTAGTACTGTAATTCCGAGGTGCCCCATGCTAGGGTTTTGTGTTTTCGGATAAATCCGAAAAAATCCGATTAACACTCACCGGTAAATTTTTTTTTCACTTTCGATTCATCCGGAAAACTCCAAATTTCGAAGCCACAATGAAACAATAAAAAGCAAAGAAGTCAATGTTTCACAAATAAACTTCACAAGAGCACAGGGTTAGTAGACCTCAGGAGATGCCATTTCAATTTCCTTTGAAATCTCGAACTAATGACAAAAGGGGTTTGCCTTTTAGCTCGTCAAGGTTCCTTCAGAACAACGGGTCATGGCAACCAGACTTCATTTATTTTCTTTTTTTAATTTTTAAAAATAGGAAACACGATGAAATTTTGAATATCAGAAAATTGAGAATCTATTAAGAATAAACACTGTTAACCCCAGAAATTTCAGCAAAAAACACACACTGAAAAACACACTCCGAATTTTGTGTAAAATAAACTCAGAAAACACGGAATCCTACCTATGCTTCATTATCACAGAGTTCCTTTTTCTTTTTCTGATCATATTCTCTTCCTGTTCTTCTAAATATTGCTTTCCCTCATTCAACCATAGGCCCCGATATCTATACTTCTCCACATATTCTATTAAAATGTCTCGTATTTCCGCTGGGTTCATTGTTAAAGACCATTATTCCTGACTTGTCGTTACTGAATTTCAGGCCCAGACAGTTTCTTTTCTCTCCACAGACTTTAATCAGCTTTTATAAACCAACCCAGCTATCTGCTAGCAGTCCAATTTCATCTGCGTAGAACAATCTGGTATAACTTGGTTTACTTTTTCACCTCTCTCCATATACGACACATCAAAACCTAAATTGCACTCTTCTATTTTCTTTTTCATTCTACTCAGGTATATTATAAAAAGCAAGGGCGATAGCAGACTACCCAGCTTAAGCTGTCTTTTTAATGCTGCTGGTTCCATTATTTATGTTTCTCACGTTATAACCACCTTCTTATTTGTGTATACCTGTCGTAAAAGCATAACCAAAAGGACATTGAAATCATACTTTATCAGTTGTGCCCATTAGTTTCTTCCGAATCACATTGTCATACGCCCCTTTAATGTCTAGAAATGCTACCCATAACAGTATTTTACTCGTCCGTGCCACCTCTATATATTGCGTGATGATGAATGAGTTGTCACCTAACTTTCTATCACTTCGGAACTTGTTCTGCAGCTCACCTAGAATATGGTGGTTCTCTGCCCATTCTTCAACTCTTCTTTTTACCACTTGCATCGCCAGTCTGTACAGGACTGCAGTTACTGCTATTGGGCGGTGTGATGTTATGCTATCCTTATTTCCCTTGCCTTTGGTAATCTCATCCTGCTCAGTTTCAAGTCCATTGCATAAATCTCCCCCCATAATTATTTGGTCAATTGCCTATCTTAATTTTAATTTGCTTTTTTTGCCTAGTGTCTTGACTAGTCTCATTCCTATGCCATTTGAGCCCGTTGCCGTTCTGACTGGAACCTTGTTTTCTGTTCATTCCCATCTCTTTGTTGTCGTTTCAGTTGTCACATCTTGCGAAGTGCTGTTGCCTGTGTTCTGTCCAATCCCGTTCGTTTGAAGTTCTGAGAATGTTGCCTCAATTGTTTGTTTAATAAATCCCCTCGCCTCATCGCCCTCTATCCTTATCCCCACATGTGTGGTCAATGAACATTGGAACCTTTCCGTTTTTTTCCTTCAAGCATTTTTGTGTTTCCAGAACTTCAGTGCCACATGCTATCATTTTGATTTACCTCCATTATCTACGTACTGCACTCCTGCTCTCCCACTCTTGGCCAGGATTAGAGCCAATGCCTCTCTTTTTCTTTCCTGGAATTTATCCCGTTTCATTGCTAATTCAGCAGGTGTGGCGGCCATTTTTTTTGCCCATTTATGTTCCTCGAGGCCTCCTGTCCATCTGCTATGGCTGCTTTAACTTCCTTGTCCCACCAGCTTTTCAGTGTGCGCTTTCTACTCCTTCCTTTTTGCTCAATTTTAAACTTTTCCAACTCTCTTAAAAATTATTATTAAATTGTCATACAGTGCAATCCACTTATAACGATAATGAGAAAACACAAAAATTCAATCGTCAGAACCGATTATTGTTGTATCTGGACTAAATACTGAGCGTTTCTAGTCTAGAAACTAATTGTTATAAGCGTTACATCGTTATATGTGGTATCATTATAAGTGGATGTCCATGCTCTCTCCAGTTGTACAGCTACTATAGTCTCCACTTGTTCGGATACTTCCTGTAGTTGGGAGTCATTTAGGGCTGATTTACTTTCTCATTCACGAATTTGTGACTAGTTCTGCTGCATCCAAATTTTATTTTAAGTCGCTTATCATCACTCCCTAAGCTTTCTGTGCCGTCCTCATCTATTTCTATGCGTCCTAATCTGTTGCACAATTTGGCAGACATCAGACAATAGTCGATGGTTGAGTGCAAATTGTTTCTCTCCCTCATTATTTTCCCCATCGCATTTTTTTTTAACGTTCACCAGCATTAGATCTAGAGCATCGCAAAATTCTTGTAGACTCTTTCCTGTTGAATCTGCGTATCCATCAAAGTCTTCTAAGTGTGCCTTCATGTCTCCTAAGAAAATTACCTCACGATTAATGCCAATTTCCCTGACATTTCTTGTAATACACTTTGAGTGTGGCGCATTTTCCACTCTTGCATCAGCCCCCGATTTTAGATTAACAAATCCTACGAGCGTGACTTTTGATATTGCCTTCTAACCACATGAGCTCTCCAGGGCTTTACCTCACCCTTGTCCATTCACAAGTGCACCCCTTTTCGTTCCCCTTTGCACCTATTGTGGGATGATGATAGTAATCCGAGATGATGAGAGCGATCAAAGTTGCCAGACTGAATTTCGAGAAGGATCTACTGACAGGTCCCTGCATACAACCGCTTGATTTAGGCAACCTTCCAGACTCTCCACCCCACTCCAACGCGCGGCATGATGAAGATGCCGGCAGCACTCGTCTACAGGTCGTTGGACGGCCCAGGCAGACCGTGACGACGAATTAGCTTCCCGAGCACTACGCACCCCACAACGGCACTCCTACAGAGGTCTGAAGCAGCAGCGCTCGTCATCCTTCGAGGTACACAATGTCTGCATCTGCTTTGCACGTGTCCAAATGGGAGTGGCGCAACAATGGACGGACCGTCACGGGGAACACAGACAGTGAAAGGAGGTCGGGCCCCAAGGCCGCTTCGACGGCGAAGCGAGGTCGAGGCTGGCATGCCCCATTGGAGCTCTAGATCTGCCGAATGATAGGGACCTTTCTCCGCTACTTTTTCCGGGCCTTTACGAGACGTTAAAACACAAACGATTCGTGAGAAGGTTGTTACAAAGAAACCTGGAGACATGTCTGGTATTGTTCCTTTCTCTACGATTAAAATATTGACCTAGCCGACAACCTCGCTTTAAAGGGACGCTTGGGCGACTTCGGAAGTACGAGCAATCATCTCCCAGACGACAATAAGGTTGCTGCAAAGAAACTTGGAAATATGTCTCGCACCGTTCCCCTCTCAACGGTCAATATAATGGCGTCATAACAGGTAGCTTGCAACCGCAATTTTAAAAGATGCTCGGACAATATTGGAAGCCTGAAAAATTGTCTCCCAGACGACAGAGATTGCCAAGTTTGATAAAGACAGGGGTTTCATTGCTCATAGAAATCAATCGAACCGGGGCAACTTTATGTTGCAATGTGGTCAAATGTACCGGTGCACGCGCGCCCTCTCCCAGGCTCAGCGCCGACTAAAGCTGCGTGTGCGCTCTCCTCCTCTCCTCGGAAATGCCCCCGAAAATTGTGTAGCGGGCGAGGAGGAAGGGGTATGTGTGACGTGTTTTGGCTTCCATAATAATTCGAGTTGAGTTTCAGCCCGAGGGAAAGCCGAGGAGGTTGCTCGATGCTGACACAGATAACACACAGAGATGGACATTGGCCCCTTTCAACCCGGTGCATGGAATATCACTTGTACCCAGCATTGTTTTGCAACCTGAGGTACAGATACGAGGGGATGGACTGGACTGTTTATCTTCTCCTGAAAACAAGCTCTTATTTCCTGCACTCGGGTACCACTAGGGCCTGGAGTTGCATGACAACTCGGTTAGTAAATGTGCAATAACTTAACTATCTGTAAAAAAAAAATTAAAAGAGGATTAGGTTTTTTTCTTTCTCAGATGATTAGCTCCTACAAGCCACCCATACTTTGTTTCAAACTTTAAGTCCAGATGCAGCCGACACTACAAACTGATTGGACCAATCAGACAGCATCAAAAACGCACCATCATGGTGACCCCCATGTTTCTGTATGTGTTCTCTTATCACTGAACCAATCCTAAACAGAATAGTACCAGTACTTGTGCCTTTGACGCAGCTTGATGGGTACCGTTACCTCGCACCGTCGGCTGCCTCTGAACTTAAAGGCCGACGTACAGCCTCGTTTTCTGCAGAGAAGATAATCCTCTTAGCGTCCTCCTCTCCTAAGCTGTGAGGGGGGCAGTGTAAAATGGAGAGATATAGGAAAGGAGGAGGAGACCAGCAAAAGTAGAAAGCGCGAGTATGTCGGCTTTTAAGCTGAAATGAAATATAGTCGACACAGCAAAAGTGGCATCACGGCGTGTCATATTCATTCATAAGCAATAAATGTAAGGTTGTCTTCAAGTCCTAGCCTATTGTGTAGCACAATGTGATTTAACAATTTATCCGTCTTGAAGAGAGAGAGAAAAATAAATGATAATTGAGGAGAGTAGTATTGCGGAACTAATAAAAACGACACAATATTTCTATGGGTTCTTCAATTTTGCTGCCTTTGTCTATGATTTATCCTACCAATGCGCAAGGGGTGTGCCAACGTGTTTTTTTTTGTCTATAGAATCCAAGCATGTTGGTTAACTTAATTAAAGCAGTTTGCAATTCCAAGCAAGTTGTAGAATAGAGTATGCAAAGGAAACAGCGTCGTTGCCATGTGCGCCAGTCCAAAATGCAGTTTGGGCCTGGCGCACATGCACATTGTCGATGTCGCAATTTCTTTGCGTTGGAACAGAATGTGCAAGTGCCGTAAAGGCAAGGACAAAGAACCGCGACTTTACTCCTACATCTTTGCATTTTTCTTTTGTACTTCGACGTAGTAAAGCTTTTGCATATGCTCTTGCAAACTCACCACCATTGCTCCGAGCGTGCGCCTATCACATGTTGCCGGAATGCAACTGTAAGAGGGCACCTTTCAGCACTTCGGCCACAAACAAAGTGTTGGCGAGCATATGAACCAGCAAGCATTAGCTGCCAAATGGAAAGGAGGTCCCCAGTCGGAAAAGATTGCATTGACATCATTTCATCTTCCGTGCTAATAGTCTATCTGTCGCAAGTAGATGAACCGCCAGATTTTACAGCACAGAAGTGGCGCTTCGAAGCAAGCAGTTCTACTAGCGCTGTTGGTTCTTATTATGAACGTCCAGTGCAAGCCACGTGCGAAAATTAGCATTATCATATGTTATTCCACTCACAAACTGTTGCTACTGTCCCAAATTAAAGTATGCTGCTGCAACCTGCATAACCCCTTTTCGTGGCAAACTGGAACGGAAAATTCAGTGTGTCCTCGCATAGATTTCCATTTTTTTCAAGAACAGCCTTGAGCTCGCATTAACTGAAGAGCATGTTGGTAAAATTGACTGACCACAGAAAGAATAAAACAAAAATCAGGATGCAGGAGAACAAATATTTCAGGAGAAACGAACAGCCTTGGGCCATTCGTTTCTTTAAAGACGACCCTGTTATACATGTGTCCTTGCCAGAATATGTAAAGTGTTCTCTTTTATATTGCAAAAATAAATTATGCATCACTGAATGCTCATTCTCTGCCCAAATGTAGCGCTAGAGGTCTGAACCAGATGCCAAAGTTCCAGCATTACCTGTTACCTTATTCGAAGGTTATAAGTGATTTTCTGAAAATTTCAATGGGAAAATAGGGCCCAATTTTTTACTGTTTTCGGTAACTGACGTAACAGCAGCAGCACCGTAGAGCTGCTCGCTCCCCTGGCGTTTTTTGCCTTGCTGAACACAGGTCAGAATAAGCGTGACTTGTGTTTAACATCCTCGGACGGCACTTGAATGCAAGCAGGAAGTGCCATCGGACAGCGAAAAATTCGTTGTCTGCTGATCTTTTGCGGTCACTGACAAGAGAATTAGTGACGCCACCGTAAACATGAAATCACTGGAGGATATTGTGCAAAACTTGTCAGCACTGTAACCGGTCCCCCAACTTTTTAACTGGCTACACAGATAAAAGAATGGAGCTGCCGCACAAGTAATTTCGTCAGCTTTGCTTGTCCTAGTCAATTGCAAAAAGGTTCCTCAACTTACACACGGAGTGCAGTCCACAAACCCCTAGTTGGTACAAAGCTTTCCTGCCGAGATTGTGCCGGCATATCCGTCGGAGCCATTCGTGACGGGGGCGAACCGATTGCTCTAGCATCGCCTTGTCCTGGTTCCTTAAAATCGCCGTAATTCTAAACACACCAATACTGCTGGCCATAGCTCCAATTTGTCGCCGACTTTTACGGCTGGAACAATAGATTGCGGCACAACTGACCATTTTAAACCTCGAGCGAGCGTACAAACAAGAACGTGAACACAGCCCCAAAGCACATAAAATGTAGCAAAACAGTGACTATGGAGGTAGGAAGAAAAGGAGGCAACATACCGGCTCAAGTCAGCCAAATGAGAAAATACCAAGCGACGCCCGAAGTAGAAATTGCGGTCAGTGGGGACGCCCCCAAGGGTGCCCAAAGATGTCCTTTCCGCCCAATAGAGTCCTTTGGTTTCGTTCGTTTTTCGCCATCGTTGGGGGCGTATCGCTCAGGACCAGAAATCTCCCCCGGCTTCACCTCTGTTGGCGTCGTGTAGCCTCCAGAAGCTTCCTACCTCCATGACAGCGACGGATGCCTCCAACATGAATTCTGGCAATATTTTAGATTCAAAAGTAGCATTGTATCATGGTCTCATCTATGTATTTGAGAGCTCTGTCCGCTGCCATTTTCCCATTGAAAATCACTTATAACGTTTAAATAAGATAACGGTTTGTGCTTAAACTTCGGCATTTGATTCGGATCTCTAGCGCTACAGTTGGGCGCAGAAGAAGCGTTCGGCAGTGCGTAGTTTATTTTTCGTAATAGAAAAAAAACAAAAAAAAAACTGCATTTTTATTTTTTTTTTTTCGGGGGGGAGGACATTTTGCACTTACAAACAGCAAAAGAAGGCCCGAAGGCCGCGTGTCCCTAGGAGCCGGACCTTCGGTGTCGATCAAATCTACTCCGGAAACGCGCAGCCCCAGGTAGTACAAGGAGGTATACTTGGGAAGGCCAAAACAACTCACCTTGTGGCCGCCGTAGAACGCGATCTCCTCGGCGTTGGCGATGAGCCTGGAGTGCACGAAGCGCAGGTACCCCTTGCGACGCGCCTCCTCGGCGACCATCTTGCCGAAGCGCGGCGTCATCTTGCGCAGGATCAGCGCCGTCACGCAGACGGCACAGAAGGCAATGGCAGGGGCCGGCACGCCGTACGCGCCCATCTCGTGCGCCATCCTAAACAGGGTGAATGTGATTACCACTACGTCCAACATCGGCTTGGTGATGTGTGAGTACAGGTGCGCCACGGACTGGCTGAAGGTGGTGATGTCCTCGGTGAGGCAGTGGTCGGCATTCTCAAGCCGCCCGTCCAAGTTGCTCACGCGATAGTACGTCTGGTTCTTGAAGTACAGCCCGTACGCGTAGCGAACCAACCGCGTTCGGAATGCCAGCGACAGCTGGCTCTCGAGGAAACGGATCAGGCTGTTGACAAAAGTGGCCGGGATGGCCACCAGCAGCCACTTGGAGAGCTGCAGGGCGAAGCGAGTCATGTCCTTGCGGACGATGAACTTGACCACTTGCCCTTCGAGCCGGGCCACGTAGATCGAGAGAAACGTCCGTGAGACCAGCGACAGCGTGTGCAGCAGCAGTAGACCGGTCTCTATCGTCCGTACCCCAGGGATCATGATCCGGAGGAGCTTGAACAGCTGCAGCACGAACGTCTTGTTGAAGGCGGGGAAGGCTCGAAGCGAGGCTAGCGTACCGACGCCGTTCGAGTCCGTCTTGACGGGCGGCGAACTGACCGCGGCCAGCGCGAGGTCGGTGACACTAGTCACCGTTTTGATGCGCGTTCTCTCCGGACTCGTCGTCGAGATGCGGTCCTGGGCCGCCCGGGCTTTCTTCTTGAGCGAGCCGGCAACGTTCGAGACGATCGGGTAGCCGACGCGGATGACGTACGCGGCGAAGATGCCCGCCGCGAGGGCACGGGTGATGCGTTCCCTGGGCACGCCATGGCTGTCCGAGAACTTTTCGATTAGCTTGGACAACGAGTTGGTCATTTCGAGAAGGGGGCCGACTGCGCGAGGAGCCCGATGCGCCTTGGGTCAGTCGCAATGTCGAGGAGGCATCGTCGTCGCGCGAGAGAGCGAGCACCAGACACCATCCGCCGCGGCCCCCCGACCACCACGCGACAGGCGCCTTCCGCTCGGAAGATTGAGACACCGACTGTGCCGTACGTAGCCTTGGAACGACGAATAAAAATACACAAGTCGCTCGCCCCAACCTGACAGACCAGAGAGATGCTGGAGATGCCTGAACGCTCACTTCCCACTCTCCTCCGCACACGCACAAAAATAAAACTGAGCAAACGAACGACGTAAGCAAACTGAGCAAACGCGAAGCTGGCGAAGCACCGCGGCGCCGCCGCGCCACCGCTGTTCTTCTTCCGCGACGAAACGTAAACCAAAATATTTCCAAGTGAATCTACCAAGAAATAAAATAAAAACACTCGAGTTGCAAAAGGATGCTATTTTTAATAAACGTTAGAACCATTTTCAAAATATATATATATGAATTAAAAAATATATAAAGTACCAGCTTTATTTGTAATGTCAAATTTAGAGGTACTCTGATATCATAAAACTTACCACGTTCCAGCGACTCTCGAACAGTATATTATTGAGCGACAGTTAGTTCCGGTTTCATTTTTGATAGCCACACGCGTGAACAACCTTACATGTTAGAAAATAGTTCTTGATATCATTTATCGTATTATGTTATCCTAAAACATATCGATCATTTAAATTCAGTGAAACCTTAATTTGTTTGTAATAAATGTGTTATAAGCTTTAACAGGGTCTGTCGCTTTCGGTAACGTTCTCCGCATCGCGCACTGACACACCCTTGCGAACTGCGAATACAGTAGTGCTACAGTGCCTTAAAGGGGGTAGTGTAGTTACCGCGCAGCCTCCACCATGCATCGGGAACGGCCGCTCCTTGGAAGACGGTGTAGGTGGCGCTTCGATCCGCAGCTCCGTTAGGGTGCCTCAATCGGCCGGCAGATAGAGGCACCCTAACACGCTTCATAACTAATATAAATACCTCAAAAACAATTATTTGTTTCCATTGAACTTCCAACGACATGATTTGTGTTTGAAGGTGAATAAAAATCTGAAACTAGCAGACGACAGTGTAGTCGACAGCTGCGAATCGGCCGGAGCTGGCCGGAGCCAAGCTGACCAAGCGGCCAAGCCGGAGCCATAGCCGGAACGACGGTGTTGCAAGCGCCAGCGCCACCCGCGGCCGTCTTCCAACGCTGTGCCGCTTCTCCGGTTTCGTTCGTTACACTACCCCCTTTAAGCCACTGTAGTAGTGCTGCGATGCGAACCTCGCGTAGCAGACGACGGTTGAGAAGACGCGTTCCAAATGAATTGGTTTCGCGGACCTCGTTATCAGATCAAAGGCACTGCTAAAAGGAAGATGCAACAGGTGGTCTATTTACTCTGTTTTTAAAGTTTTAGTAATCCCTTCTTTAAAAGAAAAAAACATCTTTTCTCAGGAATTTTTCAAGAAGCAACGACTGAAAAAAGGACTACAGGAGATGCCGCCAAAGTGGCCGCACTTGAGTGGTAAGTACTGACTTACTCAGAAGGGACTTTCTCTCCCAGCGCATATGTTCCGCAGAAGGTATACGAAATTATAAACGCAAAAACAAAACACTCGGAGTGATATACTTATTTATGGGACTTTCAGAACCTGACACACCCACAGATTTACCATCAGGATACCTTAACAGATCTTCACTGAAACGATCTGAGGACTTTGTTACTGAGTATAACTTCGCCCAATTATAACTTCCCTTATGTATGCTTAAGGACATTATATTTCATGTCCTCTGCTTGCAGTGAAGATGAAATTCCATTTCCGACCCATGATCAGCTATTCAACTTCGACAGCTTCAGAAGCGCAGTGCCTAGTCCATACAAGTGAGTTCCACAGGAAATGTGCCAAGTTTTTTGGATAGGAGATAGTAATTAAATTTCCTCTTTCCAAATAACCAGTCCAGATTGGCTGGAAGTGTGTTTCAACGAGAGTCCACAGTCTGTAATGACCCAGCATGAACAGCAACAACCGCCGGACTTTCCACCCCAAAGTATCGTGATGAGGCCCACTGAGACGCCACGGTTTGCTATCAGGTTTGTTTAAATCAGCATCTCTGGTTCATACCATCAAAGGATACTGTGACCCTGAATTATATGGCTCAAATAGCAACCAGGTTCTTTAAATCGACCGCAAAACTCGGTTTCTTAAAGGGGCCCTGCAATCATATTTAAGCGTCTGCCTTTTTTGCGGTTTCCACGTCTCTTGGGGTTCGGGAAAGCCAGCGGGCATGGAGAGAGTAACTAAATATCAGTGCGTCATATTTTAACCGGACGACGCGGAAACCTCCTCCGCCTACGAGGGCGACCCACGTTGCCGAAAGCGCGCAAAATGTGACGTCTTTGGTCCTGGGCTTACTACTGGTCAGAGCACGCATTGAGATCAGTGGGTCAGAGCCGCTAAAAGCTTTTTTTTAGTCGAGATACAAAATATAAGTGTCGCGAACCGTTTCAATTATGTATGAAACTAGTTTCTGTTCAGTATTTTAGATCAGAAAAGAAACAAATGCAGCTTGTAAAGTACGGAAACAAGAAATGATCCGTCGACGTACCAGCCACCAAGCGGCGGAAAAAACGGCGCATACTAGAAAGGGCTAGTGGGATGAGGCTCCGACGAACGGCGAGCGTAAAAAAATCCCGGGTCTACGCGACGGCGCTGCGATCGTATACCGGCTCGAGCATCCGACGGCTTCCGAGCGTTCCGAAGGCCTTCGGCGCGGGCTTGGTTGGCGATTTGGCCATTTGGCGGTATGGCAGCGCGAAGTGGCTCCCGTTCTGAACTGATCTTTACCTCGTGTTTGCTGCCGTTTGTGGCCAATGAAGTGTTAAGCCGAATTAGTCTTTAATCGCGCAGCAAATGCAATGCGAGCCGCCCTGGCCGCCCGCTTCATACAGCCTATCCAGAGCCTTTTATACTGCGAGAGTTCGGCGGGTGGGAGTGGCTTACGGCCCGCTAGGTCTAGCGCACTCAGCGGGCGCCGCTTCCGCCATGATGTGCCTCCCGGCGAGTGGGTCCCCATTGACATGCGATGTATACGCGTGTAGGTTTTGCCGTTCGTGCTTTTGTTGGCGTAAGGAGAAAGTCTAAAAACAAGCATTTTGGGACGTTAATCATACATTAATTATAACTTACCTCGCTCAATCGAGAACTCGAAGTCGGCTTCCAGTCAGCCCTTTTTGGTTTGGTCTCCCAGATCTTGTGCCTTGCGTGGTTTTCTTTTCCTTGCGGGAAGCGGTACATCCTGAACCCCTTTTTCGCGTTGTTCGAGCACCCAACGGCACTGCAGCCCCCCATTTCGTTTTCTTCTAACGTCTGGCAGAGCGCAGAACGATCATTTTCATCGTCGTCTCTCGCTCCACGCTAGACGGCAAGGCACATCATGGCGGACAACGAAACTCGGAGTGCGATGCGCACAGTTGCCAGACTGTTTGATCAGTGCTGCCAGACTGGCGGCTGGATCAAAGAACCGCCGAACTCTCCCAGTATAAAAGGCTCTGAGCCTATCCAAAACATGCTTTAGTGGCGCCCTCTCGAGCCGTCGACACGGAGTGCGGCAGCCGTGAACGCTCGTTGAGCCCACTACCCTTCCTCTAGTTCACGGCCATTCAAGCCAGGACCTACGACGTCATGAAGGAGGTTATTTTTTGCTTGTTTTTGTAATTCTAATTTGCCTATAACTTTTAAAATAAAACGAAATTTGAGAAAAGAAAAGTTTCATTAAGTTACTACGTTCAGTGAGCTCAGGTTCGGTGCAAATAAAAAACCAGTAAAAAAGTCATTGCAGGGCCCGTTTAACCTACCGCGCTACGATTTTGTGCAGCATTTTTTTTTTTCTTTAAAATTTTCGAAGAGTGAACGAGAAAAAAGTAAAAAAATAAAAAGGCTTAGCTCATATGGAAACGCAGCGAAGCCAACAGTCTTCAAACAATAGGGCGCCGTTTGTCACGGGAGACAAGAGATGGCGCAAGCGGTCGCGACGCCAACTGCCGCCAACGAACGAGCGTATGGCGCAACGGCGCTACACGGCGCTAAGAGCCGGCGTCATTAGCAGACAATCTTTATGACTCAAAAGGGTCGCCGTTCTGCAGGCAGCGACAGCCGCAGAACCAAAAACAGGGGCGGTGACAACAAGGAACTGCAGAGCAGACGATAAAAATGGCACGAGGGGAAAAAAAAACAGTCAAAAGAATTTGACAAACCATTTTTTTAATCGATTATGTGTTCATTCGATGTGTATTAATAGTAACGATGATAAAATCATGCAATAGCAACTGACATAAAAAGCTCGCGCTGCTTCCGAGTCGAAAATATTGTCTGCTATTTGACGCCGGCGCTCGGCGCCGTATGCTCGTCCGTTGGCTGCACTTGGCGTCGCGACCACAGCGCCATCTCTTGTCTCCCGTGCCAAACGGCGCCCTATCCTATTGAAGACCGGTGGCTTCGCTGCGTTTCCATAGGAGTTAAGCCTTTTTATTTTATTACTTTTTCTTCAAATAAATTTGCTCTTTGCAAATTTTATTTTAAAAAAATGCACCACCTGTGGGCAACGCTGCATAAAATCGTAGTGCGATAGGCTAAGAAACCGATTTTTGCGATTGATTTAAAGGGCCTTGCCGCTATTTGAGACACCTTGTATGTACACTGCTTCGTATGTAGTGCTAAAAGCCTGGTTATAATATGCATGATTCAGCATTTTCATTTGCATCATAGCGAAGCTTAGAAAAAACCAGACACAAAACTATACAGAACAATGTTTTTAGAAAGCATCCTTTTAGGACAGTGCATACATATTTCCACCCTTGGTCATCTGTCTATATCTATGACAGGCTCCGCAAAAGATTTTGTCTTTTGGTGCTTCATAGAATTTTTTAATTCGATCAAGTATGGTTCATTCGTCCGCATATTTTTGGTTAGAACCGTAACAGCATTCCCGTATGGTTTCTGAGCAAAGCAAATATAGTCTCAAGTAGGTCAATAGAGAAAACATGGCTTTTAGTTATAGGTCTTTGCACCCCAATATGTAACCAACACTAGGCAACACCGGGGTTGCCCAATTATGTATGTAAAATATCTCAAGGTCATGATTCTGATCTTCAGTTGTGCAACGTAAATTGGTTTATGTTGCACGTCAACTCCACAACTAAATGTAGAGGCCTGCAAGGAGAAAAATTTCATCCGCTGCTTCGTTTGGTCCGTCATTTATTGCATTACGTTCAATCACGGTCGCAAATGTTTAGTTCATTGAATGCATGTGGTCTCCAGTTCACAAGCGAATCACCGGAGTTTCAGAAACGCGTATGGAGCCAGCGCAGCCAGCGAGGGACAACCGCAACTCCCTGTCCTTGAATACCATGAGCATCCACTGCCTTCTGCTGCACAGGTAAGTCATGTGGCCACCACCACACCCACACCCTCAGTTCGCAATACTGTAGACATTACAACCGCAAATTTGAAGGCTAATCGAGGAAATGGTCACTGTTTCATGTCTCCCAAGAGGCTCTCCAAACTGCTGCTAGAGTTTCTGCTTCATCCGTCCCATATCATTTACCCGCACCTCCTACACCGATGCAGAAAAGTGTGGGGCAGTGCACTTCCGGTCATATCTCAATACACATACCGGAAGTGCACTGCCCTAAAATTTTCTGCACCGGTGCAGGAGGTGCAGCTTAATCAAAAGGAGCTACCATAGACTACTCAGTAATCATCTCCTGCTTGCTGCCATCTTTGTCTCGGTACTGGACTGTGGAGCCTGCTCCGAGCATGTGCACCATCTCTCTTCTGTGGAACATGAGACGTCGTGCATGCGTCCGCAGCCTAGAGTGACTCTGAAAATTTGTTTCGAATGATAAGCACCGGAAAGGTGCATAGGAGTTGCCCTAGATGACCAGAGACTCGTTCATTAGCCTTCTCAGCAGTGCCTTTGCTCCAACCAGTACCCGAATCAATCGAGAGCGTTATTTTAATTAATCGCTTTCAAAACATCATTGAATGCAGAAAAGAGAGACGGGAGGGGCAAAGCGGAAGCTTTAGGAACAGTTTGAAGAGCGAGTAACCTTTTCAAACTATCACAACCGGAAGGCTCGCTTGTAAACAAGGGGCCAAAAATAAATTCAGACCAGCCATGCAAAAAAAATTTTGTTGTGCAACGCGGCACAATAATATCTTTCGGTGGATTGTGGGATCCCCTTAACCGGAGTTCCAACCCCCCCCACCACCACCTCAACTAGGGATCCATAGGTCAGCTTTGCCTCGAGGCCACAAAGGAAGCATCAATCGAAAGAAAGTCTGGCGTTACGTTCGTAGTCTGAAACGGAAAAGTATGCTGCACAAGTATAGAGAGCTAGGATAAAAAGAAACTCCGGCGCCTCAAACACCCAGCCGGCAGCCTTCTCAAAGCACCCGGCCTTACCGAGAGCTCGTCTCACCCAGATACCGACCGGACAGCCCGAACGATGCGCGTCAACCTCCTTCCAAGGCAGACGGACGAGGCAAGGTGGAGGCAACAGTAATAACGCGTCGTGTTCTTCCTCGACCCTCGGTGAGACTCGAACGGCACGGTAAAAGTTTGAACTACGCCTCCGAGTTTGGGTACCTCTATAACGCGAGCAATCCATCGAGTAATGCGGAGCGCTAATTCGTCTGCTTCTTTTGCAGAGATTGTGGTGGTGTCAGAACGCCGAGCTCCGATTGGCTCCGAGTGATGGATAGTGGGTAGACCTCAAGGCAGCTTGCTTTGAGGTCTACCCCCTATCTTTCAATCAGTGCCAATCCAAAACGGCGTCATTCTGACATCACCGCAATCCCTGCGCAAAACGCAGACAACTTGCTTTCTGCATATGGCGGTTCCAAAGCAAGAATGCCAGATATGACAAGATGGCTTGTAACGAACGGACACCATAAAATATTTACGAAGAAAGGCATCTCCGCAAACGCAAGCGCACAACTTTTGAGAGACATTACGTATGGCAGCAATGATGGCTGCAAACGAGACGTGCTCCGACGACTTGTGGAATTGTAGCTGCAATGTGCACGGTGTACGAGCGACGAATCGTAAACGTCGCTTTGGAGCTGGTAGCTGGCCGACGTTCTTACGGAGACGACCCGCCCTCTTTCGAAAGGTTTTTGTAAAAAGAGTGGGCCGCAGACTTTCTCGGTTGCCCGACACAAATGTTGGCTGTGGTAAAGGCGCCGGTACGCACGTCTTGCGTTTCCTGTAACCGAGTGCGTTGTGTTCTCTCGTAATCTGTCGGGCAACCCTGGAACAGTTCCAACCTGCACACATATTTATTTTTTAAGCGTCATTCTTTCGCCGCATGCTCCAAATAATTCCGACATGTTGTGGCGACTGTTTCTCGTCGGTAGAGCATAGATTTGGACTCGCCAATACTGTGAAACCTTCAGTTTAGTTATATACCCGATAGGAGGCATTAGTGTGGCGGGGTGTTAAGCGCTCACGAGACGATGCAACGCACTCGGCACAACAAAAGGCAAATATGTGGACAAGCTTCGAGAAGTACGCAAGTGGAGCGTCTCGTCTGCACGAATCCCTCGAGAGCCTATGGTGGCTGTATTGAACCAGTCCATAGTTCATAATATTAGGGGTGGCCTACAGTTTCTGTTTCATGCAAGGACTACGGATAACCAACGCATTGCCTTTCTTTGAACCGCAAAGATTCCATGATCAGCAGCCCCATATCCGTGACCAGCCGGGTCAGCGAGCCACGAAGCTACAGATTGGAGGCTCAAGTTTCAGAGGAAAGTGTGTTTTATTATTGTTTTAGTTTATTTTCTTTTTTCCATTTACGAGATCTGCAACCAAAAACTCTCAAAGCCCCAGACACGGTCAAGTGTCTACGCAACAGAAATGATCCGTGCAGCTGAAAGTTTCGTACGGAACCGTGCACAAACTGTTCTATAAGATTGTGCAAATGTTCAAACTTTTTAATAGTTTCGAATAATATTCTATTCGATATTCGCTTCGAAATGACGGGTTAGCCCCGTAGAGCATGTTTCTTACCGAACATCGCTGCACTGCAGACAAGCAACACCCGTGGAGCTCGCTTTCGCGGGTGTTGCTTCTCCGCAGTGCACCGGTGCTCGGTAAGAAGCGCACTCAACGGGGCTAGCCCTCCATAACCAACTTTTCGAAAAATATGAATACTGCAGTTGCGTGCTCAGGAGAAAAGCGCAATTTCAAAGAGGCAACATGAGAGATGTTGCACTAACCACATACAGCACTCATAATACAGCCACAGGTTCTTGTTGCCAAAATTCAGACTTAGGGAAAAGAATGTGTAAGGATAAAAAAACGTATACCGTCAATTTTCAAACTTAAGGAAAAGAACAGGCACATGTAAGGATAGAAAAACTTGTATATCTCCCATTTTAACAGGCATCCAGAACAAACCGTGAGCAGCGACAAGTTCCAAGTGAGTTCTCTTCTTCCCTCTTTGATGATGATCTTTCTTTTGAAACGACTAAACTGCCAAGCCATGCGCAAAGGTCAAGTGCAGCTTTTAATAGTGCTTTTAAAGCTGCCAATTCTGTGCCATGCTCCTAAAGCTGCAGTCTGACAAGTCTGACTTTATTGTTGACTATCCTAGAGATAGTCAACAATAAAGTCAGACTTGTTAAATTACCTTTTAAAGATGTGAGCTGCACACACATCAGATTACTTAGCTGCCTGCAAACTATTGCACTCTGGACCGTATTAATGTTAACTATGCACTAGTTAGAAGAATTGCCCTTATAGCATTGCACAAGGAATAGGAGCGACATCTCGAAATCTCAATACTAAACGAGTTCGACAAAAGGCCGGGGCTTTAAATTCAGCATATCTAATTTCATTCCTGTACATCCTATGCCAATAACCTAGAAATCTGTCTCCATGCATGCTTGCCAATATAAAAATTAGAAAGCAAATCTGTTACGTCACCTAGCCAGCATGCCAGCTGAATTGGAACAGCAAAAACTTCTCTAATGTATTTGGGGCTGCAACAGTGCACTTTCAGTCCACCATGCGGTGGCTTGCACCGACTTGCATAGTGCTCACAACGGCTACCCCAATTTCATCTGCTAGCCAAGCCAAGTTCCTCCGGAGCAGAGCAGTCCACCAAAGGCACCTGGATCGAGGAGCTGCAGAGGCGACACCAGGCCGCCTTGATGGAAGAAATCAAAGAGCAGATCTTGTTCAAACCGACTGACCACTTCTCCATCTCGTCCGTGTTCGACGAAAACGGCGGTGAGCCCTTTCCACCGAGAAGGAGGAGTCTGGCTGCCAAACGTCGGATGCTCGACGAGGAGCTCGAAGACCTCCGCGAACTATCAACCTCTTCGTCTTCATCGAGCAACTCGCAGGTTCCGCAAACTGAACCACTACCCTCGAGCCAAGCAGATGGATGGAGCTCCACCATGACCAATGACGGCAGGCCGGCATCCTCTACCCTGCAGATCACACCCTCCAAGTCGAAGTTCTTTGAAGACGGTACGTCCGCAGAGTTGTTAGAAAAAAAGGACACCCCGAGCATCACAGTTTCGACGCCACGACGCACGACAAGCCAAACGCCGACGCAGCGTGCGGGCAACGCAAGTGCCATGTTTACGCCTCGCAGACGCTCCGATTGGGTACCGGCGTCGACGACGCTGACGCCGCAGATTCGACTCGGAGCGACACAGACGCCGAAGACGCGGGAAAGTCACGGTGCCGAAGCGGCGCGAAGAAAAGAAGCCACCCGAACTTTCGACCCAACTGCCGTTTCACCGGGTGTGGCAGCGACTCCTCGTCGTGAAACGGCAATCCCGACCACCCCGGCGCTGCGGATGCCCAACACCCGTCCCGAGTCTGTGTCCATGTTGTGGGAAAGCCGGGATTTCGAGGCGACAGAAACAAAAGAACTTCTAAAGCAGAACGAAAGGCCCTTCGAAAACGTAACTCCGACGCCGACGTTGTACCATACAGTCTCGACCCCACGTAACTTCTCGACGATGACGTCGAATCCCGTTGTTCGACCAGATCCACGTTCGAGCTCGTGCAGAACAAACGTACCGAGCTCACCGCCGAGATCGCCTCGTAGCATTGAGCCCTTCCGGACACCCTATAAATGCGTGCTCCGGACACCAAGGTCGGCGTGGCACACACCGAACAGTTATCTCGAGCCGACGTCAACATCCCAAAAACACGAGTCCGTAGTACCGAAAGAGGAGGAAGTCGACCGTGCTGACGGACAGAACGTGACTTCGAGTGCAGCGGCGTCGCCACGTCACAAAGACTCGAGCCGGCCGCTACTCTCAAACCAGAACTTTTCTCCGCAGCCAAACTCGAGTTGCGGCGCTCATTCCGAGCAAAGGAACGCGTCCTCACCTACGAGATTGCTCAAGCACGCCATCGCAGAACCGGTGCCAGAGTCGCTGAAGCGCTCGACCGGCGTCGAAACAACGCTTCAACGAGTCATCGCTATTGAAGAGGTCGGAGAGGGAATGCGCAAAAGCCTACGTCACGAAGACACCGATGGGGCTCAACAAAGCGACGACACCGAGTCGTCCAATGCACTCACCACCAATGCCGTTCGAGAGGGCTGTCGGAACTGCGGGCGGGGCACCACAAAAGTGGAGAAAGCGTGTCAGACGGTTCCAAATTACGCCACGGCCGGAACCATGTTCGACGACTGTACATCTCCACTGGCTTAGAAGGCGAGGTCAATGACACTGTACATTTGTTTCTATATTCCCGCGAATGTTACAGTTCCTTCAAATAGATATGGTTGTGCCGAGTTAGACATCACACGCAGAAGAGTGTGACACATTGACAATCACTGACAAGGAGGCCAGGCCACAGTCTCCGCAATGATAAGTCTCAAGCGAAACGTTAAATCATTCTATGTTTAATCCTTAAAAATAAAGCCTATCTCGATTTGCCACACATTTAGAAGCCTGCCATTTGGAAGCATGTGGCACAAGTTTAATTACTCGTTTAATGAAATTAACTATTCGAACTGCAATGCACATCCACTGCCACCGATTGGTAAAGTGTCACTCTTTTAAATGTAACAGCGGGAAACCGAGTTCGAAATATGTGCGACATTTGGCGTCGTGGCACGACGCGACAAAACGTTTGCGAAGAAAGACACAGCATTGTCAACGTACAGATCACTTCCGCTTCTTTAATGACTTGCGAAAGCCTGTTTATTATTTTTTTGTTTTTACACGAATGCACACCAAGACGTGGGCAGAGAATAAAAGCCTCTTGGCATACCAACGTCTCGAGCAATCGTAACATTGTTCCGCCGAGCGCGCATATGTCACGTCCGCGGCGGAACATCTCTGTGCCCCTCTCAACAGGACCAAACTAACACATGCACAAGTGCATTACAATAACAACGTGTTCAAAAAATCAATGTTGAAAAAGGGATTTCTCACATCTTGCATAACGCGCTCTCACAGTCTATCGCATATTACCATGCACGAGACAGAGAGACGTACGGAAGGGTCACGAAACAAGAACGCCCTTCAAACCGGCAATAAAACTCTGCACTCACATCACGACGGTACAATCTAAACAGTGTTTTATCCTTTGTCGGAGTGCTAGCATGTATAGCTTCGAAGAAAGGTGCAACATTACAAGTATGGATGTATATAATATTATATATATATATATAACTGACTTTGGTGGCGTCAACCTGCAAAGCATCAGTCTGCGGAGAATGACGAATAACGCGTGTTTCTTACTTTGTATGGGATGACCGGTGACGCACTTTGTTTGCTCGGCAAAACGAAGCGCCGCTTTAACAGCACCTGTTTCGGCTTGAGGAAACATACGGCGGCCGCGAAAGAAAAGAAGCGCTAATTTAAAATCTTTGAGACTAGCCCCGAAAACTTTGGCGGACACTTCGACGCCGCACTTGGTCAGCTCGAACGACGTCGGCCCACTCTGTAGTCTCCAAAAAACGGTCAGTACAAAGGCGTGCCTGACATTGCTCAAAGGAACGTGCGATGGCTGAACGTGCTTGATAAGTAAGCCGGGAGACCGGCTACCGGCCGCCCTCGAACGGCCGTAGCCCGAGCCGTTTCAAGACGGTGCACAGGTTTGTTCGCGTCACTTTTGATCGCTCTGTAGTCTCCGTAAAGCGAGAAAGGAGCCGGCGGAGGTAGGACGCAGTCTTTTTCTTTTTTTCAAAATGGTATCACAGCACACTGGACGACGGTTCTGAACAATAAGCAGCTCGCACGCAACTAGGTTAGATGTAGCCTGCCTTTCGTATAAACACAAAGAACGCCCGACCGGGAATTGCGGGATTGCTAAAAGTAGGCATCGAACTGCTACGAGAGGATGCGCTTGCTTGCCAGCGTGCATAGGAGACGCGTCCACTTGTCCAAGCGGAGGTCGGCGTGTCGGCCAACATTGTGCCAAGACTGTGCCAACATCGTGCCAACGTTCTCTTCCGTAACAATATTTACAGACTCAGTCTTAAAGTATCAGATTCCAGAGCATAAGTTCTCAAGCTGGCCTCCTAGGAACCGTGTCGGGTCCCCCAGAGCCCCCCCTCATTGGTTCGCAGAGCACTCAAATTTCTCATCCCAGCCCCCTAAGTAAGGCGCTCTTTAAGTTTAAGCACTATTTTAGTAGATCGGAGTCACTCATTGATACTTAGCTTGTGTGAGCCAAACACTCCCTTACTGTTTACAAGGTCTGTAGCCTCCAGTACAGCTTTACCGCAACAATGCCATTCAAGGCAGAAGGGTGTTCCCTTCAGATTGAAAAGCTTCAGAACCGCCGGAGTATTATTGCAATTGTGGCAATTTTGTTCCCATTTCCCACGGTTTTTGGGTGCTAAATAAGGGACTTATCGTTGTTGGTATCAAATTACATTTTATATTGCTGCTTGTAATTCAGAGGCACCACTCTGTCTCCATCTTCATGTTAAAAATGTCCTCTAACATGATAACTCATGTTTAGTTTGTATCCTGTTAATGAAAGTGCTCGTAACACATTTAATTTACCTAGTCGGCAGTGGAATGTTTTTTCGTGCGAAAATTCGCTTATGCAATATTGGCTTTACGACCGCTCTAGAACAGGACAGAGGCGGTCATACTAACGCGGGTCATTTCGGAATTTTCTAACCCAAGTTCCACTTCTGGGTAAAAGTAAGTCTACTACTAGGCAAAAAGCCGACATTGGCATTCGAAACAACAATGAAGCTGCCACTTTTTTTTTTCTTTCAGCTCATGATGATACCAGAAGCACACAAAACAAATGCTGGCACAATGTTGGAACAGACCGGCCTCAGACCTGCGGGTGTTATTGCTGCAAATTATAGCTCGTGGGTGGCAATCCGTGTCAGAGTGCAACATTGTGCTAGTCAACTATGGGAAAATATGTTTGCTATATACTTTCAAAGTTTCGCCGTCAAGGCATTGGTCTATTCACAGTATTGCATCAATAACGGTAACAGGAAAATAATACCTCCGTTCAATCCGCAACCACCAAATCAAAAATGCAAAGGGACGCGGTCTCTGAGAAAAATATCTATCACAAAAAAGAATAAGTACCTCCTTACATAAGCACGTGACATAACACAGACCGACCTTCTACCAGTAAACATGGCAGAAACACGTCATAAACATCAAAACTGTACAATTCGTTGAAACAGAATGACAACCGTAAACCTCGTAAACCAAACAAACACTGTACATAATAGTAAACTCCACACCGTAAAAACAAGTCGTAAATGGCAAAACAACACGATCCATTCAAACGGAATGTCGACCGCAAACCTCGTGAAATGAACAAACGCCGCATGTTTGCGAGATGGAAACTAGTTTGCCCCGTATGACGCCAGGGTATTGCTAAGACTTCAGCAGCTAGAAAGGGGCGTCCGCCCGATGTTTCCGACACACTGCGAGTCGTGCCGAAGGAAACGCGAATTCTGATTGGTCCTTGCCTCCTATTGCAACGTGGCTGGGGAGAAGCTGTCTCAGCCCTTCGCGTCTTCCCCGGGACTTAATCGCCGACTAGCGTACTGACAGGGACCACTGTGGTCGAGTGACAAGACAGGGGCACGTTTCTAAACGGCGGGGCGACGCGTGTTGACGTTTGAAAGGGCCACGAGATTTCAAAAGCGATTATTAATGGTGCCGTTAATGGGTCCCCTCGAAAAAAAAAAACATCCCCAGTCGAAGCCTTCGTCTAAGTCGTTTGCTCGACAAACAAGTGACCGCCGAGAGTCTAGGCTCGGCAACCGCAAAGGACGTGCGATCGTCCCGATAAACATTGTGGACAAAAAACCAAAACGAAGAGTCGAATGACGAGAAAAAAATCACGAGATTCGAGAAGGTAACGCGGCACGGACTGCACGGCCATTGACACCGCGTTACGCTTCTCAAGCAAGTACAGATTGACATTTGCAATGTCACTCCTTCACTCTCAAGTGGTGACTAGAACGATGGTGAATGGTGCGACACTAAACGGTGCCTCGTCGCTGCGGGCGCGACGGTGGATCAAAGTGATTGTGTCCTTGGGATCGGTGGGCCGTGTAGCCCATCGTGCGGCCTCCCCAGAAACGATGAAAGCATGGTCGGATTCGGGGCAAATGTATCGTGGCCCGAACGATCTCGGTGAGGTCGTTCGGAAGCGGCACGTGATCGAAGGGTGAAAGCCGCTCGTAACACTGTTAGAATGAACACCTCCAAAATCCAAAATGAAGAGAACACGGCATCACGCCATTGACGTGCGTAATACAGTCATAGCAGCTTACCATACTCTTTCTTCTTAACAAAAAAATGTAAAGGGGGAGGAAACAAGTTGGAAAAAGAGGTTAACGACGCACATAGTATAAAAAAAATTGAGGTAAAGAATGATGATTCCGTTTAAATGCTAGATACGAGAGAGATGAGACACGAGACAGAACGCATATAAACACAAAATCAAAAATCACTAAAATAAAGAAGAAAAAAATTCACTACGTCGCAAAACAACTGAATTCTCGCAGCGCCCCCGGAGGCGCTTCGAGACCTCCAAATTAGATCCTCCCTCCCTACAGCACCACTCATACTCCTTCTACAACAATCGTGTAAACAAAACCGGCAATAATAATGAGAAAAAACCGGCGTGCAAAGACTCTGCAACCGCAGGAGTCGCTTCTCGCCGTGTGCCAACCGCGGGAAAGAGTCGCTGGATGCCACCGGTGTGCAGCTGCGTTCCGTCGCAACTCGGCACTCAGCACCAGGACACAAGGACGTGAGAAGTTCCGGAGTTTCAGTACTCCGGTGGTATCCAGCGATTTCTGAGCCCGAGCCAGTAGCCCAACACCCGAGGGTTAAGGGGACACCGAAGGAAATTTCGAACTTGGAGTCTGCAGTAGACGTTTGATTGCGGTATCCTCCCAGCATTGCTGCTACAGCCGTGCGTCCGAAGCGAACTCCGCGGCATCGTAAAACAACTAAACGATCCCAATAGATATTTGCGGCAACGCCGCTCAACAATTAGACATGGACCGAAAGTGGCATGGTGACATGTCGAAACGCGAAGACGACGCAAAAAAGTGGCTGGGGTGAATTCTGTTGTATACGGAGGCATGAGCCAGTACTTTCGAGAACTGCTTTGGACACCGTCGAAAGCAATCGCTAACTCGTGCTCTCCGCCGAGCTCTACAGTAATTGCTCGACCGCGTCATCGCAGTCAAGTAATAGACCGATCTCATTGCCCAGTTTTATTACGTCGCCCCCAACCGCATGCATTGCGGCAACTTGGGATTTTCTGCAAATGCGACAAGTGCGCCGTAGGACTGCGCAAGCAGAGCACGAGACGGCACCAGCTGTCTCGTGTTTCCTGTGACTGAAGTTATATCCGACGTTTCTAGATCAAAGTTTGTTGACAAGCTTCCAAAACTTTCGTCCACTTGGTGGTGCTTGCGTGCGCTTGGTGGTGCTCGCTACCCTATCGGCCCAGCCCGTATGGAAAGAAGCAATGGAATTTGTGGAACATAGGATGAACTTGCCTGCGGTGGAAAGCGATTCTACAGCGTTTTTTATGGCGAATATTAAGTTTGCGCAAGAGGAGCATCATTCAAAACTAATCCTTCCTCGTTGCCCGTGGGAGTGTTGCCACTGGCGGCACTAGGATTGCTATCCGCCCGTACTTGCTCATGCACGGGCAATGAAGAGAGATTGTCTTCGAACGACGCTTTTCCACGAAGCTTGTCAACAGATAGATCTAAGAATGTCAGCTATGGCAACATCACGCGTGCATGGATCGGTTAGTGAGATCGGTCTGTCATTGTTGACCTATTCAACGAGCGATGAAGACGACAGCGACGCAAAAGTTCCCTCTCTTTTTACACCTCGGTCTTTGAAAGCGGTTTTCCATGAAGAAATACACTCGCCCTAAAAATTTCTGAGAAGCTACCTTAACATCCCGATCACACTCATTATCATGAAACGCGTTAATTAGATAACGTTCGAAACTGTCTTGGGTGTCCCCTTCACCCAATCCCCAAAAAACGACGGTGGGAGAGGCCGTGGCATTTTTCCCACCCATGAGAAAGCGTCCTGGCGGGGTCGCCGACCCCGCGAGTGGAGCGAGGGCGGGATCAGCGGTCCTCCTCGCCCGAGTCAGCCTCATCGGTGGTGTAAGCGTGGTTGAGTCCCCGGATGTGGACATACTGTACGGTCTTCTTGTTGTCCCGGGTGGTGGAGTCGCTCCACCAGGGGTGGGCAAACAGGTCCTCCACCTCCTCCAGGGACTTGCCCCTGCTCTCCGGCAGGAAGAGGAAGAAGAAGAGCCAGCCAAGGGCAGACACCCCCGCATACAGCCAGAAGGTGCCTGCAACGGCGGGCGCCAATGACAGTCGTTCTCAAGGAGCCCGTGCTGGCCACAACTGTGGCGCATCTAAGCTGTATTGTTACTCGAAGCAAAAAATAAGATTGTCAACAAAATCTTTTTATCGACAGCCTCGCGCCTATTGTACGTGCGGTAATTTTAGTGCCCCCACGGTGCTTCCCACGCACTTCAAATCTTTTCAAAAACCGACTGATTTAGTGATTTTCGATGACACTCGGCAATTTCTAATTGGAACTATATGTTCATTTTCACAAACTAAAACTTAAGGTGGGAGGTGGGGACGGAAAATGAACTTTTTTAATTCTAGAGATACCTGAATGAAAATTTGAGGGCATGCCCATAACACTAACATAAGACTAACTGTGACGTTTCATGAGACTGTGATTATTCATTCTCAAGTTATAAAAGTTTATCAAGATGGGTTATATGTGTCGCTTATCCCAGTCCTGGAGAATCTGCAAAAGGCAGTGGCAGTGTGAAATTCGTCATGGTGACCGCTGGATAGGTACCCCAGGGCATAACAAGCCCTTTTTTTAAATTTCTTTGCAGAAAAAGTTTAGCACAACGTTGAAATTTCAGTTTTTGATCAAACACACATTCATACCTTTTTTTTTTTTTTACAAATTTTTAAGTTTATTTTTGAAAAAAAAAGAAGCTTGTTATGCCCTTACAAAGTTATTTAGGAACAAAATACAAAAGACAGCACGCAAATCGGATAAGCAGCTCCTGAGATATCGCGGGGATGAGCAGCCACGGTAGAGGAAAAATCCATTTTGAGCAAATGGCAGTTGAAATTTAGACACAATACTTTCATTTTAATTCTAGAGATACCTGAATGAAATTTTTAGGGCATGTTTATAACACTAACATGAGACTGACTGCGACGTTTCATGACACTGTGATTATTCATTCTCAAGCTATAAGAGTTTATCAAGATGGGTTATATGTGTCCTTTATCCCCATCCTGGAGAATCTGCAAAAGGCAGTGGCAGTGTGAAATTCGTCAAGGCGACCGCTGGATAGGGGATCCGGACGTTTCGCTGTAGGACGTTTCGGTGTAGGGCATTTCGGTGCGTTTTTTTCGGTGGACAGACATTTCGGTGCAGGGACATTTCGGTGCAGGGACATTTCGGTGCACGGACATTTCGGTGCACGAGCATTTCGGTGCATGGACTTTTCGGTGTGGGACTTTTCGGTGCGCGGACATTTCGGTGCAGGGACATTTCGGTGCAGGGACATTTCGGTACATTTCGGTGCATGAGCTTTTCGGTGCACGGACTTTTCGGTGTGGGACTTTTCGGTGCACGGACATTTCGGTGCAGGGACATTTCGGTGCAGGGACATTTCGGTGCACGAGCATTTCGGTGCACGGACTTTTCGGTGTGGGACTTTTCGGTGCGCGGACATTTCGGTGCACGGACATTTCGGTGCACGGCCATTCAAAATCACGAGATTTGTTTTTTCCTCTGAAAGTAATAAGCACTATTTTAGGTAGAAGTGATTTCTTTCTTACTTTATAAATTTGTAGGCTTGGTCATCCATTTACGGTCACTTACTCATATACGACTTAAGTGACTTTGTTAGGCACAGTACCATCCTGCGCGAGGACTGGATATGTTGAACGTTATGTTCACTTTACCAGTGTCTCTTTTCCAACGTAACTAGACGCATCACATAGTGTTTACGCGTTGGGTCGATACAGGCGTTCTCGACGCCTTCTGTAAAGGTGTGGGTTTTATTACTGGTAATCTGTGTGGGAAAGGCTCCAACATCCAGAAGCTCGAAATTGTTGAAAATTACCCGAGACATGTGATGCGACTAGTGCGTAAGTTGTCAAAGAGACACCGACAAACAAACCATAACGTCCAACATCTCCAATCTTCACGCAGGATGGTACTGCGCCTAACAAAGTCACTTGGGTGGTATATCAGTAAGTGGCCATAAATGGATGACCAAGTCTAAAAAACTATAAAGTGCGAAAAAATTAATTTCTAGCTAAAATAGTGCTTATTACGTTTAGAGAGAACTAAAAAAAAAAACTTGTTATTTTGATTTCCTATGCACCGAAAAGTCTGTGCATCGAAAAGACCGCGCACCGAAAAGTCCGCGCACCGAAAAGTCCGCACCGAAACGCCCTACACCGAAAAGTCCTCGACCCGCTGGATAGGTACCCCTGGGCATAACAGAGCGTTTTTTAATTTCTTTGCAGAAACATTTTAGTACAACGTTGAAGTTTCAGTTTTTGATCAAACACATTCATAATTATTTTTGTTTATTAAAAAAATTTAGCTCACCTTTTGAAAAAAAACAAGATAGTCATGCCCTCACAAAGTTATTTAGGAACAAGATACAAAAGACAGCACGGAAATCGGATAAGCAGTTCCTGAGATATCACTGAGATATCGCGCGTCGGAAAATCCGTCACAAGATGGGCGCTGGACGACTCCGACTCGCAGTAGGCGCCAGCCGAGCGCTACAGCCCGCAATCTCGGAAGAAACTGCAGCGGTCTAGGTGTTCGTGACACCACGCATACATGTAGCGACGGCTTCTTCCTCGGCGGCGACAGCCGATGGCACGGAAGATCCATTACTGGAAGCATCGACCTGATGAGCATTGGCGGCACGCAGTGCAGAAACCTTCAACTTCGCCATCCTGATCAGCTTCATAGAGCGCTTTCGCAAGCCGAACGCGCACGCCGTCTTGTATTACGTTTTACGTATCGTGTGCGGTTACGAAATAGATGGGCAAGCAACAAGAAACATATCGAAGTTCAGCAGGAATGATCGTGAAGAAGGCGAAAAGCGAAGCGGAGCTAACGAGGGCAAGCAAGGAGACCACTGCCGTAGAAGACGACGCGACCGGCAGCGACGGAAGAAAACGGAGAGGAGGATGCGCGCCGCGGCCAATAGTAGCCGTGTGCTCCCCCGCGCGCTTTGTCCAATCACGGCTGTGCAATTGCGACATGGCAAAACGCCAACCGCGCGGAAACCACGAGGCTGACGCCATTTTGAAAATCGGGAGAAGGAAGAGAAAGAACTCACGTTCAAAAGAAGACCAAAATGGCGGCCGTCGGCCGAATAGAACGGGAGCGCCGATAGCGCAAACGTTTGGTTGATTTTGGCGCTTGACTGCCACTTGAAAGCTACCCAGGCCCCGTAAATATTTTATTTTTAATATTTTCCCGGTGATTTTAGAGGTGATAATAACAGAGAAGGTAGATTAGGAGATATACAACCCAAAAATATGGTTTTCAAAAAATTGATTTTTTCACGATTTTTCAGTTTTCAAGGCCTGCGTCCCCCCTTAATGAACAAATTCTAGTAAATTATTGAGCCTATCCCGACGATTAGCCCCCATTAATATGTCCCCCTGGCCATCTAGCTCACCCACACAGACCGCATCATTGTCGCTTGCCCGAGTTTTTTTAAAAAACAAATCTGTAAAACCTATGAAAAAAACACCGTGTACAACTCAATGAAAAATTAATGGCCTCGATACGACCACACCAAAAGTTACTCGCACAACCTGAAGACGGATGCAACAGTGTCCGGTAACCATAGGACCAATTGCGACTCCGCACTCTACAGCGCACGTCTCGGTACGGTGCCTGCAACGCATCTCCGGCTAGTAATTAGCGTCCCATACCGCCCGTGCACCGAAACTGGTCCTGACGTGGCAACGAATGACGTCACGAAAGCCGTTGTGATGTGCCGTCAAATGTCGCCATTCCTGGCTGCCGAAGCTTATGAGGACTGTCAAGCTGGAGTGCGACCTGCAGCAGAGCGGGCCTCTGCTACATCCACCACCGGCGCTGTGACAACACCGGGATCGCGGCAGACGACGACACGACACTTCCGCGATGTTGTCCGGCGGAAATCGAAGGACCACAAATGAAAATGCGGTATTAACGCACCGATCGGAGGCACGTTGCGGGCACCACGGTCTCGGAGCCCGGACTCACCGTATTTGGTGATTGCGTCGGTGAGGGTGAGGAAGCTCATGGACACGAGGAGGTTGAAGGCCCAGTTGATGGAGGTGGCCAGGGAGAAGCAGGTGGAACGCGCCCACAGCGGGTAGATCTCCGAGTTGATGGTCCACGGCATGGCACCCAGGCCTGAGTGGCGATCAGAGTCGAGAGGAATCACCACGTATTCGTGGACACTTGACGGGCTAAAATTACTGGGTGCTCGCGGAGCACCGAAAGACTCGCTGTGGCACAGCATGAGCATCAACACTAGGAAGTGGCGGCGTTCTGCAACTACAGTGGACTCGCGATAATTAAAACTAGGATACTTCGTACTTCCAGCAAACGAATTCAAAACATTTGGTTGTCCCGCTATGTTTTCAATGCATTTATTAGCGGCTTAATTCAAACAGCATTTTCGCTTAATTCATACTTTTTGTTCATCGCAGCGTGTTTGCCCTTTTGAGTGCGCTTCTCACCGAGCAACTGTGTAGTGTGGGAAAGCAATGCAGAGAGCAAGTCATCCGCTTCTGTGCAGGAGTTGCGGTGGCATACGCCGAGCTCCAATTGGCTTTAATTGAAAGGATAGTGGGTAGACCTGAATGCTAGATGTCTTGATGTCTACCCACTATCTTTTTAGAGCGCAGCTCTTAAGCGGCCGTTTCCGGCTTGAGTGGCGTCACCGCTGGCGTTGAAATCGTTGTCGACGTAACCGCGCGTTGCATTATGGGACATTTCCCATAATGACGTCACACGTGACGTCACGTGATTTTCCTGCTGAATTTAGCCGAAAAATTTCCCCACTAAATTCAGTGAAAAAAATTCCCCGCTAAGTTTAGCGGAAAACTTTTCCCGCTAAATTTAGCAGGGAATTTAGCGAAAATTTTCCGCTAATAGGGAGGGGAGCAGGAGAGGAGGAGGGGAGGGTATGGATGAAAAGGAGGGGCATACTCTCCTCTCCGTACCTTCCCCTCCTTAAGAGCCGCGCTCTAATTCGGCGTTACAGGGCATTGTAAACGTCTTTCATTTTTTTCCATCAGCCAATAAGAGCTCGGCATTCTGACATCATTGGAACCCCTGTGCAAGAAGCAGACGGAGTTGCGCTCCCGTACCCACAAAGCTCGCGGGCATCACTTTTCCGCAATGCGCAGGTGCTCGGTGAAAAGCGCACTCGATGGGACTAACCCACAGCGATTATGCAAGCAGAACTGGCCTGACAATCTGCTTTCATTATTCAAGCTTGCTTTTTTTCTTTTTCTAAGGGGGGTTGAATTTTGAATTTGAGATTAGAGAAAGAATATTTGCATATAGCGAGCAGACTTATAAATTTCCTCGATTAGGATAGCTAGATGTCTCTTCAGGTTTAATTTTATGTCAAATCTGTCATTAGGGAGTTTTAGAATAACGCACGCTAAAGCTTTCCTTGCGCAAAGAATAGCGTCGTCGCCACTGCGCATGCTCCGAACGCAAACCAGGTTTTGCGCTTTGCGTGCGCAATTTTAGCGTGCGCTATTTCTCGAAAATAGCGTGCATACGCAAAGAGTCTTTGCGCTTCTCCAAGGAGGATTCGTGATGAGATGTTGGCTAAAGCCAAGATGAGCAGAGTTAAAAAAAAATGGCGACTTCCAGGATTATGTCGGCGGCTGCTTTGGCGGCGTCGTGAGTGCGACGTCGGCGGCATCCTCGCCACTGCGATTTTCAGTACAGGACGACATTGTACTCGGTTTGGCAACGATCACCGACAACTTGATGCTTGTGACGAGCGAACATTTCTCGGCGAAGGTACGATGTGCCAAGGTCAGTACACGAGACCTCTCTTGCCGAGGCGACGCAAGCGGACACGACCGGTCAACCGCTCGCGTCGCATTCTCATGTTTAAACAAATGTAAAATTGTACTCTGGACCAAAAAAACTTGTTTTGTTTCTCAATTTACAGCATTTCGTGTGTGAAATAAAAATTGTGACTGTATCTTGGTGGCGTCGCAAGCGCGAGATGCTCGGGCTTTTGCGTCGCGACAGAGAAACTCTATTCTAAAACTCTCTTGCGTCGCGTGCGCTAATACAAGCGCTAAATTTAGTGCTAGCGTGCGCTAAAATTGCGTACGTTATTCTAAAACTCCCTATTTACATGCCGCGCCAATGTAGGCATCGGACTTTCGGAGGCCATGGTTCTCAGATATACGTAGAACTAACCGAGCTCAGAAGTGGACAAGTGGAAGGTTGGGACCAACCTTCACGAGTTCAACTGAATTTTCGTTTAAGCATGGTACAATGGTAGAAAAAGGCTTGGAGAAAATATTCGGCATTCAATTAAAAAATATTCGGCCAAAACCACTATTCGCTTTGAACTTCACCAATGTTTTATGTCTGTGCTTGCTTATAAATAGGCCCGTTTGGAGGAAAGTGTAAAAAATCTGATTGGTATGTGAAGCTATTCCTATAGCAAATCGCTACTTTGCCTCAGATCATATTTAGATGAGTTTCTGATAATTCAAACTTTAAATATTTCAAACTAAAGTCTGTGGCTTTCTACAGTTTGAATTAATGAGAGTCGACTGTAGACCCTCACAAAGACTAGGGAGTCTGGTGTGGTGTGCCACCTCTCGGCATCGACACTAGGAAATGGCAGCATTCTGCCAGTCTCTAGAAACCTAGTGACACCCACTGAACTCGTCCTAATGCCCGGCAATGCCAACTCAACTCATCGTAATGACAAACTGTGGCAGACATACTGGCCCGGTGAGGACAGCTCAACTCCTTGCACTACCAACCCATGGCCGACGGTCCAGCAATGCAAGTTCAACCCACCGCAATGCTGACCTGTTGCTGACATACTGACCCAGTGACGCCAGCTCAACCATTGTAAAGCCGTCCTGTGGCCAACATACTGGCACGGTGACACCAGCCGAGCTCGTCATAATGCCAATCCATGGCCGACGTACCGGTTCGGCAATGCCGGCTCAACCCGTTGTTAACCCCCGACTTGTGGCCGACGTACCGGGGGAAAAGGAGAGCAGGTAGAGCAGGAGTCCCAGGATGGTCATCCACCAGTACGGGCTGGGGCACCAGTCGAACGCCCAGACGTAGCCCGGCGTCGCCACAGTCCCTGTGCCGTTACCAGCCCGGCACTCGCCCACCGAGGAAACGTCCAGGCTGTCGGGGCTGCTCGGAAGGCAGGTGCCGTTTGCCGACGTCCCCGCACTCCCCAGGTAGCAGAAGCCGCAGCTGGGGTTGGTCGTGCACGAAGCGCAGGTGCTGGGAGACGAGCGGCCAGCGGTCAAGCACCCGTCGTTGCCTCCCCACACCCGTCGCACACTGTTGGTACTGCTCAGCATGGTATAGAACGCAAGTACGCTCAATTCCGGGAAATTCAAGGTGTTCAGCGATTTCACGTCAAGAAGTAGGCTGTTGGCAACGAGACGTTTCGATGGCTCCCTCTCACGGTTCCTATCTGTAACGTCACGATGTTAAGTTTTGCAGTGTTTGCGACATCAAGTGTGCATCCTACCCGTGTGAAACAGTCATTCGTGACATTGTCCTAAGGTTTTCGGGCCAATAGTAAAATAATTATGCACCGAAAAAAAGAGAATAAAATAGATTAAAATTGCAAGTGTTTCATGGCCAAGTTCTTTTGTCAAGAGATTGGGAGAGGGGGAAGGGGAGGGGAAGGGGGCGACTGCACCCCCTCCCCCCACCCTCAAGCCTGTCCCACTGTCCCATACATCTGCACCGAGCACGTTGGTATGCGTTGGAATTCAAAAGACGCTAACAGGGAAGATGATGCAGACGAAACAATGCGTGTCACGCCGTCTTCCGTGCTGTCGTCCCTCCACCTGTATAAGGTGAACGCTCGCCTGTAGTTTGCGCAGACACCGGTGAGCAGCCCTTCTCCGGCTGGAAGGGCGGTTGCCGAGTGCAGCTCCGCCATCTGGAACCCGACAGCCAGCACGCACAGGCTCGCTATGACCCCTGCAGCCGGTTGGAAAGAGACGACGACGATGGAACGAGTGAACACGGGCATTTTTCGAGCACGTTGGTACGCAGACGACAAAAGCTTTAACCTTTTTTTTCTAACCACGAGCACTGTGCGGGAAAGTTCCATAGGAATAATTACCAAACTTTTATGGACTAATGAGTTGATGAACTAATGAGCAACGGGTAAAAGAAATAAATCCATAAAACAAGGGACGACACGAGCGTTTTTCAACAAACAACAAATGCATGATACTATAGTGAGTTTTAGAATATTGTATGCAATTTTAGCACATGTTAGCGCTAAATCTAGCACCTGCATTAGCGCACGCCATGCAAGAGTTTTAGAATAGCGTTCCTCCGCCGCGACGCAAAACCCAAGCCTTTCGCGCTTGCAACGCCACCAAGATACTGCAACGATTTTTATTTCACACACAAAATGCTGTAACGTGACAAAAAAAAAAATGTTTTTGCTCCAGAGTTACCTTGTAGATTCATTTAAATATGAGAATACGACGCGAGCGGTCAACCGGTCGGGTCCACTGGCATTGCTTCGGCAAGAGAGGTCTCGCATACTGACCTTTACACACCCTATGTTCACCGAGAAATGTTTGCGCGTCGCGAGCAGCAAGTTGCCGGCAATCGTTGCCCGCCTTGCTGGGTCTTCCAAGCCATTTGCAATATGCACCTCCCGTAGGAGTGCTGTGTCGTCCTGTATTGAAAATTGCAGCCGCGAGGACACTCCCAACCTCACACTCACGACAGCGGCTAAAGCCAAGGTACTGGGAGTCGCCATTTTGTAACTGCGCTCAACTTAGATTTAGCCAACTTATCGCGCATTACGAATCCTCCTGGGAGGAAGGCAAAGACTCTTTGCATATGCGCGCAATTTCCGAAAAATAGAGTACGCTAAAACGGCGCCCTCAAAGTGCAAAACGCGGTTAGCGTTTGGCGCACACGCAGTGGCGACGACGCTATTTTCTGCATTTGCAGAGCTTTTGCATTGCTATTCTAAAACTCCTCACGGGAGTATTGTATGCTTGTTGCTCGCTTAAATCGTGCCCCTATAATTCCTTCTTTGGCATGTTTATTCCTTCTTTTACCCGACGTAGTAATATTAACTCCATTGAGAATATTTAAAAAAAGGTAGAAGAGGGGAAGGAACGCCAACCAAGAATAAAAAGGAGCCCAACGTTTCGAAACCTGCTTGGTTTCTTCTTCAGGAGTGACTATGTGCGCGAGGAGCAAGTGGTCTTCTTTTACTGCGGTGGATGTGATGTTTTCGCGAGCGTAATGTGGCTGAGCAAAACCGCAATGGACGCATCCATCTCCGTCACCACGGCCAACCTGACAATGGAAGCCATTGAACAACGCGCGCTGCTGTCTTTCACCGCATGCCCTAAAGTGTTTTTACGGTATGTCGACGATTGCTTCTGCATTATGAAGAAGTCTGAAGTGAACAACTTTTTGGCACACCTCAATTCCATCGAGCCGGCCATCCAGTTTACCGTTGAATCTGAAAAGAACGACGCCCTGCCATTTCTCGACGTGCTGGTCAAAAGACAAAAAGGTCAATTGGAATTCACAGTATACAGAAAACCGACACACACTGGGCGCTACCTCCGACTTGACTCCAACCACCCTGCAAGCCACAAGGCGTCGGTCGTCCAGGCACTCCTGTCCCGAGCGAAGACTATTTGCTCGTCGGAGGACTACAGAAAAAAGGAAGAAGAAACCAACATCTCCGACCTGCTAAATAACGGCTACACGCGCAGTTTTATTCAGTGAATCGCTCGTCGTCAACGTAAGTCTGATCGACGCGTAAGATCACAAGAAGTCGCACATCCCCGCTCAACCACGCGCGTCTGCGTCCCTTACATAAAGGAAACCAGCGAAGCGCTCGCGCGTGTGCTGGCAAAAGAAGGCATACAGATGGCCCACAAACCAGTGTCAACACTTGGACACCTGATGCCCCGGCCAAAAGATTGTCCCCCCAAGGAAAGAGCGCAAGGCGTTATTTACCAGATTCCTTGTGCGGATTGCCCTGCCACATACATCGGCGAAACCAAAAACTTTAAAGAATGAATTCGCCAGCACAAAAACGACGTGCGAAAATTCGATCATGAGCGCAGCGCGGTTGCGGAACACAGTGACTTGATTGACCACCGCATTGACTTCGACAACACACGCATCCTCGACATTGAGACCAATTCCCGGCAGAGGCTCTTCGTCGAGTCATGGCACATCCAAACCACACCGCAAAACATCAATCGGTCGCTTGGCGCTTTACCATCCGCCTACGTCAGCGGGCTCAGCCACATTACGATCGCGAAAACATCACGTCCACCGCCGTAAAAGAAGACCACTTGCTCCTCGCGCACATAGTCGCCCCTGAAGAAGAAACCAAGCAGGTTTCGAAACGCTGGGCTCCTTTTTATTTTTGGTTGGCGTTCCTTCCCCTCTTCTAGTTGTTCTTACCCAACCAGGCAGATTTCTGCCAAATGTTTACTTTCAAGTCTTAAAAAAAGTTATCTACTTTTTCCTGCAGCATACTTTTAGACAGGTATGCTTCAACACACAACAAGTGGGCGAAAGATTTATAGCAGACTATGCATACACTGAACAGGAAGGCTTTTCTTTAAGGGAGGACACTACCCAAAGGGTCAACTTTTAAACCTTTGGTTTCATATGATTGAAATTTACAGTATATACTGGCACTTGTGAAGCAGGATGCAGTGAAAGGTTTCATCTGTGCACATGAATTGTTCAAGAAATTATAGTTGTTTTTATCAGGAACACAATCACATGGATGAGGAAAACTATCATTTGAAAACTAACGTAATACCCAACACTTTTCTACACCAGACACTATGTAGCAGAATGCCACGCAAGTGCAACTGTGAAGGCAAAATTTCCAAAAAGTAATTTATTTGATGCTAACATCAAGCTGAAAATTCAAATAAATTTTTTGCCTTTTATGTTGCTGAAAAGAATCTTAACATCTTTAATAAAAGACATCCACAAAGTAGAAAAACAATGCCACAGTTGCGTTGCTCCTGAAATTCCAGTTAGGAAAAACAATGAGTGAGCGTTTCGTTTTGTCCCATTACCAAACAATAGTTTTCCTAAAGCGAAATTTATGCCAAAAAGTGGAGCGGAGAAAAACGCGTTCAAAGTGCTCAAACCTCTACCTTTTCTTTAGCATTGGCGAACTGAAAATTATTAATAAAAAAATAACTATGCAGTGTAAACAAATGAATCTTTCTGCAAATTCTCTCTAGATGTTGGTGGATGTAAATATAACATTTCTCAATATCAACTTTTTTATATATTTTTTTTTCCGGGTAGTGTCTCCCTTTAACTAACTGTGACCTTCGGGTCAAAATGGGCAGGGTCTCATTCCCATTAATCGGGTTCTCGGCGAAAACTGGAGCTCGTGCGAACAACCAGAGCATTTAAGAAGAAGATTGAGAGCGCACCTGCCATGCTGACAAGGACAAGCACGCGGCGTCCGACCCTTTCCACCAAACCCAAGCCAATGAAGGAGCTGGCAAAGTTGACGAAGGACGTCGCTGCGGCCAGCCAGATGGCTTTCGACGGGTCGTGCACCCCTGACATTTGGATGATCGTAGCGCCGTAATACCTGCACCCAGAAGAAACAACAAGAGGCCGTATACTGGATTTTCTGGACTATAATTCACACACGGTGTACAGTGAGATATGATACGATGTAACACGGAAATCCTTAACATACTCTCTCATTCACAAAATCTGCCACATCTCATTATAACGAACCAGCTGGAAAAAAACAAATCCTCGTATAGTCCGCACCGCATAAAATTTCAACTTCTAAATGTGTATAGTCCGTGGGCTATAGTCCGAAAAATAAGGTAATTATTCCACGGAAATACCATAGGTTATGACCTGAAATGATTTAATAGGACTCCATTGTTAAGCACGTCCAAGCATCCAGACGACCTAAGTTTAATGGACCTTCGAAGCAGACGGACGGCGCTACTTTTCGAGCTTAAAACACGAAACTCTTTGCACAAGGGATAACCCAAATTCACCTTCCGCACTTGAGTTGTCTCTTTTGAGTCCCCACTTAAACCCACAAGTTGGAGTTAAAAGTCTAAACTTCAACAATCCATGACAAACTTTTAACTGGCGTTACCGCTACTGAAAAAATTAAAAAAGAACAAGGAAGGCAGCACACGCCACACCTCACGCAGTATGACAACGAGCGGGGTCCTTCACTATACCGAGCTATGTGGCCCGGCAGACGGACATCATTTTAAAGTGACCCCTTCCGTGCTATTGGCGTAATAGTGAATAGAGGGAGGGCTGACAATACAATGATGCCAACTCACATGACAGTATTAATGCCTGCAATCTGCTGAAACATCATGAGAGCACAGCCGACCAGCAGCGCCATGCGAAGAGGTCCTGTCTTCAGCACCTGCATCAGCGCTGATGACGCAGCTGCAACACAGACGTCGACTCTGAGAACTGCAGCACTAGCCTGTGGCCTTCGACACATCCGCGTCTATCAGTGCGAGCACGGGCATGGTAAGAGTCACTGAATGTCTTCGAAGTATCGCATAGAAACCCAAAATATTACTCAACCGCCTGCAACCGCCTAAACTTCGTTTGCTGTTGCCTAGGCTTTGTTTGCTGTTAGTAAAGGCCCGCATTCACAGATGGATGTGCCACCATTTTTTTGCAGGAATGTGTCTCTATGCGGACGTATAAAACATTGTTTGACTGCTTCCAGCCACATTAGTACAATTCTAGAGCACCCGTCTTGCAGCCGACGTTTGATGGCCTTCATTATGAGTCCTTTTCTAAAGTAACCACAAATTTTCACAAAATTTCCGACGTCAGAAAACGTCTTAAAGTGGCAGGAAGCGGCTGAACTAGTAAAACACATCCATCCACAAAAAAATGTGTTCACCCAAAAAAACAAGGGCACATGAGAGTGTGTGTGTGTGTGTGTTTAAATAGGCCCAAAGATAATGAAGCCAATGAAATCTGAAGCAAGGCCCACATTTGATTGGACAAATCATCATGTGATCAAGTTCACCATGTGATCAAGTTTACAGTGTGATCAAGTTCACCATGAGTACACGAGTTGTAATGGTGGTACCACACGCAACAGCGAGAGGGTGCAGAAATGCATGCGTGACATCAGATCTTTTTAGTATTCTCAGCAGAAGTTTTGCAGAATCGGGTTCAGTGGTTTACGCCAGTTTTCATGAGCTGTATTTTCCGAAGCGATGTTCGTCTGCAAATTCTGGAACAAAATTGGTCCGAAACTGACATCTGTAGAAATGAAAAAAAAATTTTGTGCGAAATCACCATATTATAGTCTCAAAAGATTATCCGAAATGTATGTTTGCTGTAGAGTCAAGCATTTGCTGAGAAAAACAAAAAGTCATATCAAAACCACAAGATGAGCACAGGACAGGGTGGCATTAGAGGGTAGGGTTTTTTTGGGGGGAAGACTAGGTATATGTGCTTAAGGGGGCACAACCCCTAGGAAGGTCAACTTTTGAACCCTTGGCCCAAAATTAATTAAATTTACAGGGTAGGCTGGTGGTCACGCTAGAGGGTGCATAACAAAATTTGAGGTCTGTCGGGTAAATGAGAAGGAAATTAGAACAGCTTCTATCAGCAACACGTCCACATTGTTTAGTAAACCTATCGTCGGAAAACTATCACAATATTCAAAATTTGTATTCGCTAGATATGTAGCAGAATGCCTAGGGGGTGCGGCTGTGGAAAGGTTTTTGTAAGAAGTCAGTTATTTCTATAAATTTTCTCTTCTGCAAAATTGGTCAACTTTTTGGTCTTCTGTGTCTTCGACAAAATGTCAACATTTTTTTATAAAAGACATCTGTAAAGTGACAAAAGCATTCCATAGCCGCACTCCTTATTAAATTTCAGTCAGGAAAAGTGAAGAACGAGCCTTCCCTGTATTGCCATTATCAAACGATAGGTTGACTAAAATGGAATTTATACCAAAAAGTGGAACGGAGAAAAATGCGTTCAAAGTGCTTCAAACCCTACCTTTTCTTTAGCTTCAATGGACATAAAATAATTTATTAAAAATTAACTATGGAGTCTAAACTAATGACACTTTCTGGGAATACTCTCTAGATGTTGTTGGATGTATTTATGTAATTTTTCAAAATCAACTTTTTTTGCAGAAATTTTTTTTTCTGGGTAGTGTCTCCCCTTAAAGTAGTATCTTTAAATTGACACAATTTTAGATTCTACAATGTCTTTTCGAAGTAGCTGGGCCTTCATAAAATGATTTAAAAAAAAAAAAGATCTTTGTAAAACATCACTTTTTGGAGAAGTTTTGAACTGCTTATAGCGCATCTTGTTTAAACCGTTTTTTTTCCCCCCCAATTTCATGCAGTGTTTTTCCATCTGGTATCGTTCTTCGCGAATTTATGCTATTTTGATGTTGTACACTCACCTGTTAGAATCTCCTGACAAGATTGGCAACACCAGTAAATAAATATAAAAATAAATTTTAAAAATTAATAAACAGTCGGTCCTGCAAACAGTCCAAAAGACCCCTGAACCAATGCGGAGAGCAAGTCGCCTGCTTCCTGCGCAGGAGTTGCAGCGACATCAAAACGATGCTGAGCTCTGATTGGCTTCTATTGAAAGGATGGTGGGTTTTCCTCAATGCTAGATGCCTTGAGGTCTACCCAATATTTTTTTTTTTTTTTTTTCAATCATCCAATAAAAGAGCATGGGGTCCTGACATTGTTGCAACCCCCGTGCAAGAAGCAGATGAACTTGCGCTCTGCATACCACCTACAAGACGAGGCTTGCACCCCTCCCCCCCCCCCCCCTTACGTCATCGCTTGTGGATTCACACAGCGCCGCCTAGCTCGCGTTAGCAACACCGCCGGCACGTCTAGCGGCGTTTCACGAGCGGGACGCTGGAGCGCGCCGACACTAGGACGAACGCATCTGCTGCTTTACGCTGTCTCCCGTCGAGCTAGAGACGGCCTATCTGCCGCTCAGGGCGGGTCGGAGATCCACTATTGACGACGTCATACGCGGGCCATCTCTTCCGGGCGGTATTGCCCCGACACTCACGCTGTCCGTCCACGGGCTCTACGTCGATGCAGCCGTTCTTCATGGCCTCGAACTCGGGCTCGATGTTGGCGTGGGGTCCCCTGAACCTGCGCAGCACCTCGACAGCTTCCTGGTAAGCGCCCTTACTAGCAAGCCATCTCGGGGACTCCGGCATCGCCAAGAAGCCCAGCAGCTGGATGAGCGACGGCACGCCCGCCAGGGCCAGCATGTACCTGCGGCACAGCCATGACGGTGCACCCACCGGGCACTCAGCAACGAATGCATCTGTTACGTTTGTGGCAAGAGCAAGCTCTCCACTTGCCGCATCCACACTCCTCTACCCAAAAAAACAAGACAAGCAATTTGTTACTTGGGCAAACCCGCTGCTCCAAAGTCTCGGGTGCCAGAAAATCTGAAGGACTTGTGTTGTCGTCGTCGTCATCTTTGCACTGCCCGTCTCTTGGCACTTTTAGTACAAAGTGAACCAACTAGCCCAACTCACAATTTTTAAATGCAATTCAAGGAGTATACTTTGTTTCATTCTAAGTAAGACCGCAGCCGATCAGTGGCAGTCCTAAGGGGGGGGGGGTCAAAGGGGGCAGCTCCCCTCCCTCCAAAACCTTTTTGCACCTTTTTCTCTTTCTTTTTTACATTTGTCTGAAGAATGCAGGAGCACTCTTGTTTACTGAAAGTGGCCAGTTGATTTAGACAATGTACACCAGCCACACCTCACGGAATATTTCAAATTTCTGTCATTAGAGGAGAACAATAGCCATTGCTTTGAGGTTTTTTTGGTTAGGTGACACGGCGGCAATGTCAAGCAAATCTCCTGGTCACCGTCCGCCACGGCTTCCTTTCGTGGTCGCTTTCGCCGTTTGTATTGTCGACCCCCTCCCACCCCCCCACCAAACCAATTTCTGACACCGCCGCTAAATGTGTGTTGTCTATGTGGGTCCACCATCACTGGCTAGACCAACCATGCACAGAAAGAAAGCAGGATTGGAGCGCTTTTACTGTGCGTGATTGGTTGAGCAGGATATGGCAGATGCACAAAAATGACGAGCGCCCCGACGACGCACTTTTGGCGCCGCTTGATTCGCTCCGTCCAACACCGGTGTCGGCCGTGGATGGACTTCGCGCGAAACTGAATTTAGTGAGTATGCAAAGAAGCGGTAGATAGTTTAGCGCCTTTCAGTTCTATCGTCTATAAAGTTTAGAACAAACAAACAAAAAAAATCTGTAGAAAGGCATATGAGTACCAGAATCACCGCTCTACACTCTTGAAGGGCCACTAAAAAGAAAAAAAATTAAACCAAATGAAAACATGCATGTAAAAAATTTAAAAAATTAATACGAAAAAAAAAAAAAAATCTTTTTAGAGTGATATTGATGGCGCGAGACGTGATTTAGCCATTAGTTGCTCTTTTCCACTTGTTTTCTCTCTCGGCATTTCAAGCGCGTGAAGGAGAGGTGGATCGGCTTAGCCATTACGTTGAAGTGGAGACTGTAGAACCCTTCCGTGACGTCATGGACTTTGAGTGCAGAATTTAAAATTAATCTCGCGCTGCCATTATTGCTCTAAAAAATATATATTTTTTCACATAAATTTAATTTTTTGACACTTGTGTCCCTACCACATTGCTTAAAAAAATGTTTTTTTCTCTTTTCAGTGGTTTTTAAAGAAGACATGAAGCATCACTGGGCTTAAATGCTGTACACCTTACAAAAGCGTGCTGACACAAGTGTGTCACGGGTGTACCACAAAAACACTCGCACGCAATACGGCCGACCAAGAGGCCTATCTGTTGCGGCGTAATCTCTAGGATAAAATCGGGCTATTTCTTCCGGCCTCTGTTTCGTAGGGCTTGCCGACACGGTCGTGGGGATTACGATGTTGACATGGTCGTAGGGCACAGCAAGCATACGGTGCACTATGTCGCCCGCTGACTGCATTTATCAGAAGATAGCGCCACAGGTTACAGCCATCGCCAACTCGGTCGTCTGCAAACGCGTCCGCTGTTGACCCTGGGGCCCAATTTCAGTCACCGCAAAAGTGAGATCTAATTTGTCTCTTGCGGAAAGAGCGAGGATGGCACTCGTAGACGATTCGTCTGCTACTGCGAGCGAAGAACGCGGTTTGTCCGCTACGAAGCGTCATTTGCAGACGGAAATAAAACTAGAAAACGCCATATGTTGTCTGCTAACAGAACTGAAAAATAGTTGATTGTCTGCTGCGACCCGAGTGTCGTGGCAAAGTGAGATTGGACGCAGGCTGAAATTGTGATTGTCTGCTATATCCCATTAAAATCCATTGGCAACTCACGCTTTATTTACGAGCCTCAAGTTGTTCTGCTGCCATACACAAGCTGACACTGACCAAAATTGGACGTTTAGTGATTTATACAGCGTAAGATTGGTCTGCCAGGATGAGTTGACACTGGTTTACACTGTAGATGAGCAATTTCACCAGTGCAGTACGACTGCTAACCTGGGGTCTTCAACGTGCTCACGCAGTAGTGATACACGACCGCATGCCGGTACGATGCTCGTCCAGATCAAAATGGGCAGGGGTGGGGATTGAACCCAGGATCCCTGGGTTCTACAGCGCGAGCTTTTGCTCCATGTGCTCCGAGCTGGGTGTGCGCTTTAGCCCACTCGGCCACCGATCCCGTGTTCAGTGGCCGCGTCCTGGTTCAGCCGCTGATCCTGGTCAGTGCTTCACCCACTGACCAGTGGGTGAAGGAGTACTAAGGACAAGCACATCAGAGGCCGCAAGACCTTTCTCGCTATTTGTGTGTTGGTGAAACGTTGTCGCCAAATATTTTGTCCGATTGTGAACTCGCGAACGAGTCAAGAGACCAGCGCCGAAACTCTACTTGCTGGAGATTCGCGAAAGCGAAACCTAAGGCTCGGGAGGATGTTGCAAATGGAAGATGAAGAAGACAAGCAGGATTGAGAGCGCGGATCTTTGTGAACGAGATGGAGCCGAACAGTAAAAGAGTAAGGTCATCCTGACCAAATTGTCTATCTTTCTGCCTCTGTTTTCATCAGTTTCGTAACACACCTCATGGTAATGAATGGATATGTAGCATAACAGACCAAATCACGAAATTTTGTGCACCCAAAATATTTCTGAAACCTAAGCACTCCCCCCTCCTCAAACTTGCCAAAATATTGAGTCTGCCAAAATAAAGTTGTTTGGAATATATTATATACGTGTCCCCCCCCCCCCCCCCAAAAAAAAAAGTTTTTTTTTTTTTTTTTCATTTTAAAATTAAACTGCATTGCGCACAACGCTCATTCTGCATTCAAATTCAGCACTAGGGGTTCGAACCAGATGCCAAAGTTTCAGCCCAAACCGTTATCTTATTCAAAAGTTATGTGATTTCTTTTAAACTTCAATGGGAAAAAGGGGCCCATTTTTTCCAGTTTGCGGTAACTGGTGCCATAAAGCTCCATGTATTACAGAGCTCTGTTGGCCCCCATTTTCCCATTAAAAATTTTAAAAAGCCACTTATAACTTGTGAGTAAAATAATGGTTAGTGCTGAAACTTTGGCAACTGGTTGGGTCCGCTAGAGCTACCTTTGGGCTGAGAATGAGCATTTGGCAAAGCATAGTTTATTTTTGCGGAAAAAAGAAACCCAGGAAATTTTGTTTTTCTACACTCTGTATTTTACTATATTATTTATTATATGTAAATATATTATTATTATATTTTAATATATATAAAACATGCTATTCAGCATACATTATAATTAAATATCCTGAGAGACGATCGACCCTCTATTTTCAACATACGGTTTGCTATTTCTTCAAAAACACTGAAGTGTATGCCCACCTCTAGTAACTGCAGTGTGTGATAACAAGTTTGGCAGATCCCAGAATGTGAAAATTGCATCTTTCCTTGATCACACAACGAAAGTTAGCCCACTCTCGATGTTCCCCCGATTTGCTCTTGACTTTGGGTGGGCTATCTCTCGGGACATTATAGGTAGGATACGGAGTTTTCGGTTTAAATCAATAAAAACTGATAAAAACCGATAAAAGTACGCCAAATTTTTTTTCGGAAATTCGGTTTTAACCGAAAAAGGTCAGTTCTTAAATAGGTTTGGCGTTTTCGGTTTAAACCGATAAAAACCGATAAAAGTAAGTCGAATCCATTCTCTGAAATTATGTTTTAACCGTAAATGGTCAGTTTTTTACGGTGGCATTGAGATGGGCGGGGGAGGGTGGGGGAGGGGGAGGGGAGAGAGGGCGTGGCAAGGTTCGACATTGAGTGACCTCTTCGTGATTGCCCTCTTCCAAGGTTCAACATGCAACAAAAGAGGTCTTAGGTTGTCCTTCACGAGACATCTGTATCCTTTCTGTGATCCGGCTGTGTCAAGTTCCTGGTCCTAAAAAAAAAAAGCTCGGGTGTGGGCTAGTATAAGGTTTTTTAGCTTTGTGCAAGATCTGCAGCCAGAGTTTAGTGAGTACACGAAATATGTTGTGCTTCAAAACGTCGCACCGTGTCTCTTTTGGTAGTTACATTTGATTGATTGGCCAATTTTGGATCAGGCAGCGCTTCATCTCCTCAGCGTGCCAGTGTGCAATGTTAACGTTGAGAGGGCATTCTCGAAGCCCAGGGTTATTAACAGGAAAGAATGAGCGTGGATACATGAGGAGAACCTGGGAAAGTACATATGTGCTTACTATAATAAGATCACGTAATCCTGATGTACAGAAGGTGAAGTTCCATGTTTTTTTGGCACTGACTTGTTTGTACTTCTGTGGGTTTTTTTTTTTTATAATTGCACACATTTGCCAAAGAAAGTGTCGATGTTTTTTTTTTTTTTTCAATGTATCTGTGACATTATTTCTTGAGGGATCACAAATATCAGAGTTACAAGGATCATCTGATCGGGTGTCCGATGGTGTTTCTTTCATATTCACCGAAAAAAAATAAAGGCAAACTTTTGTGGGCATAAATATACACCGAAAAAAAAAAAAAACGAAAATTGAATCTTAAATTAAACAAGTAAAAAGTATGCCGAATTTCGGAAAAATAAAAACCGAAAACGCGGACCCCTAATTATATTGTACACATTGAAACGGCTCCAAGCTTCGACGGCCGTTCTCACCTCCACCCGTTGACGGAGTCAGTGCTGAAGAGTCCGTCAACAACGCTGGCCACAAACTGTCCGCCCGTGATGAACACCTGGTTGATGGACACCAGGAAGCCTCGCATGTCTGCCGGCGCCACCTCCGCTATGTACACCGGCACCGTCATCGACGCCAGCCCTGCGAAAGGAAACCCCCCCAGAGGGCACTTGTCAGCACCGCCGCTCCTCCCAAGGCCCAGCAGCATTCTTTTAAACTGCCATCATCGATCAAATAATCTAAGTCTATTTCTACAGCATAGACTTTGCACCATCAAATTTGTTTTTCTGGGCAACAACAAAGAGAAGTGACCACCAACACGGGGCGATGACGTCACTTGCAAGCCAGGTAGATGTTGTGCCACATTACAGATCATTGGTTGTTTATTAGCATAGAAGTAAAGACGTGATAATGACGATGATTGGCATTCTAAAATCTCCATAAAAAGTAGGGGTGTGCAAATACCGGTTCGAATCGCACAGCACAGCATCGTTTATAACCTTCACAGTGAGAGGGAAAGCCACGGCAACCAGTTTTCTTGACAGTGGTAAAGCTAGGGATGACACTGCGCTATTCTATTTGAACCGATATTTGCACGACTCTAATAAAAAGATGCAAGACAAAAGTTTCCACAGTACAGGCTGACAGGTATGACTCCGAGTGCTAGAGAGAGGGGAAAAGAAATAGGAGGGAAATTTAGTAAACATAAAAATTGTAAAGAATAGAAATTGGAAAGCCTACTATGCAGACATAAAATAAATCAGACACAAAAATTTGAAAGGATAGATATTGAGAAGTCTGTCGAAGATGTTTACCTTCTAGATATTGGGACGTATTACTATGTAAAAAATAAAATAAATAAAATACAAAAATTTTGAAGGATAGAAACTGAAGTATAGGTACTATGCAGAAAAGAAATATATCAAAGTAATAAGAACTGTCTCAATCCGGCAAGCCACAAAATCTGTTTCGCATCACTTTTTTTTTTCTTCAAAAACCCCCTTTTCATTAAACATGTGTTTAAGAGAGAGAGATTCCTGTCTCATGTAGAAATGCAATTTTTCAAGTCCCTATAGCCCCGTAATGGCAGCGAAATGATGATTCCATATTGCTTTGTTACGCTGCGTAATGTATGTCATCTTAACACACACTACAGAGCACTATTGCAAACAACACTCACTCCTTACACGCGAAAAATAAAGCAAAATTCAAACAAACCGCGCTGACTGACAAGTCGTTTTTATATATACTTTGTCTTCTTCTACCTCTTGCACTACCAAATTTCCCGAATCACGCGCACTGATCTCCTAGACGCCTAAAAGTTTTTTCTCTTTTTCTGTCAGGTTTAAAGATGGTATACTGATACAGTTTTCATAATTCCTGGCGATATGTTCGGCTTCAATAATTTCTCTAGTTAATTGGTTACTGTTCCTACCTAAAATTGTACAAGATGGCAGGTGAAACTCGCACCCACAATCACGGCAGTGTATGCCCAGATGGCCAGAGTTAGCTCTGGTGCTGTTGTGTTTGTGTTCACGGAGCCTATCATTAAGGCATCGTCCAGTCTGCCCTATGTACATTTTCCCGCACGAAAGGGGAAATGAATACACCACTTCCTCTGCGCACTCGACGAAGCTGTTCTCATGTTTTTTGATACAGCTTACTGTTTGGTGGGAATATGATGAGTTGACTTGTTTGCACAGGTTGGCAAGCTTATTAGGAGTAGAGATGACAACATTGATGTTGAACTTGTTAGCGATTTTCTTGATGCCATGAGAGAACCTGTGGAAGTAGGGAAGAACGACTGGTCTCGTGGTTCTATCTCTGGCTCTTGGTGTGACAGATGTTCCTTTATTTTTTGTTTTCAGGATGCTCTCTGCAATCGATGTGTGTTAAAATGAGCAACCAACTCGCCCAAGCTGCTACGTCCGTCATCTGTTTACGGGAATACAAAATTCAGTGTTTTCGTGCGTCCAAGCAACTATTTATCCTGTCAAGCTCTCAGCAATAACTATGGACTGTTCACCGTAGCTTATCAGTCTCTTCCTTTTGGCAACCTAATCGGCATATCTAGGTTACGTCTTGTCTCGATTCACAAACAGATTGGCACGTGTACATTGATATTTCCTGTTGTGCGTGACGACCCTATCTGCTGCCTAAAAGTACAGGTAAAGGTTCCGAGGAGTTGGAAATTCTCCAACTTCATTATGTGTGCTGCTATCAGGTGCCATCTGTGCTACAAGATAATAGCACATAACAGGCACGTAGCCAGGGGGGGCCGAAATCTTTCATTTTGCTGGGTCCTCCTTTCCCCCCTCCCCCTCATACAACATCCAGGCTACGTGCCTGACACATAACCGTACCCAAGTACTGCAAGGCCCCTTCCACATTAGCGTTTGCTTACAACCGTGTTCTTGCAACCCGTTACCATGAGAGAATACACTTAAAGCCCCTTCATGTTTCAAAAGTAGCGCAAGGTGCGTCAATGCACGACGCACGGGCAACGTGCAGCCCTTGGGAAGATCATGGCGGCACAGCGCAGCATTGAGCTAGATTTCCATAGATTTCGGAAGCCAACACGTTCAATGTCGACATGGCCTTTAGCACGGATTATAGATTGAACCGTTTGACCCCCTTTGCGTCAACTATTTCAGATTGTGCGAAAAAATAAAAAGACGTTTACAACTCCCTGTAATGCAGAATTAGAGTGCAGCTCTTGAGGAGGAGAGGAGGATACGGAGGATATAGGGTATGCACCTTCTCCCCTCCCCACCCATTTAGTGAGAAATTTTCAATACATTTACCGCTGAATTTAGCGGAAAAACTTTTCCGCTACATTTGGCGGAGAAAATTTAGTCAGGAAATTTTTCCGCTAGATTTAGCGGGAAAACTTTTACGCTACATTTGGCGGAGAAAATTTAGTCAGGAAATTTTTCCACTAAATTTAGTGGGAAATCTTTCTGCTCAATTTAATGGGGAATTTTTTTTGCTAAATTTAGCAGAAAAATTTTCCGCTAAATGTAGCGTGAAAAGTTTCTGCTAAATTTAGCGGGGAAATTTTTCCACTAAATTTAGCGGAGAAATTATTCCCCTAAATTTAAAGAGGAAATTTTTTGTGCTAAACTTAGCGGGGAACTTTTTCTGCTAAATTTAGCGGGAAAATTATCTTGCTAAATTTAGGAGGAAATTTTTCCACTAAATTTGGCGGGAAAATTTTTCTGCTAAATTCATCGGGGAAGTTTTTGTTGTGTTTTTTTTTTTGCTAAATTTAGCAGAAAATTTAGCAGTTTCCGCTAAATCTAGCGGGGAAATTTTTCTGCTAAATCTAATGGGGAATTTTTTATGCTAAATTTAGCCGAAGAAATTCCCTCCTCCTCCTCCTTCGTAACATCACACGTGACGTCACATGTGACGTCATTATGGAAAGCGTTCCATAATGCAATGCACAGTTACGCCGACCGCAACACCAGTCAAGCCGGAAACGGGCACCTAAGAGCTGCGCTCTAAAAGATGCGGATTGTGTGTCAGGTCATTTAGAAGATACCCTTTTTGCATGGCCTCTGTTATATCGGACAAACTAAGCGTTGTATAAATGAATGGTTGATGGAACATAAGCGCTGTATAAACATCTGGTCGAATGGAACAATTGCATACCGTTGTGGAATTCGACATCAGGGGAAGAACGGGAAAAAGATGACCACAATGATAAAAGAATCGCTCACAATACTATGGCACGTAAAATGCTGCTAATAAGCTTTCGTTTTATTTGGACCACAAACCTCGGCGGTTTCTTAGACTTTGAAAAGTGCTGTCCTTGAAGTGACTACATACAGGATTCCGGGAAGAAAAGTTGTTTTGTTTATTTTGGGTCAGGGTGACAGGGTTTAAAGATAAGAGAGGAGGAAGATGTCATGGAGGCCATCAATGTCCTGCTAACTGTCGGAATGTACATTTGTGGGAAGAGGTGTTCATGAGGTTTTCCTTTCCCCCTTTTTCTTTTGTTCTTTTTCCTATTTAACCAGGTTTTGGAAACTAAAATTTCAGCTGTGTTTGAGACTTTTGAGTGTGTGTCATTACCTGCAGATTCGGGGTTTTTGAATCATGTTTAATGTACACCAGCTCGTTTGCGCCTTTACATTTATTTCAAGGCCCCTTAGCTGCTGTAGAGCCGTATATTGGGAGAGTCTGGTCGGTAGGTGTGGCAACGAAGGCACTGGAGAGGAGAAAAGTGCAGGAAAGGGGGAGAGTGCCGAAGGAGCGAGAGAGGAAGGAGGGAGCAAAGAGGAAATGACCGCCATTTTGAAGCAACACGCTTTCCGCGCAGAGCACTGTCGAGGCTATGCATTGTCCGCTACGCACCTCGAGATCGAACTAAAGGTGGCACTACTGTTGCGCTACCATCATCATCATCAATGTGTGGATAGGAAGATGGCTGCCCCATAGGCTGTCTGCGGTTGCGGCCAGGAATTTTCAGAATATTGCGTGTTTCGTACAGTATCATTCTGAAAGCAATTTCAACATAAAAAAGTCCCGTACTGTTCATTGCCTCAGTGCAATACCTCTTGCATTGAGGTGGGGGTCAGTTTTCACCGATATCTAGCGGCCGGAGCGCTGAGGAGAGAGTGACTCTCGAAGTTGAGATCTGATTCACGCGATGGTTTGCTCTAAACATTTCATCACCGAAGACTTAAAACCAACAATGCATGACAACCAAGGCAAGTGACAAAATAAAACTGTTCACATACGTGTCGCGAGTGGCCCAAAGTATAGTATGCGTAAAGCGTGCGCGTTGATACTCGCTCGCTGCCGGACAGCGTCATCGTTCTTAGTGTGGGTTCTCCCGCTGCGGTGTTTTTGAAGAGGATGTGAATGCCGCGAACTTATTACTGCGTAAAAATCCGAATTTTGAAACATTGTATAATTGTCACTCCTACGAGCCCCCTACCCAATGCCATACTGAAGGTAGGCATCGACTGCAGCGGAAGTGACTCGCTCAGTGCCTGCGTGTCCGTCTGACGCACCTGGTCAATTTTCTTGAAGTTTGGTCGGAAGTATGCGGTAAATAGGGCTGATGGCAACTGGTCAATCTACCGAAGGAGCAACAGGGACTATCGAGCCTAATCAATTACTTGTTTATACTCTATGAATTTTGCTTACCCTCGGCGTGACGAAGGTTTCGTGCCACTTCGCTTGAAAAACAAAATTTCAACGGCAAAGCACACTACATGAAAATGGCATGATTACATCTAAGGCTAACAGCTCGCTAAAGGACATGGGTTCCACGTACGAAGCTCGAGCCATTCTTTTTCTGAAGTGACTGCACTGCCTACTGCAAAGCCCTTCACAAGCACCATATTTTCGAGAATTACAAAATTAGCGAAAAATAAACGCACGCAAATACCTCTCTTGTTTTGAGGCCAGAATTCGAGTCTTTAGAATTCGCGAGAGTTAGCAGCCGCGAAGAGGTTCCTATGCCTAATTTGCGAATAATTGGGATAGCAAAAATAAAGGGTTTTAAATCCGGCCGTTGGAGTTACAAACAATAGTTATTCGGCAGGGCAAGTGCAGGAAAGTTTATCAATTGTGGCACTGTTCGTGAGTTTCAGATCTACAGTGTGGGGATCCTTGCTGAGAGCCGACGACTGCAGTATGTAACTCCGCAAGTGTACACTCGTCGATGTAGTCGTTGGGGCCACAACGCTGCAATCAATAATGTGCCCGGCATTTACAAGTTGTTCACCTTTGACAAGGCACCGCTTCCCGTCGGCAATGTACTCCATAATAGTATGCAATAGCACTCAAACTGAAACAAATAACCACGTCACAACAACAACCACAGTAGCAACATTATATAAGCATCCGGCTTGGCATTCCTTGCCTTCGTGTGTTTCCACTCTCGTCGAACGATACAATCTTTTCTAAGAAACAAACATTCACAACGTAAATAGCGCAGTTTACCCGAAAACAACCCTTTATCGTCGCAAGGATTGTCCTTCAACGCTTCAATGTGCGCCAAAAGCAGACGACGTGCGGCGGTATCCACACTAGCAGTGTTTTCAACATCGGCCACACGGTGGCGACTCTGTTCGATCTCGAGGCGAATGGGCAGACTTCTTTTTCGTCGGAATAAAAGTTTGCAGTCAAACGTCGAGAAAACTTCATTCGTTAGCCCATTGAGGAATAACACTACATTATTTTCTTGCCACTGCCAGCGAAATAAAAGGAAAGAAGCGAAATTTGTATGTCGATCACATGCATTCCACCGGGCGAATGAATGAAAATGGTGGCCCCCCCTTGCACAGCTGGGAGCAGCCTGGAGTGCATGCGCATGCACTCGTGCCTTTCACTCTGCACCGCAGGCCGGTTGGCTCAATCGGGAGAGGGGCATCATGGCGGTGAGATCATAAACTGGTTAAATTCTCCCAATATACGGCTCTTAGCTGCTGGGATCACTGCCGCCATCCGTCGGTTGTTGCACTAGTCAGAAAGTGTGGGGTTACCAGGCGGGCTTCATCAGTAGAAAAAAACAGTAATGATTATTTATTTATTTTTTACTTTTTATTACGGTAAGTTTGCTCTTTGAAAGTTTATGTGATGCTTCCACCACCTTCAGGCATGTCTGTTGTAAATCATAGCACGACACGTTACCATGCCGATTCATGCGGTCACCTTAAACGGGTATGGAAACGAAATTCCAGCGTTCATTTTTTAGCTTTAATGTGTTGCATGTTGCAGCATAACCTCAAAGATACCAGTCTTTTGTTGAAAGGCACAAGAAAACTAAATTTAAAGCTAATTAAACAATCTTTCAATGTGCACCTGGTGGATGCGTGTGCAGCCTATTTGGGAGGTAATCTGGCAACGTTGGGGAACTTGCTGTATATTCATGACGTAGCAAGTTCCATCAGAGCAGCGCCGCTCTTTGGAATTCAACATTTTCCTTCTTAGCTTTCCTCCTCCACTCACAAATCGCGCATTGTACCCAAACAGTCCAAGAAGACGGAAAGGAGGTACTCCTTTCATGCTCGGACCCTCGTTTGTGTACCCGGACCCAGCCATTCTCCCCCTAGAAGATTAGACCGTCGCCCAAAATTCGGACAAACGTTGCTTTCCCCATCCCGTTCACCCCTAAGCTGATAGTGCTGTGGAAGCTACGTGCTCCTTGGGCCAGTGACACGCTCGTCACCCCACGGGTACTTTGAACGGTTCGGTTGTAACGCGTTGACGCTATTGACACCACCACAATGCTGACAACGCCACTAACTGCAAAGCTCATAACCACGCCAGCCTTGCTACGTCACGAATGCGGGGAATCTTTTTTTTCTGTTTCTGTTTGCGCCGAATATCCCATGACGCATCGCGCTCTCCGTTCGCTTCTCTTCGAGCACTTGCTCAAGTGCACCGTTTGGAATGAAAAATATAGCCAATCGTTCAAAATACAAACGTGCGATTATCATTTACGCTTATTATCCGTCATGCTTGACTCATTCCCGAACGAAATTTGAATATTCAATTTTCATTTCTGTACCCCTTTAAAGGCTTCACCCGGATTCGGGGTTTGGGGGCACGCGGGACATACAACTTTATGTCTTGGCCACCTGGCAGGCACAAGAAGCGTCCAAACACACGTCCATCAGAGCCATGTATAGAGTTTGGCCATTGATTGGGAAGTATAGGAGAAAAATGAGGAGGCACGATTGGCCGAAAGCGGGCTGGGCGTGTTCCAGGGTGTCTTCACAAATTCGAATGTGGCCAACCAGAAGCCAGAAATAATACCCTAGCGGTGGTCGCGAGAAACAAACTTAATAAGTATGTCCTCTCGGTGATTGAAAATATAGTGCACGTGATGTTTCAATCATGGTCATCCAAAATCATGGTGGGAGAGTGCGACTAGCGGAGCGATCGACATAATCCGCATGCCAGGCACCGAGGGCCGGGAATCTGCCGTCCGAGCTCTCACACTCTGCCCGAGCAAAATAGAGTTGAGCGGCCACATTCGTTTCTTACATCTTTCTACGTGATCATGATTGAAACATCACGTGCACCCTAGTTTCAACCATGAAGGGTTACTACATTAAACTCCAGCGCGCTTATTAAAACCATATACCTATGATTAAAACTGTCTCTCGCTACCACCCCTAGGGGATTCTTTTTGGCTTCTGGTTGGCCAAGAGAGCATGTCAAGCCCTCTTTCTGCGTTTGGTGCACGCACTGGCTCTGCCCGCGCCTCCCATTGATCAAACTCGCCCATCGTGACCGTCCACCCGAACAAAGCAAATATTATCACGTGACGGCCGGAAATCTGGCGTCCAGTAACGAAGCCACAGAATTACCAAAATAGACATCCGATTCTGACGAGAGAAAGTGCAAGCGATATGGCTCTCCATGCGTCATTTGGAGAGGGCCTTGCGTGCCGCTAACATTTAGTATGCGTAAGCAATCGATTCCTCGACGGAGCCGCAACTTTGCTTTTTGAGACGAACCATCGAAAAGGATACCCCGAGCGACTCAGCGCCACTCCGAGTTCTCCTGCAAGATCAATGCACGCGAGCCTGCGCCGGAAAAGAAAAAGGAAGAAAAAAATTCCACGACGCAAGTCGCTTAATTCAATTTTGAAGCGTGCATCTAATGGCCCATGGCAATGGGGCAACAACTGCGTATCATCTGGGAGAAAGTAAACGACATCTACAGCAGCAGCACATGCATGCAAAGGCTAACAAAACAAAACCAAAAGAAAATGCAGCTGTGCGGGAACCTTGACTCATTTACTTATTTAGTCGCTGTTTATAAAGCATACATCGACTTCGGGGAAAACGTCAAAACGATCGAGCTGAAGATTTTTTTTTTGTTTGTTTCTATTAGTCCCTTCTTGAACAACTTAGCAATGAAACAGAGCTGTCCACAGAGAAATATGATAGCTATCAAAAAAGGAACAATAAGTGCAGAACCGTTTCCGTCGGCGCGGTGACAATCAACGACCAGCCCACAGCTGTGACTTGTAGCGAAAAGGCGAACGCGCGTGACTTTTCCGCGCAACTTTCCACTGCTCCACGGACGAGATAAGCACCGTTCACAACTACCCAAACAACAGAGGATTAACCCAAATAATCCGGCGCTTATTTTTTAATCGGCGCGCGTCTCAAAGCATAAAGAATTTGGGACGGGCTCTGGCAGGAGCCACCATGCATGGAAACGCGAGGAACTTACCGATCCCAGCTCCTACGATGAGTCTGCCGCCGAGAAGCATTCCCTTGTTGAAGGCGACCCCCATGAGCACGGCTCCGATGGTGAAGACGAGGCTAGCCGCCAGGATGACGGGCTTGCGGCCGAAGACGTCGGTGGCGACGCCTGCCACGATCGCGAACGCCCATGCCCCGGCGATGGTGATGGACACCACGAGCTCCTGCCACAGGTAGTTGAGCTGAAAGTGGCTCCGGAGCTGTATCATGGCCCCGGACACGACGCCCGTGTCGTAGCCGAACAGGAAACCTCCGACGGCCGACAGAGCGGTAGTGCACAGCAGCAAGCGCGTCAGGGGGGTCTTGGTCTTGGCTGCCCCGCCGTCCAACATGATACTCCGCCGCTCGTCGTCGTTTTGGAAGCCATTCATATCGTATTTCGTCTCTCGCGCCAGCTTGAATGGCTTCGGCCCCCCGCGGGGTGGCGATTTGTGTGTCGTTGAGTGATCGTACTGTCATGGCGTCTGCTCGCGCGGGATACCGCTTCCTTCAGCTCCCTTTGTTCTCCCTGGTTTTCTTTCCTGAAAATTATCTACATCATTTTTTGTCGCTCGCTGATTGGCTCAAAGAGCGCGCGTCGCTCGAAGATGCACAATTACACAAAATACAAAAACAAACAAACAAAAAAAAAGCGCCTTGAAACGTTCGTTTTGGCTTTGTGGGAATGGGCCTTTAGGGTTTTAATAGTTGAGGAGCGCGCTAAATGGTAGTCAGGAGGATATTCCACGCTGCAAGGCCGAGGCATATGACGGCAACAACAGACACAAAACAAAATCTCATCAGAAAGAAAAGTTAGCTTCGCCACACTACCGGCGATGTTGCAGTGAAGCATTCATCGCAGAACGATGCATGCAGAAACACTTGTGCATTTATTTATACGTAGTGAAGGCGTGCATCGATGAATGTAAAATATTTGTATCGAGAAAATTACAGCGCTAAAAGCGTTTATGTTGGCACGAGAAAAAAGAAATCTATTTCTTGTCAGCGTATTTTCGGAGCATCTGCTGCAACCAAGGCGACTGATTCAAACTGTCCATCGCCTCTTGTCCCAACTGTTCGTTCATCTCCGGGACTGTATCCTGACCGCTGTTAGACGAATCAGATGCAGACACGAAATGAGTGTCGTCGCCTCGCTGATACGTGACCCATACATCATACTCGGACCACTTCCGCGAACGAGCATCCGTATTTTCGGTTAAATATCTGAAAAGTCATCCGCGCTTTTGTAGACATCGCCATCGGGTGAACTTCGCATGCCATCGCCATCATCCTCATGAAGAAGGTCGGGATCTTTGAAAACGTTTTCATCTTCGAATAATCCTGATACTTCTGCTGGATCGTTCTGATGTGAAGCATGGAGTTCACGCTTCTGCGGTTTCTTAGGCGCCACAGGAAGTAAATTTGAAGAGCTGCTATCATCAGGAGGTGAGCCCAACGGTTCATCCGGAACGCTTGGATACAAACGGCGTTGTCTAGCCTTTGAGGGTCCCATACGATCACCAAAATCCAAACTTGGAGTGTCGTCATCGTCTTCAGACAGATCTTCAGTCTGAAACGATGTCATACTGGTCATACTATGGTCATCTTCACCAGTTCCTCCGGATATCTCTGTGCTTAAAAGTGGGACTTCGTCTCGTGGATGAGTTGCAGCTTTTTTACCTCTTTTTTTTCGTAAAATTTTCAAAATGCCGTCAAAGGCACCAGATAATCCAAAAAAAAAAGTGATTGTTGATTTTAAAATAAAAAAAACGCTTTGAAGCAATATTCGCCCCCCCCAAAAAAAAAAAAAAAAATTGCTGTGCAATTGTGTTACCTACGTGAAACGTTCTAGAATCACGTGACATCAATTTCCTTATTAAATTTAGCGGGGAAACTAAATTGGTGTGTAGGCTAGGTGGCGTTAATGTTCCCGCTAAATTTAGAGGCGAAACTTAATTGTTCTATAGGTCACCTGACGTCCCGTGACATCCATTTCCCAGCTAAATTTAGCGGGGAAACTGAATTGGTGCGTAGGTCACGGGACGTTAATTTTCCCGCTAAACTTTAGCGGGAAGATTGATGTCACTTGACCCGATGTCACGTGACCTATACACTAATTCAACTTCCCCGCTAAATTTAGCTGAGGAACTCAATTGGTGCCTAGGTCTGTAACGTCCCATAATGCAACACTGCGCGCGGTGCGTTATGGGACGTCTTGGGCCACGGCTTCACGAAATCCGGAACTAACCAAAAAACGCGTTTCACGTTAAAAAAAAAAATATATATATATATATATATATATATATACAGGGTGTCATAAAAAAAAAAATTACACGGTATTTTTCAACGAAAAAATAAACTAGGCATCGCCGAACGATCATTCTCCGCCCAAAGGTAGCGCTAGAGGTCCCAACCAGATGCCCAAGTTTCAGCCCAATCCGATCACATAATCAAAAGTTATAAGTAATTTTCTGAAAATTTCAATGGGAAAATGGAGCCCATTTTTGCCTTTTTGTTGGTTTCTGGGGCCATAGAGCCCTATGTATTCGGAAACTCCGTCGGCCGCCATTTTCCCAATGAAATTATCAGAAAAACACATAACTTTTGATTAAGTTATCGGATCGGACTGCATCTGGTTGTGACCTCTAGTGCTACTTTTGGGCGGAGAATGAGTGTTCTGGGATGCCTAGTTTATTTTTGCGGTAAAAAAGACCCTGTAAATTTTCTTTTGTGACACCCTGTATATATATATATATATATATATATATATATATATATATATATATATATATATATATATATATATATATATATATATATATATATATATACTGGGTGTATCAAGGAGTGGCCAGGCTCTTTAAATCGACCGCAAAATTCGGTTTCTTAACCTATTGCGCTACGACTTTGTGCAGCGTTGCCCACAGATGGTGTTTTTTTTTTTTTGTAAAATTTGCAAAGAGCGATCTTACCTGAGGAAAAAGTAAAGAAAGAAAAAGGCTTAAGCTCTTATGGAAATGCGGCGAAGTCAAAGGTCTTCAGACAATACAGTGCCGTTTCGCACGGGAGACAAGAGATGGCGCAAGCGGTCGCGATGCCAGCTGCGCCAACGAATGAGCATACGGCGCCGAGAGCCGGCGTCTTTAGCAGACGATCTTTTCGACTCAAAAGCGGCGCGAGCTTTTCTGATATCAGTTGCCAATGCATTATTTTATCATCCTTACTGATAAAACATACTGAATGGACACATAATCGATTAGTGAATGGACACATAATCGACTAGAAAAATGGTTGTCGGGATATTATGACTTTTTTTCGGGGTCCCGATGTCGTCTACTATGCAGTTCCTTGTTGTTACCGCGCTTGTTTTTGTCTCGCGACTGTCACCGCCTGCAGAACGCGCTCCGCTTTTGAGTCGAAAATATTGTCTGCTAAAGACGCCGGCTTTCGGCGCCGTATGCTCGTTCGTTGGCGGCTGTTGGCGTCGCGACCGCTTGCGCCATCTCTTTTCTCCCGTGCGAAACGGCACCGTATTGTTTGAAGACCTTTGGCTACGCCGCATTTCCATAGGAGCTAAGCCTTTTCCTTTCTTTACTTTTTCCTCGTGTAATATCGCTCTTTGCAAATTTTACAAAAAAAAAAAATGCACCATCTGTGGGCAACGCTGCACAAAGTCGTAGCGCGATAGGTCAAGAAACCGAATTTTGCGGTCGATTTAAAGAGCCTGGCCACTCCTTGATACACCCAGTATATGAATGTATATTTCAGCTCGAAAAATATACGAGGCCTCTTTTTCGACACCCAAAGTATACTTAATAATTATCGCGAACTGAATGAACTGAAAATAAAATCCGACATGAGATTTCAGTTTTTTTTGTGCCATTTTTTCAGCGTTTGGATTCTGCAAGAATGATAAAGTTAGAAACAAAAGCATCTTATGCATTATCAACACCAGCGATTACGTCGAGTCACTATTTAAAACGAAGAAAAACGTTCCATGGTTCCCTTGGGCGTACTTTCTCCGTGCGCATGCGGCCGGAGAGAAGCCCGATTACGCGGTGCATGGCCGCTGTATATACAGGGAGCTTTCCGATTTTCCTCATTACTAAACTCACCGACTTCGGCAAGAAACATAAAAAAAAAAGAAATGCAGCTACTTGCGCACTTTTTTTATTTAATGGGAACCAGCAGGATTGGGACAATAACGGAGGCGCCCCCCTCCCTGCTACTTTCCCGCAGTGCTTGCCTGCTAAGGGAGAAGCTCCCTTGTAATTATGCAGGCACGTAGGGTTGTCAATCGGGTCAGTTGAACACGAAAAAAAGGGACACGAAGGAAATGACTGGACAAACACACCGCTGTTTGTCCAGTCCTTTTCTTCGTGTCCTGTTTGTCCGTGTTCAGCTGACCCAATCGCCAACAGTATGAACCAACTAGCTCAACTAAAACACATAGCACGTAGGGTGTCCGGTTTTATTTTCCTCTCCGACTTAGGCCAGCGTTAATTTTATTGAGGGCGACTAGTGTGTAAAACCAGTGAAATAATTACCTAATTAAGCAACGAAGTAGGAAACGGAGCAAAACTGCATAACTAAATTTGGGAAATGTTTTGATTGCTTCAGCCTTTGCACATTATCAAACAGACAGCATTGTGAGAACTTGCATTTTGCCTAGTACTTGCCAAGAGAGAAATAAAGGCTGAAATAACAATGGTGGAAAGCCATACTTGAAAAAGAAAAAGTGCAATATTTGTATCAAAGTTTTTTTTTTTAAACTTGATTTTGAGTTTTATTTCATGCCTCTTCTATTTTCATCCTTGCTTTCTTTTAAATACCTAATAGCCTAGGCATGTGCTGTGAAGCATAAGCTATGTATTTTGAGTTTTTTGTAACATACATCTGTTAATAAAAGAAGCTGCAGGTACTCTAACCAACTGTGTTTAAATAGCCCGACGTTTCGCGGCCTGCTTGTTCACGGGTGACTTATTTGGCTGGGTGTTCGTATTTCTCCTCTTCTCCTTGTCGCTGCCGTTTAAATCGTCCTTCTTGTTTTGTGACACCTCGAAGCTCGTGGATATAACTGCTTGGGAGGGTACCGATCGACTGGTTCAGGTTGTTCTTTGTATGCTGAATATGCTACAACTATAAAGAGTTTTTTTTTTTTTTTTTTCAGTTTCTTCCGAAACTGGAAAAAAACGACTTTTTAGTTAGGGCATATTCAGCATACAAAGAACCTGAACCGGTCGATCGGTACCCTCCCAAGCAGTTAGATTCACAGGCTTCTAGGTGTCACAAAAAGGAGAGATTGATTTAAATGGCAGCGTCAAGAAGAGAAAGACGAACACTTAGCCAAATAAGTCACCCGTGAACAAGTAGGCCGCGAAACGTCGGGCTATTTAAACACAGCTGGTTAGAGTACCAGAAGCTTCTTTTATTAATACTCACCTAACCAGGCAGGATTTTGCCGAAATGTTTACTTTTCAAATATACATCTGTTGAACGTAACTATTTTTATTATATTGGAACATGAAAACCTTAGTCTTCCTAGTCCCAGAAAGCAACAGCTTAAGGCTGAACTCCATAGAGCGAAATATGCGACGAATAACTGAAGAACGTCGCCCTATGGCATGCTCACTTTGCGCGCGACGTAGCAGCCACTGGGCTGATTCCACGCGCAGAGCAAAAGCCGCCGGGCAAAATTCGATTTTTCACAGCATATTCGTCCCATGGAGTTCAGCCTTTATGGGCCATAATGCGTATGCAAGCACAAAAGCTTCCTTGTAAATAAAAATAGGCTATCCCCCTTCAACTTGAAACCGACCTCCTAAGTTTTAAGGTACACAAGGGAGTAAGAGGTTCACTAAACAATACATGTAGTTTACAGGCGTGAGCCCTCAAAAGTTTTCATGCAAGCGGCAGCTGCCAGACTGTCAAATTTTACTTAGTGAACAGTACATACTTTATGGCATGAAGGATCATAGATGGATGGATGGATGGGATCTTTCAAAAGTAAATAATTCTCATTACCTACAAAAACAAAAATACTGTCACAACTTCAACAGTTTATTCAAACAAACAAACTGCACCATTCCAACTTTTCTTCAAGTGGTGACTAGCAGGCAGGACCAAATGCCTTTGGTTCCGAGATGACGATGAACTGGGTGACAGAAACCTTGTGCTTCAAGTCACAACTGAGGCAGCTTATTCAGAGTGGTGCTCAGGACGCCAATGGTGGAGTTCAAGCTGGGCTGCAAGAGAAAAGATTTGTCACAGTACAAGCACCGTAACCACAGATTTTAGACCACGTGGAAAAGACATACACATCTTCAGGGCACTAAGGAGTTTGTTACTACTTTTAAAAACAAAAACGGTTGGATAATGATCCCCTAAACAAAGCGAATTGACAGCAAGGAGCTCGACAAGTTAGTTCCAACATTCAACAAGTAATCAAAATTGTTGAGAATAAAAACATATTCGAATATAGGGTCATCCCTAATTTTGAAGTGGAAGGAAAGGAAATTCATACAAATATTTAACGCGTCACATCATTTGTAACCCTGGTTAAAACTCATGTGTTGATCATGCTGGCAACGTCATCTTAAGAATACAGTTGAACCTTGATTTTACGAAATTCAATTTTACGAATTTCCCAATTTAACGAACAAATTCGGATTCCCCGCGCAGCCTATGCACGAGGTCTCCCTTCCTCGATTTTACGAAGTTCCCGATTTAACGAAATAATTAGCGGGTCCTGGTGACTTTGTAAAATCGAGGTTCAATTGTATTAAGAATGGCAACTGCATGCTTTCATACCAAGTGAAAGCATTAAATATTGAACAAAATAGCACATTAGTTCGCATAAAAATAGTGCTCGAGGCATTTTTGATCATAATCACAGACCACTGTTGTAGATCTTTTTATATTAGAAAGGTCACTGAAAAACTGTTCATTTTTGTTATAAATATTCTCTAATATGAAAGGTAAACTGGCACTGCAATCGACCCTTTAGCAGTGGTATGCCAGAGTAGTTCATAACATTACTAGTCAGGAAACAGTGCTTTGCACTAATACATTTTGCTTCACATATACTATCTTGCAGATATTAGACACAAAGGTCCACAAACTGCAGTTGACACAAAAACAACATGAAACTACCTCATGTAAAAAAAAACAAAAAAAAAAAAAACACACAGCTTATTGAGGTTTTTCATGATTGGAGCCAGTGCATCGATAGTACGGGAAAGACAGATGTATTTTTGGATTTCACCAAGCATTTGATCGGGTGTCCCATCAAAAGCTATTATGTAAAATTGCAGGTATCATAAGGACCGACAGCTGATAGGCTGACTGGAAGCGTAGGGTATTTAATTGGAAGAACCTAATTTGTTCATATCAAAAACAAGAAAGCTGAACCGTTGCTAGTGATTTCCCAAGTTCCACAAGGGTCCGTAATAGTGCCACGCGCATCGCAGAGCGAGTGCGTGCATGGCCGAACGGTTACCGCGCTTGACTGTCGCGCGGAAGGTCTATAGGTTCGATTCCAGTGAGTGGAATGTTCTTTTATTTATTCTTTCAACTTGGCGTTCTCGTAAGTTCTAGAACATTCTCGTCCGATTGAGTTTTGAATGTTCTACGCGTTGAAAGTTCTACGCGCCGAAAGTTCTACGCCGAATGTTTCAGACACCCACGAGGGTACATAAGGGACTCCACATAACGAGCGGAGTCAGTCTCGCCCCAGCGTTCGATCCTACTGTTTTGCCGACATCGACGCCTGCAACGCTAGCCTTTCTCTATTTTGTCTTGGGCACAAGTTTGCCCCATTAAACGCTTAGTTTCTTCAGTTATTCGCCACTTCATCACTTGCCACTCGTGACAATAGGGCTACTGCTACTTCTTACGTATATTAATGACATGTGCGTAGGACTCAACCCGGCAGTAAAATTAAAACACTTTGCTGATGATACGATTATTTACACAACGGTCAACACCAAAAGCAATCAGATCGGACTAAATCAACAATTGGACAAACTTTTCGTTTGGTGACAAGTGTGGCAAATGAAAATAAACAGAGCAAAAACTGTAAGCATGACTATTACATGTAAACAAAGTCATTTACTATTTTAGTACCGTATTGACGACGTGCAGCTTTGTAACATAAGGGAGTACAAATACCTAGGGTAGGTGTGTACATACAATCAAACCTCTCATGGAACCTGCAAATGGGCAAAGTATGTAATAAGGCTATGTTTAGGCTGTTGAGTTCAAGACGACCACTGAGGGACACAACACTGGAGGTTAAGTTAACCGCTTTTAAAACCATCGTTTTACCAATCAGATTACACGACATCCAAAAGGTATTAGCGCACACGTAGAAAGAAGATACAGGAAAGAGCGCTAATACCGTTAGATGTTTATAAATACCAACTAGCCCAATTATCAATTCTTTTACAGATTACGCGAGGACTATGCTCTGGGAACCTTTCACTCGGAGCAACCTCAATAAGCTTGAACAAGTCCAAAACAAGGCAGTGAGGTTTATCTATAACCGTTATCATTCCACAGACTCAGTAACAATGCTCAAAGCAAGGGCAGGGCTGCCTGACATAAAGACACGCATATATACACAGTGTATAAAATACTTTTTTTTAATTAGTAAATGGATTGCATAATACTGATATGTCAAGATACGTCCACTCGGGTGTCCTAGCTGACTCACGCAGACTTCTTACTCGTACAAAGCGTAAGAAATATATTCTGTCATATCTGTATTTTGCAGACACCCTTAAATTTTTATTTTTCCCAAGATGTATATAGATGACTGGAATAAACTTGAGTCAGATGTTGTAAATGCCCCTACGATGAAGAGTTTCATGAGCAGTATGGCACCAACGTAATTGTAATCGCACAGTTTTGCTCGTTTGTTTTCTTTTTTTTTACAAGTGTATCACACTTTTTTATACCGCAACCCTGCCTGGGCCCATTGTTTTGGACTGGCAGTATTTGTAAATAATAATAAATAATTGTAAATAAATAATAATAAAGAATAGTAAATAAACGGCAGGTATTACTTTCCACGCGTAAGTATGCAGCAAGCACGTTGCAACAAATCTCTCTCACTCGCTATTCGCCTCAAGATCGAACCGTGTCGCCACCATGCGGCAGAAATTGGAAACATGTGAAAGCGGGGATACCGCCGTGCGTCGCCTGCTACAGGCGCACGTTCAGAAGCATGGATCTTGATGACGTAAGTCCGTTTCCAGCTGAGCTGAGCCCTCCTGATTAAATGCTCGCTTTTGCAGTCATTTCTTCCTACTAGAGGTTATGGTTAGGGTTCCGCGTTTTCGTTGTTTTAATTGTTTTCTCGAAATTGGGGGTATTTTATTTCGGGGTTTAATGTTTTCCTGCAGATTCTGTGGTTTTTGTGTAAATTGGTTATGACTTAACCAATTGACACAAAAAACACTGATTCTGTAGGAGAAATTAAACCCCCCCCAAAAAAATACCCCCGATTTCTAGAAGAAAAAAAAAAAACACACAGAAAATGCTGAACTCTGGTATGGTGTTTTGTTTCACATGCGCGGAAATTCAGCAAAGTGATTATTATTAAGTTGGATGCTTCCATAATCTTAGTGTTGTGGTTTGTACACAACAGCTGGTCCCATATATGTTTGTTATGTCGCACAAACCATAGCTTTCACAAAACGTTGAATGTTGATTGGAGCTGTGGTTTGATTAAAAATGAATCCTACTGATCGCTACTGTTTAATAAACGAATCAATCGATAAATCCGTTAGTTGATTTTTCACCGGTCATATTGCACGAAAGACGTTAAAACTACACTTTTTTTTTACTATTTTTAGCATGTCATAAATGGCATATTGCATTCCCATGTTAAACTTCACATTGTGACGCCTACAGAAATATAAGCCTTTTAAAGTGCGGTAATCTTTAAGTTATTATTTAAATGGTATAATCACACTCAAAGACAATCACAAGCATGCTGAAGTGGTTTACCGTGCAAGCTTGTGTCATAAAAGAAATAAAAACGTCACAAATATAAAGTAGGCATTTTTTACTTTTTCATGACTTTCTCCAGCACAAGATTCCAATTAAACGGCAAAACAAAATATCGCAATTAAAGCATCACTCGAATAATCTGAAGGTTAATCGATGAACTGCCCAGTCCCGATATGCGTTAGGTGAGAACAGAGGGTGATCGCAAAGTGTCGTGAGAGTCACTAGTTCTCATCAGTAAAAGATTGTCGGTGCGGCCGATGCCATCAATGTCATGGTGCGGGTTGTTTGTTAGTTGCAGAGTCTACTATGTTTGAATAGAAGATTATTTAGTCAGAAATTTATAATATTAGCCTTTTGACATCCGCGACCTTCACCGAGGAAATTGAAGCGGGTGAACCCACACTAGCGAGAAAAGCATCTAATAACACACACGCTACTGGCTTGCTTGGTTACAACCATTTGTTCCTATTGCGGCAGATATATTAGAATAGTTTGTTCCACTTGCTTCAGTTGTCCTGCCAACTATCAGTTTCCGGATCGTAACTAGAAGAGGCACTCTCTCCTAATCGCAACGTAGTATAGAATTGTTCCGACTCCGAAAAACTTACCCAGACTATGGCACAGTAAAGGGAAACAGTGGCTGCAGCGGAACTCAATAGCACGGTAACTTCCAATACAGCACTAGCTTCGCTTCATGCTAAATATTTATATTACTGAAAAAGCTAAAAGTTGCAAAAACAAAAATGCCTAGAACCTGCGATTTCACAGCCCACAGTACCCGTATTATGTTATCCGGGTCGCAATTCATTATTTTGTTGAATTCCCACGCTGGTGAACCGATACATCTATTTTAAAAGAAACAAATATTTAACATAAATAGTGCAGTTCACCTGGAGACAGGCATCCGTTGTGGCGATCCATGCTTCCCAACGTCTGCCTAGGGCAGATACGCATCCACACGAGTGGTTATTTAAACTTAGGCCGCACGCTGGTAAGACGATTCAATCTTTACTGACGCACCGAACGGTACCGCACCATTTTCCGCTAAAATTGTTTTCCCACCGATACTGTGCGACAAAATAAACGCAAGAATTTACACCGTCTCGCGCGCGAACGTGGAGAGCCTTTGGGGCGGCAATGCTTCCATCCCCGCTTTGATGATGATGATAGCACGACAGTAGCACCACCTCTAGGTCGATCCCGAGGCCAATAGCTTACTACTGCATGTGAGCAGGCTCACGGGAGAAAGCTAGATGATTACATGCGTTTTATTGGCAAAATAAAACCTTAAACATGTTTGCACGTCGCCGGTTTCCCAAAGACAATACTTTGCATGCTGCGTGGGAGCATGCTGTTCGGCGGGGGGATGGTTGGTTGCGCAAGAATACTGACGTCTTAAGTTCGGTGCACTTCGAAGATGATTGCTTTGACAAAAGCAGTCAAGCGAGAAGACTTCGACTGGGTAGCATTCCAACTATGTTCATGTTTCCTGCATTTCCAGCGTACCTGCAGAAAGCAGTGAGTATCATAGCAACTGTGAACACTTATTTTGTATTTTAGCTAGTTTCATCTAAAACTCGAGACGGTGCGCTTATAACAGCCGTGCATCTGCAAAACGAGTATTATAAACGACTTGATTTTTGCGAGCTTGATATTTCTGTAAATTCTCAAAGTGCCGGTCTTGGTGATAGGTCATGTGCACAAATTTCCGCAATTGTGAGAGGGATGCTACGTATTCATTACCCCGGTGTGGATTATTCGCAATAAGAAGATATCCAAGAAAAAAGAATCCAATGTGCCTTAAGCGGCTTTCGAGTCCCTTAAAACAAAAAAATAATTGTTTTGTTTTTCTTGTAATACGCAGCCCCAAAAGTAACATACACTGCTAGCACCCCTATCAGCACAGCCTCTTTTTTGCCCTGAGCAAGATGGCTGCCGATTTGTTAACCTGGCTGCACCCGGTTGCACGAGAGAGTGCGGGAGGACACCACTCCAGAAGTCTTTTATAACCTCCTTGGGCCCGACGACTGGGTTGAGAACAAGGAGGTTATAAGTACTAGGAGGGGGCACGTTGCAATATTGGTGAAGCCTAGTCATAAAAAGTTTAAACGATTTTGTGCCCAACATGATCGCAGATCTCTCTGGCGATTGGTGCGCGTGAAATGTCATGTGCCAGATGGATGGTTGATTGTAGGAGGATTCCTTGCAGGCTTGCGTGCGCTCCGTCCGGTAGGTTTTATCAGATCGAAGGCTAGACGAAGGCTAGCTACGGTCACGTGATGTGGTCGAGGAGAGTAAGGAGGAAAATGAGAAAGAGGCGAGGCGTCAAGGGAGCATGGCTTGTGGAGGCTACGCGGCTCACGTCATGCCCTCTCCTACCCTTCTATCCTCCTTGGTTGAGAAGCCACCGCAGTTTGCGAGCCTATCGCAAGACAAAGTGTGTTGATACCTGCGCCCCTGCGCCACAAGACGGACTCATTGTGAAAGGTACAGAGCGCGACACTTTTAGCGCGAACAAGCGATCGCCGGTTTTTCCAGTTTTCCTCTTTGAAACCAAGTGTTTCTTCGTTCGCCCGAAGCCGCTTTCAAAAAGAAAGCGGACAAGCACCCTAAGGGGGCCGGTCACCCCCCCAAAGGGTAGGCTTGTACAGGGATAGGAGTGTGCTACGCGAAGTGCGCGTTTGGCCTCGCTGACATCGCCTTATCTTGTATATCCCTCTTCTCGAATGCTGCGGCAAAGCAACATCGCTTTCCAAAATATTTTTAGGATTCGTTTTTTTTTTTCTACGAGCTGCGTCAATCAACCTTCCGTCATGGGGGCCCCCAGAGAGTCGGGGGCCCTGGGCTGCAGCCCCCTTAGCCCGTACCTCAATCCGGCCCTGGGTAAGACGATTCAATCTTTACTGACGCACCGAACGGTACCGCACCATTTTCCGCTAAAATTGTTTTCCCACCGATACTGTGCGACAAAATAAACGCAAAAATTTACACCGTCTCGCGCGCGAACGTGGAGAGCTTGATTGATTGATTGATTTGAGTTTTATGGCGCGAGAGCTACCAGGGCCAAAATGCGCCAAGTGCGTAAACTATTGCAGAAACAAGGGTTGAAGAAACAGAGCTATAGTAGCTGATGATCTAACAAGACTATGAACATGAGTCGTGTATCACATAAACATGAGTTCTGGGTATAAAAAATTACTATGTCCATGAATTACACTGACCATAATCTACAACATTTTAAAATATCTACAATGGGAGTGATATATTTTATGAATAAAAGTTATAAACGGTGCATGTAGCCGGTTACTTTAAGAAATTCTAAAACGCGCCGAAAAGGGACTAGAGGTTGATCACCGAGAAGGAAGGCAGGGTGAAACGGGAGATGATATCTAAAAAGTTCTGGAAAACATGCCCGTCGCTGTTCATGTAGGTGCCTGCAATTCCACAAGATGTGTAACACAGTCACCACTTTGCCGCAGTGCTCACACTGTGGAGCATCTTCACCACAAAGCAAATGCAGATGTGTCAAGCGCGAGTGGCCAATCCTCAATCGGGACATCAAAACTTCATGGAATCGATTCTTGTGATGGGAACTCTCCCACACCTCCAAACAAGGTTTGATAACGTGTAGTTTATTGTCAATTTCCTTATCCCATTCTGACTGCCATACCTCATTAATTGCTCGTCTGAAAGCCGGCTTAAAATCTTCATATGGCAGTTTAAGGGCTATTTTAATGTTATCCTTGATAGAGGCGGCTAGCTTATCTGCCCCTTCATTACCGATAATTCCTACATGGCTTGGTACCCAGCAGAGTTTAATATCGAGTCCAAGTAGGAGAGCACGGTGCATCTTTACACGCACTTGTTGTGTAAGCCAGTTTTTTGCGTCGGTAAGAGAGCAAACCGAGAGCAGGGCACTCTGAGAGTCAACAAACAAAATAGCTTTCATCACATGATTCTCTAAGATATGTTCAAGGGCCATCATTATACCATAAAGCTCAGCGGTAAAAATACTTGCAATGTTATCGATACGTCTTGCTTTCTTGTACTGTGGTGAAAACACTGCAGAGCCTACGTAGGATGAGGTTTTGGCACCATCGGTATAAAATTGTATGTAATCTTGATATTTCTCCAGCAATGCTAAAAACTCCTGCTGAATCACAAGAGGTTCGACTGATTTCTTATGAAATTTGGCCAGTGACCAGTCGCATGAAACCTTTACTGCACTCCAGGGAGGAATGCTCTCGACCCTTGTAATTATGCTATTCTCAGGGATTGTTAGCTGCAGTGAAGTTGAAATACTTTGAAGCCGAAAGCTTAATGGTCGCACAATGCTTGGCTTGTTCTCAAAAAGTCGTAAGAGAGAAGAAGTCTGTACACAGCTAAAGGCGGGATGCGCAGGGTCAGATTTAACTTTGGATCCATAACAAAGGGTAAGATATTGTCTCCTTTTTCCTAAAGAAATTTGATAAGTATCTGCATACAAGCTCATTATAGGCGAAGTCCGAAAAGCTCCTGTAGCAAGTCGAAGGCCAAGATGGTGGACAGGATCTAGCATTTTCAAAACAGATTCCCGTGCTGATCCATACACAATTGCGCCGTAGTCCAGACGGGAACGAACCAGGGCATTGTATAATCGGACGAGACATCGCCTGTCAGACCCCCAAGACATGTGAGAAAGTACTTTGAGGATATTAGACGCTTGCAGGCACTTCTTCAGTTCCTTGATATGGGCCAAAAACGTAAGTTTCTTGTCAAAAACAACTCCTAAAAATTTGTGCTCTTGCTTTACAGGTACAGATATACTATTGAGTTGTAAACTGGGTTCAAGTGAGAGGCCACGCCGCAGGGAAAAGGGCACGCATACTGCCTTTTCAGGAGAAAATCTAAACCCATTTTCATCGGCCCATTTACTCATTTTATTTATAGAGACCTGCAGTTGGCGCTCACAACTCGAGAGGTTGCAGGAAGAAAAGGAAATCTGCACATCGTCTACATATAACGAATAGGAGACAGATGGTGGTATCGCTGCAGCCAGGCTGTTTATTTTCACTGCAAACAGAGTAACGCTCAATACACCCCCTTGGGGGACCCCATTTTCCTGAAGAAAAACATCAGAGAGCGTGGAGCCAAACCTAACCTGAAAAGTTCGGTTAGTAAGAAAATCTTGTATGCAACGCAGCATTCGGCCACGGATGCCATACATGTGCAAGTCCTTGAGAATCCCATAACGCCAAGTAGTGTCGTAAGCCTTCTCTAGGTCGAAGAATACCAACACACAGTGCTGTCGACGTACAAAAGCTTCACGTATGGAAGTTTCCAGTCGAACAAGATGATCTAAGGTTGAGCGACCCATTCTAAATCCACATTGATTCGTATCTAAACATTTTTCAGCCTCCAAAAAGTGCACTAGTCGCCTATTTATCAGCCTCTCGTACGTTTTCCCTAGACAAGTGGTCAGCGCAATGGGACGATAACTCGTAGGCAGTGAAGAATCTTTACCGGGTTTCAGCAAGGGAATTATATGCGCTCGTTTCCAGCACTGAGGGAAAACAGAAGCTCCCCACAAATAGTTAAAAAAAGTCAACAGATGTCCTAGGGATTCACGGGACAAGTGCCGCAACATTTCATATTTAATTCTGTCAGGTCCAGGTGCAGATTCCTTTTTTGTTGCAAGGGCCACCTCAAGTTCACACAATGTGAAAGGCTGGTTATATTCTAGAGCATCTGATCCAGACATAGCAATTGGCTGCTTTTCCGCTATAGCCCTGAATTTCTTAAATTTGGCAGTGTAACTGGATGAACTAGAAACTTCTTGAAAATAATTTGCAAGACAATTTGCCTGGCCCTTTAATGTTGGCACAGCTGAGGGTAAAAGAGGTATCCTAAAAGAAAGATAATTGCCCCGAATTTTTCTCACTCGGTCCCACACCTCTTTTGAAGTAACAAAACTGTTCACTTTGGAAACATACTTCATCCACGAGCACCTCTTGGCCTGCCTCCTTGTCCAACGAGCCTTTGCTTTACTTCTTTTAAATTCAATCTTGTTCCTGGTACTTGGGTAGCGACAAAAAGTGCCCCAGGCCTTGTTCTGAGACTTACGTGTGGCAGTACACTCCTTGTTCCACCAAGGCTTGCACCGCTTCGGAAGATTCCCTGATGTTTGTGGAATAGAAATAGATGCTGCATTTATGATTCGGTCAGTAATGTACAAAGCTGCATTCTCAGGCGACATAGATAAAAATTCGGTAGAGTCAAGTACCGCTTCCAACGCAAAAAGAGCCCAGTCCGCCTCATCCAACTTCCACCTGGGGATGCTGGTTCGAAGAGAAGGGACTGACGCCATACTTTCTAAAATCACAGGAAAATGGTCACTTCCAAAGGGATTGTCTAAAACCTTCCATGAAAAGCATGGAAGTAAGGATGGTGATGAAAGAGACAAATCTATGGAGGTGAAAGTATTATGAGATGCACTAAAAAAAGTTGGATCACTTCCATTTAAAAGGCAAAGGCCAGATGATAACAAAAATCGTTCAATGACCCCACCACGAGAGTCTTGGCGGGCACTACCCCACATGGGGTGGTGCGCATTAAAATCTCCTAAAATCAAAAAAGGTTGTGGAAGCTGGCTAACGAGTCCTTGAAGGTCCTGTAGATGCAGTGAAATATTTGGTGGTAGGTAGATTGAAACCAGTGTAATAAGGCGGTCCAGAAGAACACGAACTGCCACTACCTCCAGCGAGGTCGTGAGAGGTACTGGAGCACAGGCTAGACCGCTCTGGACAACAACAGCCACTCCGCCAGATGAGTTGCTAGTTGATGCACGGTCCTTTCTGAAAACTTGATGGCGGCGTAAAACGTTTTTATGCGTGTCCCTAAGATGAGTCTCCTGCAGGCATATGGCCACAGGTCGAAGCTCATCGAGGAAAAAATTTATGTCATCAATATTAGAAAAAAAGGCCGCGACAATTCCAGTGCATAATACTATACTTTGCCATTTAGAGATAAAATGTATATATACAAAAAGTGACTTAAAAGAGAGATTTTAAGGTTTAAAATCTATCTTAACACGTGGCGTGCTCTGTTTTTTAGGAGGGTCTTTCTGCCTCCAAGTGGGCTCACTGGCGACAGAAAGAGAGGACTCTGATCCTGAGAGGGGAGTATCCTCCTCGGACCTGGACCCGCTTTCGTCCATAGGCTCGTCTGTTGCCGCCAGCAGCTGACCCTTGGAGGTCGACTGCTTCGGCGGCTCCCCGGGCTTCCTCTGGGGAGCAGAGGTGCGAGGGGGTACCCCTCGGCCCTTAGGGGTTGAAGTGGCAGGTGGAGCAGGGGGGGTGAGCCCCTGTCCTGAGGTGGATGCTGAGGAGGCAGCATCCACCTTACGATTCGGAAGTGGTGCCACTGGCAACACTCCCGAGGACAAAGGAGACCTCGACGGGAGGCGTAGATCGTCCAAAGACGTCTGCGTTCCAGTCGAAACCATTGGCCGTACCGGTCCCCTGCGTACGGCCTCGGCATAAGAGCCTTTGGAAACAAAGGCGAAGCGCTTCTTAGCATCAGCGTATGAAATGTTCTCGGTAACCTTCAAGGTGAGGATTTCTTTCTCTTGTTTCCATAATGGGCAAGATCGGGAGTACGCTGGGTGCTTACCGCTACAGTTAGCACACTGGGGCTCATTCTCACACACATCAGCGACGTGCTCCTTGCTAGAACACTTGGCACAAGTGTCACTTCCTCGACAGTTCCGTGACCCATGGCCAAACCGTTGGCACTTAAAACACCGCTGAGGGTTTGGCACATAGGGGCGGACGCGGCACTGGAGATATCCTGCCTTCACAACTTCAGGAAGTGTGGTTGACTCAAATGTTAGGATGATGTGTTTGGTCTTGCGTTCAACACCATCGCGGCGAAGGGTAATACGCCGAGCAGCAATTACTCCCTGTGTAGAAAGGCCCTCAACTACTTCGGTTTCTGTACTCTCAAGCAGGTCGTCTTCTGAGATCACCCCTTGAATTGTGTTGAGTGTTCTATGAGGTGTGACAGTGACTTTGTAATCAGTCACGCAGTTTAGTGCTAATAGTGAATCGCTTTGTTGCTTACAGTGTATCTCCACTAGGAGATCACCAGATGCCATCTTTTTTGCATTGTAATTCTTCCCAATCACTCCTTCGAGAACTTTTGAGATGAGAAAAGGGGACAACTTGCCAAGCGGTTTTTCATCCTCTGAGTGCATGACAAGAAACTTGGGGAACTTTGAAAATGTGTAGGTTGTTTTTTCTATGCGTAGTGCTTCGGTGCGGACCCTTTTCGGGGCCCGATCAAAAGGTTTTTTTTGCTTGAGAACCCATATAAATGGGAGAAAGATTCAGTGCCCGGGTGCACCGCCCACCACGGAGCCCAACAAGGGGGTAGGTAATGTGCCATAGCAAGATGGGCTTGGCTGACACAATTACTCTACCAGTGCTGCCCGGGCACTATACCCTAGTGTGGTTGCAGGGACAGAACCTGTTTCCACTCAAGGTTGGCCCTTGCCGCCTAAGGAGGTGAAAAAGGAAGGAAGAGAGTGCAGAAGAAAAGAGAAAGAGGTGGGAGGAAAAGTGAAAGAAGGAAGAAGAGGGTAGAAGAGGCGACTGACTGAATCATCCTGGTCGGGCCAAGCCAGGACACCCGTCTACGAGAAGCAGGGGCCGAAGCGGTGTATTGCCTCGCCCGGAGGGCCCCGAAGGGTCCAAACATACCCCGGGCTCAACTCAACCACCAGGGTCCCCCTTTCCCCGGACACGGGTACGCCACGCACAGCCAGACGTGGGTGGGCGAACCCACATGGCTCGGGGTTCGTAGTGACGCCACTCACCAAGCACCTACCAAGGCAGGTGCCCCCTGCGTGCGGGTATGGTGGCCCACGTAGCTGGGGTCCGTGGAGGCGCCACTCTCCAAACACCTGCTTTCACAGGTGCCCCCTGCGGGGCGAACGTGGAGAGCCTTTGGGGCGGCAATGCTTCCATTCCCGCTTTGATGATGATGATAGCGCGACAGTAGCACCACCTCTAGGTCGATCCCGAGGCCAATAGCTTACTACTGCATGTGAGCAGGCTCACGGGAGAAAGCTAGATGATTACATGCATTTTAAGGGCAAAATAAAACCTTAAACATGTCTGCACGTCGCCAGTTTCTCAAAGACAATACTTTGCATGCTGCGTGGGAGCATGCTGTTCGGCGGGGGGATGGTTGGTTGCGCAAGAATACTGACGTCTTGTGTTCGGTGCACTTCGAAGACGAATGCTTTGACACAAGCGGTCAAGCGAGAAGACTTCGACCGGGTAGCATTCCAACTATGTTTATGTTTCCTGCATTTCCAGCATACCTGCAGAAAGCAGTGAGTATCATAGCGACTGTGAACACTCATTTTGTATTTTAGCTAGTTTCATCTAAAACTCGAGACGGTGTACTTATAACAGCCGTACATCTGCTCACCAAGTATTATAAACGACTTTCGAGTCCCTTAAAACAAAAAAAATAATGGTTTTGTTTTCCTTGTAATACGCAGCCCCAAAAGCAACAGGCACTGCTAGTACCCCTATCAGCGCAGCCTCTTTTTGCCCCGAGCAAGATGGCCACCGATTGGTTCACCTGGCTGGACCCGGTTGCACGGGAGAGTCCGGGAGGCAACGTTACTAGAACCACTCAGTTGGGAAACTGCCATAGAGCCTGCTTTAAAAAAGTGGCTCCGATCCGTACTCGAGAACTGAGCTAATGGCGATCGCAACGCCGCCATTTCTCCCACAGCGTCCACTCCGGGAACTGCACGGCTGCACGTCGAGTCTGGCAAAGGCTCGACGCCAGCGGCCCAGGTTTCAAGGGTGAGTTTCCCAAGTGAGGGTTTTAGTAACGTTGCAGGGAGGCAAAGCCGTGCATGTAGAGAGTTCGGCCATTCGTTGGGAAGTATAGGAGACAAATGAGGAGGCGCCATTGGCCGAAAGCGGGCTGGGCGTGCTCCAGAGCGTCTTCGGAAATTCAAATGTGACCAACCAGAAGCCGGAAATAATACCCTGGCGGTGGTCGCGAGAAACAAACCTGATAAGTGCATCGGAGTAACTCTCGGTGACTGAAAATATGGTACACATGATGTCTCAATCACGCTCATCCAAAATGATGGCGAAATAGTACGACTAGCGGAACGATCGACATAATCCTTACGCCAAGCGCTGAGGGCCGGGAATCTGCCGTCCGAGCGGTCGCACTCTGTCCGAGCAAAACAGAGTTGAGCGGCGCATTCGTTTCTTACATCTTTCTGCATGATCATGATCGAAACACCACGTGCACCCTATTTTCAACCACGAAGAGCTACTACACTTCAGTCTTACGCGCTTATTAAACGTACAAACATATACCTTTGATCAAAACTGTTTCTCGCTGCCACCGCCAGGGGATTCTTTCCGGCTTCTGGTTGGTCAAGAGAGCTTGCCAAGCCCTCTTTCCGAGCCTCGTGCACGCCCTGGCTCTGCCCGCGCCTCCCATTGACCAAACTCTCTGTATACCCGGCTCTGCCGGGAGGCCGCCACTCCAGAAGTCTTATATAACCTCCTTGGGCTTGACGACTGGGTTGAGAAGCCACCGCAGTTTGCGAGCCTATCGCAAGACAAAGTGTGTTGATACCTGCGCCCTTGCGCCACAAGACGGACTCATTGTGAAAGGTACAGAGCGCGACACTGTTAGCGCGAACAAGCGATCGCCGGTTTTTCCAGTTTTTCTCTTTGAAACCAAGGGATGTCATCCAAGTTATTATTGCTACGGAAAGAGCTAATTTAGTTCTATAATGTAAGTGATAAAATTTCGTGCTCGCTAATATTATTTAGAAGTAAAATACGACAATGCGCCGATGTCGTGTTCGCGCTAACAGTGTCGCGATGTGTACACCAAAAATCGGCTTTCAAGGAAGAGGGTTACGTCTGCAACAATAGGTGGAACACCTTAGGAATATGCCTCGTACGTGGCGCCTGCCTTCTGTCGATGCAGAAGGCGCTGCTGTACACGGTATCGACATGGTTCTCGAGAGCTACTTGGACCGTCATGGGCGGCATTGGTGGCTATCACTTCCAACTTTTGGTGGACGTGCAATCTTTGCATCACTCGTAGCAATGGAGATGGCCGTTGTTTCGTGTCAGCAAACACAGTCGGCACAAAGTGTGGGTGATGTTTGTATAGCGATGGTTTTCTTGTCTAATAAAGCGTCAATGTAACAATCGCGCAACGTTCTGAAGTGCCATTAATGTTATTAACCCACGACTAAATTAGCTCTGCATACTGTGAACAACTTTATTTTTGCGGCCTCAATATTTCGCCAATTTTGGGAATATGTCACGCGCAGAAAATTTTGCGAGGAGTGGTGTGCTATATATTCTTTACCATATATTGGCGGAATGTGTTTTTTGCAGCAATTTTTAAGTTGAGAAATTTGCAAAAAATTAAGCTGTTTACAGTAGTCGGGTACGCTCATTTGCCTCCCAAGCCTTTGTAGGGCCTGACAAGTCAATCCCCTTCACCGGGTGAATTCACGCCGCTTTTACATCAAGATTGAATTTCTCTGAAGGAAACCAAAAAAAAAACTCCTCCCCTCCCCCGGCCGATGCCGATCCAGTCATCTGAACGCAACACAGCGCTTTGGCATCGTTCAAACACACTGGAAATCGCACGGTGCCCTTGCTTCAAGCAAAATGGCAGCCTTGTTTTCCACCCAGCCTAGCAACACATGCATTTTGCACTCGAACCGGAAAGCAGGAAAAGGGTCCATTTTCTACAGTGCTTACTGGTGACACTCACATTTGCAAAATCGTCCACTGACAGTGAGAGTACTTCCCCTATTTGCTATAGCATCAATGTGCATTTTTGCAACGGGTCAACATTCTGTTTCACATAACGTCCCATTGCAGCGGATGCTACGAGCCATCTCAGCCAACCCAGCTCTGTGAACGTAGCACATGATATGCTCTATGCATGTCACCCTCTTCAAGGTCAAGTAAAGGCCTGGTCACACATACGGAGGAGCGCCAAGTTAGCGATATGTGAGCACTCATGTGGCGCTTCCTATTGCGCGATTTAGTTCTAATATAGCGTGCGATTAGCGCTTTAGTAGCGCCTTGTTAGCGGTCCTTGTACGGCGGTTATTGCTGCGGAATAGCGCGTGTACTGCGGTTCCGGTTCCTGTGGTTAAGTGTGCATCAACAGTACCATGGCGGACATGTGGGAGGCTGGAATAAAAACGCGACAAATGCTCTTACATACGCAATTAGTGCATATGTGTGTGGACGACTTAACGCCCAGAAGAGCCTTCTAAGTGCACGAAATCTTTCACCACCGAGATACCGACGGGTATCCGGCGAACATTGTTCCCAGGCTGAGGGACCGAGACACAGAGCTCTTTCGAAGGTGATTATTTTTTAACTGCGTGTCCTTGAAACCAGGGTCACTCATATCGAATAGAAAGCGATGAGGTCGTACCCAATCTATTAGTCGCTCAGAGTCCATGACTCTGGATCGTCTGCCCAACCCCTTGCTTGGAGAGCAGCTTTTACTTCCTCTTTCAATGCCGAAGGAAAAACAACAACGGAATCGCCGTGCATGCGCCGTTTCGCAGGCACAAGGAGCGCGCTTACACTGCGCTGCTAAAGCGCTAACCGAGCACTTCTGAAGCGCTAACCAAGCACTACGTCACGCGCAAGTCGGTGCCACATGAGCGCTGCTTCCAGCGCTCATGAAGCGCTCTGCTGTATGTGTGAACCGGCCTTAACACTCACAGGGCCTTGGATTGGCTCCGATGGCTCGTAGGTGGTGCAGTTGGCAACGGTTGCCCTGTGGCATCAGTTGCCCTGTGGCCACTGTTGCAAGAGCAAACTGTGGTTCGAGCACAATACTGTGAAGGTAGGCTTGTTAGTCATTAGCTTAAGGGCTTGGGGAAAGTGCACCTATCTGATTTTGCCCATTGACTGGCCCACCCTTCTGTTGGGGCTTGTGTAGGGATGGGACGAAGAGTATGTTAAGTGAAATAGCTGTCAACATAAGAAAGATATAATAACAATGTCAGCAATCGGAGCGTGTTATGGTCTTAACTTGACAAGAGGCTAAACCTATGAACCTACCACTGCAAATATTTTATGTTGATCTATATGGCACACAAACTGCCTCTGCTTGCCAAACATTTACCCCTGCATGTTTATCTTCAGAACGGGGCTGGTGTGCTGCAGTAATCAAATGACAGATGAAGAAATAAACTTAAAAAAATTGAGGTGACAAGGGCACGCCAACACATCGACTGACCTCACTGAAGTGAACGCCGCTATCCTTCAGCATTCCGCTCCACTCCCGGCTGTTCGATGAAACCATGGCCTGCCTTGTTGATCCTGCAGAAAGTGTTGGTCTCCCGGTCATCCTTGTTCTCTCCCGCAGAACCTCGGCACGGACTGACTGTCCACCGCGGGCTGCTTTGCCTCGGGAGGATGACCGCTAATCCAGCAATCATGACGCCACCGCTAAAGAATGAATAGACTGAATCTCGACAGCCACGTCTGGCCCCAGTCACGGAACCCCCAGCAATCAAAGCACGTGGTATGCCGGGTTTTGGGCGAAATACACAGGCAATCGGAATCTCGCGAAAGAAATACACACGTGAAAAAATCAACGAGACACCAAGAAGGGAAAATCAACGCTCAGAAATGTGGATTCACGATAAATAGAGGTGGCTTCGCAAAGATTGCAGGAACACCCGAAGCCAGAGAACGTAAACAAAGGTCAAAACGCTGGCAAGTGATTCTCCCGCCTCTTGTCAAATGTAACACGTGACGTCACACATAATAATTATCTCAGAATGCATTAAATATATCTAATATAATTTCATTTCTCATTTAAAATCTATATAAATAAACTTAACAAAATAATTCACTCAGTTATATAGGCACGAGACTTTTTCTTAAAACGTCACCTGCCCATATAAATTGAGTGAACTCAAGTCACGGCAAGCGGTTTTCCATGAAAAAATACATTCACCCTAAAATTTTTTGAGAAACTACCTTAACGTCCCGATCACCCTCATTATCATAAAACATGTTAATTAGATAACGTTCGAAACTGTCTTAGGTGTCCCCTTCACCCAACCCCGGAAAAATGACAGTGGGAGAGGCAGTGGCGCCCTTCCCACCCGTGCGAAAGCGTCTTGGCGGGGTCGCCGACCCCGCAGGTGGAGTGAGGGAGGGGTCAGCGGTCCTCCTCGCCCGAGTCCCCGGATGTGGACGTACTGTATGGTCTTCTTGTTGGAGTCGCTCCACCAGGGGTGGGCAAACAGGTCCTCCACCTCCTCCAGGGACTTGCCCCTGCTCTCCGGCAGGAAGAGGAAGAAGAAGAGCCAGCCAAGGGCAGACACCCCCGCATACAGCCAGAAGGTGCCTGCAACGGCGGGCGCCAATGGCGGTCGTTCTCAAAGAAGCCCGTGCCGGCCACAACTAGTGGGTATCTAAGCTGTATTATTACTCGAAGCAAATAATAAGATTGCCAACAAAATCTTTGTATCGACAGCCTCGCGCCTATTGCACGTGTGGTAACTTTAGTGCCCCCCCAGTGCTTCCCACGCACTTCAAATCTTTCCAAAAACCCAACCGATTAAGTGATTTTTGATGACACTCGGCAAGTTTCTAATTTGGAACCATATGTTTATTTCCACTAATTAAAAAGTTAATGAACAAATTTTAGTCAATTATTGAGCTCATCCCTACGATATATTATCTCCCCCTGGCCATCTAGCTCATCTACACAGAACGCATCATTGTAGCTTGGGCAATTTTTTTTTTTAAACAAATCTGTAATACATGGGATAAAAATCGCGGTAAATCGATAAAAAATTAGCTCGATAAAAAATTAACGGCCTCGATACGACTGCACCAGAAATTACTGTATCCAGTAACGGTAGGACCAATCGCGACTCTGCACTCTACGGAGCACGTCTCGGTATGGTGCCTGGAACGCGTGCACCAAAACGCGTGCACCGCTCGTGCACCAAAACTGGTCCCGACGTGGGACCAGTTTCGCCATTCCTGGCTGCCGAAGCTTTCGAGGACCGTCAAGCTAGAATGCGACCTTCAGCAGTATGGGCATCTGCTACATCCACCACTGGCGCTGCGACAATGCCAGGATGGAGGCCGGCGACGATGCGACGCTTCCGGGACACCGTACGGCGGAAATCGAGAGACCACAAATGAAAATGCGGTATAAAGGCACCGGTCGGAGGCACGTTCCGGGCACCACGGTCTCGGAGCCCAGACTCACCGTATTTGGTGATTGCGTCGGTGAGGGTGAGGAAGCTCATGGACACGAGGAGGTTGAAGGCCCAGTTGATGGAGGTGGCCAGGGAGAAGCAGGTGGAACGCGCCCACAGAGGGTAGATCTCCGAGTTGATGGTCCACGGCATGGCACCCATGCCTGAGGGGCGATCAGAGTCGAGAGGAATCACCACCACGTATTCATGGACACTTGGTGGGCTAAGATTTTGGAATTACTGGGTGCTTGTGGAGCACTGAAAGACTCGCTCTGGCTCGGCGTCAGAATCAACACTAGGAAGTGGCGGCGTTCTGCAACAAAAGTGGACTCGCGATAATTAAAACTAGGATACTTTGTACTTCCGGCAAACGAATTAAAAACATTTGGTCGTCTCGCTCTGTTTTCAATGCATTTATTAGCGGCTTAATTCAAACAGCATTTTCGCTTAAAGGCCCATTCACACTCTTGCAACCGAGTACGACCGAGAGAGACGAGACTTGTTAAAACCTCTTAAAATTTCTTAGGACGAGAGAACACACTGGCACGCTGGCACCATCTATGCAGTGACCCTGGAACTGCATTTCAGAAGAGCGAAAGTTTTGCGGTATTTCCGAGGTCAGATGTGCGTAATACCTATAAGAAAGGCTCGTCTATAACGTTGACAAAAGTTTTTCGAGCCAAGAAAGAAAGAATAATGCGCGAGAGAAATAGAAAATGTGCCGGACCGCCCAGTTTACACTGCTACCCAATACAGTCAAACCCGTTCATAACGAATAGCAGGAAACCCTACGATCAGTTCGATATAGCAAGTAATTCGATATAGCTAAATTCATTTACAACAAACTTCCACGATGCGTTTGTTGTAAGGCGAGAGCTTCTCTTTCTTTGTCATCTATTCGTTTCCGCCTTGTAACAACGCGCTAAAATTTTTTTTTCTGTGCGTGCGTAAAGAGTGTAGTTTTTAGCTTTCTCCCCCTTCTGAATCACTTCTCTTCGTTCAATTTTGTTCGCACTTGAGCTTCTGGAATTTTCTTCTTTCCTACTTTTTTGGGGGGGGGGGGGTTAAGGGACAGGCTAGAAGGCGATTGTTTGCTCGTTTTTGGAAGCCTTCCCTGGGGAAAAAGTTTGATATAGCCAATATGTCGTTCGTTATAAAAAGTACTTTTTACATGCATTTTACAGCGGAGCTGTTAAGGGCTAGATTCCCCAGGATCGTGTCCGTGTATGTCGACACAAACCTACCTGGAAAGCTACCGCCATCTATCAGCGACGGCGGCAAAGCACACAACCAGTATGGTTCCCGCCGTCGCTCGTAGATGGCGGCAACCTTTCCAGCTATAATAAAAGAATGGATAGTTGGGTGCGTTGGTAGAAATTCATCGTAGGAAACAGTGCGAAAAACAGACGATGACGAAGAAGAAGCACATAGTGTATCGAGTACAGCTCCGCTGGTCTTCCTTCTTCACGAGAGTGGAAAGGCTGAACGATTTTTTATTTAAATTTTCCGTGAGTTCGATTTCGACAATAATTCGTTGTACATGGGTTCATTCTAAACGGGTTTCACTGTAGATGGCGCCAGTGTGTCCTCTCATTGTAAGAGGTTTCAAGGAACCCAGTTTTAAGAAGTCGTAAGAGTGTGAACTAAAAAAAAAAAAAAAAAAAAAAACAACGCTGGGAAAACCACAGAATGCACTGGACCTTTCACCGAGAAAGTCAGCTAAAAAACTATACACAAAAAAAAAAAAAAATTGTTAACAATATTATTAGAGATTTAGAAATCGCTTCCATTCCGCATCTAAAGACAAAGAAGGCTTGTTCACTGCGTTCCCATGCTTCGTTATTGCGATTGACTCTTTCAGCAGGCGCTTGTGGTCGTTTTTTTCTGTTACAATCGTGGTTGTAGAGTTCCATAAAGGCACGCAATTCCTACACTCCTGAATATGCTTGGATACCTCGGAATATGGATCCTTGTTTTTGACACAACGTTTATGTTCACCTAGTCTATCATTAATACAACGCTTCGTTTGACCTATATAGCACAAACCACAATCAAAGGGGATCTTGTAGACTATACCTGAAATACATGTAACGCACTTTTCTCTGTGTTTTTTCAAACAACCTTTCTGGGCGGAAGCGAACGGAGTTAACCGTTTCAAACTGCTATCTGTGCTAAACGCCATGCGTAAACCAAACTTATCACCGACTGATTTTAAATTGTGTGAAATTTTATGAAAAAACGGTACGACTACAAACTTTTTGTGCTCGGGCCTTAATTCATTCTATTTGTTCATTGCAGCGCGTTCGCCCTTTTGAGTGCGCTTCTCACCGAGCACGGTGTACTGTGGGAAGGCAATGCGGAGAGTGAGTCGTCTGCTTCTGTGCAGGAGTTGCGGTGACGTCAGAACGACGCCGAGCTCTGATTGGCTTTAATTGAAAGGATAGTGGGTAGACCTGAATGTAGATGCCTTGATGTCTACCCACTATTTTTTCAGAGCGCAGCTCTTAGGCGCCCGTGTCCGGCTTGAGCGGCGGCGCCGCTGGCGTTGCAATCGTTGTCGACGTCGGCGCAACCGCGTGTTGCATTATGGGACATTTCCCATAATGACTCCACACGTGCAAGTCACGTGATTTTAGCGGGCCCTCTAAATTTAGCAAAAATTTTTCCCGCTAAATTTAGCGAAAAATTTCCTCCGCTAAATTTAGCAGAAAAAGTTTTCCGCTAAATTCACTGAAAAAAATTCCCCGCTAAATTTAGCGGAAAACTTTTCCCGCTAAACTTAGCGGGGAATTTTTTCCGTTAAATTTAGTGGGAAATTTAGCGAAAATTTCCTGCTAATAGGGAGGGAAGCAGGAGAGGAGGAGGGGAGGGTACGGATGAAAAAAAGGGGAATACCCTCTTCTCCGTACCTTCCCCTTCAAGAGCTGCGCTCTAATTCGGCGTTACAGGGGATAGTAAACGTCTTTCATTTTTTCCATCAGCCAATAAGAGCTCGGCGTTCTGACATCATTGGAACCCCTGTGCAAGAAGCAGACGGAGTTGTGCTCCCATAGCCACCAAGCTCGCGGGCATCACTTTTCCGCAATGCGCAGGTGCTCGGTGAAAAGCACACTCGATGGGACTAACCCACAGCGATTATGCAAGCAGAACTGGCCTGACAATCTGCTTTCATTATTCAAGCTTGCTTTTTTTTTCTTTTTCTAAGGGGGTTAAATTTGAGATTAGAGAAAGAATATTTGCATATAGCGAGCAGACTTATAAATTCCCTCGATTAGGATAGCTGGATGTCACTTCAGGTTTAATTTTATGTCACATCTGTCATTTACATGCCCCGCCATGTAGGCATTGGACTTTCGGAGGTCACGGTTCATAGATATAGTTACTATATTAAAATTAACAGAGCTCAAAAGTGGACGGTTGGCAACAACCTTAACGAGTTTAAATGAATTTTCGTTTACCGTAAAATCCCGTAAAACCCCCGAAAGATAGACCACCCCTATTTTTGGCTTGATTTGCTATATATTTTTAAACACCGAAAGATAGCCCACTCTTAGTAATAGTAGTGTTGGGATCAATGATGGCCTCGGCGTAAATGCGGCTAGTTAGCTATGGCGGGAAATAAGTGAACGTTGCTGACTGGGAAGCACAGTCATCTTTGCTTCGTTGCCCCTCGCCACCATAACAAGCTTGGAAGGGACACGACCTAAAAATAGCAATTGTTTTTAATTTTTCTTGATTGTACACAGAAAGTTAGCCCACTTCATATTTTCACCAGATTTGCTCGTGGGCTATCTCTCAAGATTTTACGGTAAACATGGTACAACGGTAGTAAAAGGCTTCCAGAAACTATTCGACATTCAATTAAAAAATATTAAGCCAAAACCACAATTTGCTTCGAACTTCACCAATGTTTCATGTGCGTGCCTGCTTATAAATAGGCCTGTGTAGAGGAAAGTGTAAAAAATCTGCTTGGTATGATTAGCTATTCCTGTAGCGAATTGCTACTTAGCCTCACATCATATTTAGATGAACTTCTGATAATTAAAACTTTTGTTATTTTAAACTGAAGTCTGGTTTCCTAGAGTTTGAATTAACGAGAGTCGACTGTAGACCCTCCCAAAGACTAGGGAGTCTGGTGTGGTGTGCCACCTCTCGGCATCGACACTAGGAAATGGCAGCATTCTGGCAGTCTCTAGAAACCTAGTGACACCCACTGAACTCGTCCTAATGCCCGGAAATGCCAACTCAACTCATCGTAATGACAAACTGTGGCCGACATACTGGCCCGGTGAGGACAGCTCAACTCCTTGCATCACCAACCCATGGCCGACGGTCCAGCAATGCAAGTTCAACCCACCGCAATGCTGACCTGTTGCTGACATACTGACCCAGCGACGCCAACTCAACCATTGTACAGCCGTCAGGTGGCCAACATACCGGCACGGCGACACCAGCCGAGCTCGTCATAATGCCAATCCATGGCCGACGTACCGGTCCGGCAATGCCGGCTCTACCCGTCGTTAACCCCCGACTTGTGGCCGACGTACCGGGGGAAAAGGAGAACAGGTAGAGCAGGAGTCCAAGGATGGTCATCCACCAGTACGGGCTGGGGCACCAGTCAAACGCCCAGACGTAACCCGGCGTCGCCACGGTTCCTGTGCCGTTCCCGGCCCGGCACTCGCCCACCGAGGAAACGTCCCGGCTGTCGGGGCTGCTCGGAAGGCAGGTGCCGTTCGCCGACGTCCCCGCACTCCCCAGGTAGCAGAAGCCGCAGCTGGGGTTGGCCGTGCACGAAGCGCAGGTGCTGGGAGACGAGCGGCCAGCGGTCAAGTACCCATCGTTGTCTCCCCACGCCCGTCGCACACTGTTGGTACTGCTCGGCATGGCATAAAATGCAAGTCCGCTCAGTTCCGGACAATTCGAGGTGTTTGGCGATTTCAAGAAGTAGGCTGTTGGCGACAAGACGTTTCAATAGCTACCTCTTACGGTTCCTATCCAACGTCACAACGTCAGGTTTTGCAGTGTTTGCGACATCAAATGTGCGTCCTACCCATGTGAAACAGCCATTCGTGACATTGTCGAAAGGTTTTTGAGCCCATAGTAAAATAATTATGCCCCCCCCCCCCCCCCCAAAAAAAAAAAAAATTAAATATATTAAAATTGCAAATGTTCCACGGCTGTGTTCTTTCGCCGAAAGAGATTGGGAGAGGGGAAGGGGAGAGGGCGACCGCCCCCCTCCCCCCTATACCTTCCAAGGTCATTTTCATTTCATTTAATATACCCTTATAGCGCCCGGTAGGGGCTTTACATAAGGGGGGGCAAAAACAACAATACACATACAAATCAACAAGAGTTAGGAATCCTTTCCTCTTTCCGCTCTTTCTTACGTATTGTAAAGAGTGGCAATTGCGGAACGAAATCTAATGGATTCCTTTTACTGTTACGATGTCGTCGGGGAGGGAATTCCAGTCTGATATAGATAACTGCAACGGAGAAAATTTGAAGGTGCTAGTTCTAGGAGTAACGAACTGAAGTTTCTGTGAATGGTCTGTGCGTGCCGAGACGTGGTTGGCAGCTGGGCAATATTTTTCTTTCTTTGAGGGTGAATGATAGTACAGATGATGAAGGGCAGTTAGTCGAGTTATTTTACGTCGGTCTGCAAGAAGGGGTATATTAGTTTGTTGTTTTAGTGTTGTTATACTTGTACGGGTATAATTTCGGAGAACGAAGCGGGTGGCTCGATTTTAAATGGCTTCTAACTTGTCAATGAGATATGACTGATGCGGGTTCCAGATGAGAGATGCGTATTCCAGCTTTGGACGAAGAAGAGATGTGTATGCAATCAGTTTTGTTTCCCGTGTTGCCAAGTGTAAGTGACGTCTTAGAAAGCCTAAAGTTTGATTAGCCTTTGCCGTGACGTGGTTAATATGTGGTTCCCATGAAAGGTTGGGCGTGAAATGAAGTCCGAGATATTTATATGTATGAACATTTTCAATGGGGAGACTGAAAAGGGTGTAGTTAAATTGTGTTGATGTGCGTTTATTATTGAAGTTCAGATATTTTGTTTTGGAAACGTTAATTTTCGACTGCCACTCTTCACACCACGTCTCGAGAAACATCAGATCACACTGCAAAAGCGTACAGTCATCCAGGCCCTCTATTTTTCGGTATAAAACACAATCGTCGGCATACGAGTAGGCAGGTCGTTAACATATATCAGAAAAAGTAGTGGACCAAGCACGGTTCCCTGAGGCACGCCCGATTTTACTTGTTGGGGTGACGAATCTTTACTTTCATAATGAATGCATTGAGTTTGGTTAGAAAGGAAGCCTGCAATCCATTCCGTTACAAACGGGTCTATTTTTAACGAGCGTAGTTTTAACATAAGACGGTGATGAGGTACTTTGTCAAAAGCTTTTTTGAAATCAATAAAAATGGCGTGCGTTTCTAAGCGGAAATGCAGATTTTCATGAATATCATTGGTAAATTCGAAAAGTTGCGTTTCGCAGGAGTGGGATCGCCGGAAACCGTGCTGGTTTACAAAAAAACAACTTTTTTTTAAATTAAAAATTGACATGCACTTGCCTAAAGTTAAGTTTTTGGACAAAGAAGACGATGCAGACGAAACAATGTGTGTCATGCCGTCTTTTGTGCTGTCGTCCTTCGAACTGTACAAGGGAAACGCTCGCCTGTAGTTTGCGCAGACCCCGGTGAGCAGCCCTTCTCCGGCTGGAAGGGCGGTTGCCGAGTGCAGCTCCGCCATCTGGAACCCGACAGCCAGCACGCACAGGCTCGCTATGACCCCTGCGGCCGGACGGAAAGAGACGACGACAATGGAACGAGTGAACACGGGCATTTTTCGAGCACGTTGGTACGCAGACGACAAAAGCTTTAACCTTTTTTTCTAACCACGAGCAATGCGCGCAACTTCCATAGGAATAATTACCAAACTTTTATGGACTAATGAGTTAATGAACTAATGAACAACGGGTAAAAGAAATAAATCCATAAAACAAGGGAGAACACGAGCATTTTTCAACAAGCAACAAATGCATGATACTATAGTGAGTTTTAGAATATTGTATGCAATTCTAACACACGTTAGCGCTAAATCTAGAGCTTGCGTTAGCGCACGCCAAGTAAGAGAGTTTTAGAACAGCCTCCCTCTGCCGCTATGCAAAACCCAAGCATCTCACGCTTGAAACGCCACCAAGGTACAAAAACAATTTTTATTTCGCATACAAAATGCTGTAACTTGACCAAAAAAAAACATTTTTTTTTCTCCAAGGTATTACTGTAGATTTGTTTAAATATGAGAATACAATGCCAGCGGTCGACCGGTCGTGTCCGGTGGCGTCGCCTCGGCAAGAGGTCTCGTATACTGATCTCCGCACACCCTATTTTGCCGCAGCAAGTTGCCGGTAATCGTCGCCCATCTTGCTGTGTCTTCCACGCCGTTTGCAAAGTGCACCTCCCGTAGGAGTGCTGTGTCATCCTGTATTGAAAATTGCAGCCACGAGGACGCCGCCGACCTTACACTCACATCGGCGGTCAGAGCCACGGTCCTGGGAGCCGCCATTTTCTAACTGTGCTCAACTTGGATTTAGCCAACTTATCGCGCATTACGAATCCTCCTGGGAGGAAGGCAAAGACTCTTTGCATATGCGCGCAATTTCCGAAAAATAGCGTACGCTAAAACGGCGCCCGCAAAGCGCAAAACGCAGCTAGCGTTTGGGCCACGCGCAGTGGCGACGACGCTATTCTTTGCGTACGCAGAGCTTTTGCGTGGGCTATTGTAAAACTCCCCACGGAAGTATCATATGCTTGTTGCTTGCTAAAAGATGTGCCCCTGTCATTCCTTGTTTGGTACGTTTATTCCCTCTATTACCCGACTTAGTAATGCTAACTCCATAGAGAGTAATTCAAAGTTATTGACTTTTCCCTGCAGCATACTTCTAGGCAGGTATGCTTTAAGACACACCAACAAGCGGGCAACACACTCATAGCAGATACACACACTGAACAGGAAGGCTTTTTTTTAACCAGCTTCGGGCCCAAACGGGCGGGGTCTGATTCTCATTAATCGGGTTCTCGGCGAAAGCTAGGGCTCATGCAAACGACCAGAGCATTTAAGAAAAAGGTTGAGAGCGCACCTGCCATGCTGACAAGGACAAGCACGCGGCGTCCAACCCTTTCCACCAAACCCAAGCCGATGAAGGAGCTGGCAAAGTTGACGAAGGACATCGCTGCGGCCAGCCAGATGGCTTTCGACGGGTCGTGCACCCCTGACATTTGGATGATCGTAGCGCCATAATACCTGCAACGGGAAGAAACAACAAAAGGCTGTTTATTGGATTTTCTGGACTATAGTCCACATCCAATGTATAGTGAGATATGATATGGAGCAATACGAAAATCATCATTTACATACTCTGTCACTCACAAAATCCACCACGTCTCGTTATAACGAACGAGCTGGAACAAAACAAATCCTTAGAGTCCACGCCGCATAAAATTTAAACTTCTAAACGTGCATAGTCTGTGGGCTGTAATCCGAAAAATAAGGTAATTATTCCACGAACTGGCACGTAAGTGAGACAATTTATTCAAAATCCCCAGAAAATAAATGCCATAGGTTACGACCTGAAATAATTCAATGCGACTCCAATGTTGAGCATGTCCAAGCATCCGAATGGCCTAACTTTAATGGAGCTTCGAAGCAGACGGACAGCACTACTTTTCGAGCTTAAAACGTGAAACTCTTTGCACGAGGGACAAGTCAGCAATCCATGACAAACATTTAACTGGTGTTATCGTTACTGAAAAAAATCTAAAAAAAAATGAAAGCCGTTTACAACTCCCTGTAACGCCGAATTTGAGCGCAGCTCTTGAGGAGGAGGAGGGAAGGGTACTGGGGGGTCACGTGACCTGGGGGGGTCACGTGACCCCCCCCCCCATGACGTTATCAGTGACGTCACTGATGACGACATCAGTGATGATGACGATGCCGATGACGTCACCAGTGACGTCACTGATGACGTCATCAGTGACGATGACGATGCGGATGCCGATAACGTCATCAGTGACGTCACTGATGACGTCATCAGTGATGATGACGATGACGATGCGGGTGCCGATGACGTCATCAGTGACGTTACTGATGACGTCATCAGTGATGATGACGATGACGATGCGGATGCCGATGACGTCATCAGTGACGTCACTGATGACGTCATCAGTGATGATGACGATGACGATGCAAATGCCGATGACGTCATCAGTGACGTCACTGATGACGTCATCGGTGACGTCACGCGTCCCATAATGCACCACGCGGTTACGCCGACGGCGACGCCGCTCAAGCCGGAAACGGGCGCCTAAGAGCTGTACTCTAAAAAACAAGCATGCAGCACACGCCACAGCTCACGCAGTATGACGAGCGGGGTCCTTCACCATACCGAGCTACGTGGGATGGACATCATTTTAGAGTGACCCGTCCCGTGCTATTGGCGTAATTGTGAATAGAGGGAGGGCTTACAAGGCAATGACGCCAACTCACATGACAGTATTAATGCCTGCAATCTGCTGAAACATCATGAGAGCACAGCCGACCAGCAGCGCCATGCGAAGAGGTCCAGTCTTCAGCACCTGCATCAGCGCTGACGACGCAGCTGCAACACAGACGACGAATCTGAGAGCTGCAGCTTTCGACACATGCGCGTCTATTCGTGCGAGCACGGGCATGGTAAGAATCACTGAATGTCGTCGAATTATCACGTAGAAACCCAAAATGGCACTCAACCGCTTGCAACCGCCTAAACTTTGTTTGCTGTTGCCTAGGCTTTGTTTGCTGTTAGTAAAGGCCCGCATTCACAGATGGATAAGGCACCATTTTTTTGCACGAATGTGTGTCCACGCGGATGTATACAACATTGTTCAACCACTTCCAGCCACATTAATACAATTCTAGAGCACCCGTCTTGCAGGCAACGTTTGATGGCCTTCGTTACGAGCCCTTTCCAAAAGTAGCGACAAATTTTCACAAAATTTCGGACGTCAGAAAACGTCTTAAGTGGCAGGAAGCGGCTGAACTAGTACAAAACATCCATTCACGAAAAAATGTGTTCACTCAAATAAACAAGGGCAAATGTGCGTGCGTGTGTGTGTGTGTGTGTGTGCGTGTTTAAATAGGCCCAAAGATAGTGGGATGAAGCCAATCAAATCTGAGGTAAGGTCGACATTTGATTGGACAAATCATCATGTGATCAAGTTCATCATGAGTACACATGAGTTGCAATGGTGGTACTGCACACGTCAGCGAGAGGGTGCGGAAATGCAAGCGTGACATCACATCTTCTTAATATTCTCAGCAGAAGTTTTGCAGAATCGGCTGCAGTGGTTTACGGCAGTTTTCGCGTGCTGTATGTTCCGAAGCGTCGTTCGTCTGCAAATTGAGGAACAAAATTGGTCCGAAACTGACATCTCTGGAAATGGAAACTTTCTCCGTGCAAAATCACTATTATTATTATTATTATTATTATTAATTATTATTATTATTAATTATTACTATAATATATATATATAATAATAATAATAATAATAATAATAATAATTTTATTTGCCCATCAGGAATGCAATGTTATATGTATGGGCACATCAAAGCCAGCTAAAGGCTTGTGTGATGACGCCCTAAAAAAAATAAAACGCATTAAGATCGGCAAAAATGCAAAGTAGAAAAAAAAAAACAGAAAAAAAACGACGAAGCAAAAAAGACATTGTCAGGACAGAAAGCTATACATAAATGTCGTCAGAACTCTTAGAGCAATAAAAATGAAAGTATAATCAGCGACAAGCCAAGAGCGGAGCGCGATCTTGAGAGGAAGCAGACGAAAGTCTGGAGTAGTGAGGCGGTTTCTCTTCTCCAGTCCGAGCATCCGCCCCCCCGCAGCCCGCATGCCACCACAGAAATGTCGCTAATCATAGCAAAAAAAACAAAAAAAAAAAGTAAAGACCAAGCAGTTTCAGCAGAACTATACTGAAATGGGAACACGACGCTGGAAAAACAGATAAAGGAAAAGAAAAGTAGAATGAAAAAGTCGTAATTGTCATCCGACAATGACAAAAAAAAACAATGAGTGAATAAGAAAATTAATACACATATAAAAAAAAAACGAAAAAGCAAAATGAAACACAGTTACAAAATGACACTCCATGGCATAAGAAAAGCAAATAATTGTAAAAAAAACATAAAAGAAGAAAAAAAAAGAAGACAGAAATGTCATCAGAATCATCGGGGAAGAAGGGGCCAGAGAAAAAAAAATACAAAATAATAGCCCTGCAAATTCACTCTGCACACACTGGTACTAGGCTTGCACTAATTAATATCCAAGTCAACACATTTCAGTTCCTTCTTCAATGCCTTCAGTGAGGTGATGTCCAGGATTGAGTCCGGCAGAGCGTTGAATAAACTCGGAACATAATAATCGCGCGTGCATTTACCGTAACGGGTCCAGCAACGTGGCACCTTGAAACAAGGGGTGCATCGCAATGAGCGAGACGGAAGTGACGGTGTTTTGAAATCCTTATTCCAAAAGTTGCGTAATATAACAGTTTGAATATAAAGTGAACGGAGGTTTGGCAATTGGAGAGCTTTGAAAATATCCCTAGTTGTTGACAAAGGTGCATTATATGCAACGCTAGTAAGTATTCCTCTCAGTAGGGTATCACTTTGGTTTGCAAGCGACCAGAACAATTTCTGAAAACGGTTACGCCGTACCGAATAATACTGTAAGCAAGTGCGTGAGCCATCAGCAGTCTTACGCCAACTGGTATAAAGACTCTAGTGTTATAAAGCATGCAGGATACAACACGTAGTTTGCTACAGAAGTATGACATATGTGTGTTTCATGACATATCAAAATCAAAACAAACACCCAAGTATTTAACATGATTAACTGACTCAATTGGTATACATGTACATGGATCACAATTAGATCGGTGAAGAAGAAACTTTACATTAGCAGGGTGGCTTCTGAGAGGATTACGAAAATAAACTAGCTTTGTTTTAGACCTATTAATATCCATCATGTTGTCCGCAAACCAGTCCATTATATGGGTAGCATTCTCCTCAAGTGTGTTGAAAGAGTCATGAAAATTAATATGACGCGACACAAGAAGGGTATCGTCGGCGTATTGGTAGAGCGTGCATCCACTGACGACACTAGCCATGTCATTAACAAAAATGTTGAAAAGTAGAGGCGATAACACTGAACCTTGAGGCACCCCCGCCTTAAGAGGAAGAAGAGAACTCTTAAAGCCGCCTATTGACACGAGTTGAGAACGTTGAGAAAGGAAGTTTTTTAGTAAAGAATAAAAAGGGCCACGAAAACCCAGGCGATGTAATTTCCTTAGGAGCAGTTGGTGGCTAACAGTGTCAAAGGCCTTAGACACGTCAAGAAAAAGCGCGCATGCAAACATATTATTTTATATTATATTATATTAATATATATATATATATATATTTATAATAATAATAATAATAATAATAATAATAATAATAATAATAATAATAATAATAATAATAATGTTTATTGTCACAGCAGGCATCAGTACACAAGTGGCAGGTTCGTTTAAGCCGTTATAGGCTTGTACGACTGAACCGGGCAAGTCGGACAGGCGAAAAGAGTACCATAATCGTTTACACATACAAGAAAGCTTTCAATAAACAACCCCAAAACAAAACAAATCACAACAACAAAAAACAAAATATGCAAGGATTAGCACTACGCAATTTCGCTTTCAAAAATATTTGAACGAAGCCATTTTTTTAACATTGCCTTGCCAGTAATACTGTATATATCCTCAGGAAGAGCATTAAAGACCTCTGAAACATAAGAATGGCGCAGTCTTTTCCCATATCTAGTTGCACATCTCTCTACATTAAAGCGAGGAGAAACACAAAGAAGGCGTGCAGGCTTATGAAGCGTTTTAAAATTGTCATTCCAAAAGTGTCGGAGCACTACTGTTTCCTTAAATAAATGAAGCAATAAAGGCATCTGCATGTAACTGAACAAATTGTCACTGGATGAGAAAGTAGAATTGTAAGCAACACTACGCAAGATTCCTTTCAGAATACTATCAATTTTAACCTGCTAGGACGCTGTGCAAAAAACATGAATCGTAACTCCGTATCTCAAAACGCTGTAAGCAAGTGCATGGACAATAATTTTTTTAACAGTGAAAGGTAAAAACACTTTTATATTATACATCATGCAAGCCACTTTTCTTAGAGCCCCACATACGTGAGCCATGTGTTTATTCCAAGACATGTCAAATTCAAAAATGAGTCCCATATATCTGGTTGAGTCTACCCAGGGTACAGGCGTACAAAAGCAGAGTTTACAAGCAGAACTGTGCAGGCAAAAAGGAACATTAAAAAAACCCGGTTTTAAAGGAATTTCTAAAACAAATAAGTTGGGTTTTTAGGGGGTTAACCTTTATGCGATTAGAACTATACCAATCCATTAGGTGGACAACATTTGATTGCAAAATGTTTACAGCTTTGAAAAAGTCTACATGACGTGAAACAAGTAAAGTATCATCTGCATATTGAAATAATCTACATCCATAAATAACAGATTCCAAGTCATTAAGGGGATACACCCCTGGGAGGGTCAACTTTTGAACCCTTGGCTTAAAATTAATGAAATTTACAGGGTAGGCTGGTGGTCATGCTAGAGGGTGCATGACAAACTTTCAGGTCTGTCGGTTAAGTGGGAAGGAAATTAGGGCAGCTTCTATCAGCAACACCCCTACATTGTTTAGTTAATCTATCATCGGAAAACTATCACAATATTCAAGATTTTTATTCGCTAGATATGTAGCAGAATGCCTAGGATGTGCGCCTATGGAAAGTTTTTTTGTAAAAAGTCATTGATTTCTATCAATTTTCTCTTCTGCAAAATTGGTCAACTTTTTGGTCTTCTGTGTCTCCGACAAAATGTCAACATTTGTTATAAAAGACATCCGTAAAGTGACAAACAAACTCCATAGGCGCATTCCTTATTAAAGTTTAGTCAGGAAAAGTGAAGAACGAGCCTTCCCTGTATTGCCATTATCAAACGATAGATTGACTAAAATGGAATTTATATCAAAAAGTGGAACGGAGAAAAATGTGTTCAAAGTGCTCCAAACCCTACCTTTTCTTTAGCTTCGGTGGACAGAAAATAATTTATAAAAAATTAACTATGCAGTGTAAACTAGTAAATATTTCTGGGAATACTAGATGGATGTAAATATGTAATTTTTCAAAATCAATGTTTTTTGTAGAATTGTTTTTTCTCTGGGTAGTGTCCCCACTTAACATAAATATTAAAAAGCAAAGGAGACAGCAGCGATCCCTGTGGAACACCGGCTTGTAAAAACTGCGATGCACTGTTTACTTTGCTTAGAGACGACCTGTGATCTTCTGTCCAACAGATTCGCTAACAATGAATAGAAAGGGCCACGGAAACCGAATTTCCATAGCTTTTTTAGTAAAAGTTTGTGGTTTACCGTATCAAAAGCTTTGCTAACATCCAAGAATGCTGCACAAGAGAACATGTTACCTTCAAATGCCGAATATATCTCATCAGCCACATCTTCCAAAAGTTGCTGTGTGCCACTTCCAGAAACAAAGCCGTACTGCCTGCTAGATAACAGTGAGCACATCTCAGTAAATGTATTCATAATGCAAAAATGCGTTTCTCAAAAATTTGTCCAAGCACGGGTAGAATCGAGATTGGACGGCAATTTTCTATATTTTTAGATTGGCCACCCTTAAATATGGGCCTTACAACGGCAGTCTTCAACTGGTCAGGAATCACGCCCGACTATATAAAGCTGTTCATCATGAAAATAATAACATCTTTAACATATTCAAAATTACGCTGAAGACAACCGACAGTTATGCCATCTATGCTAGGCGACCTGGTAGGTTTAATGCTGAAGAGCGAAGAGCGCAAGTCATCTTCGTTCATTGGAAAAAGAAAAGCAGAGGTCTCGTTATTTTCTATCTCAGCCTCAGGCTCAAGCGTATTTTGTGGGACACTGGTGGGATTTACAAAAAAAGAATTGAAACGTTCCGTTATTTCCGTGAAGTTTTCACCGAAATTACGCTTTATCACGTCGTCCACAGTTCGCCTACAATTCGAACCTCGCAAATTGTTAACAATAGACCAAGTCTCCACAGAGCTGCCACGTGCCTTTGCAAACTATCCCTTAAAATGTTGCCGTTTCACGGAACGAAGTAATGCGTTAGCTCTATTCCTTGCTACACGGAACTCGGAACGTAATTCGTCATCCGTCGGTGTTCGGCGGCTACGAGCCCATCGAACGTCTTTTTCTTTAATGGCGGCGAGGACGTCCTCATTTAACCAGACACACTCGGGTCTCCGTTTTTTTATTGTCACAGTACGTTTGGATAAGTCATTGAAGGATTCGATAAGCTGTACGAACTTTGCGTGGACATCGAATTCAGAAACTGACTCGCGGAATGACCTCCAGTCAAAGGACGAAATGAGTCTGTCAAGTACATTATTGTCAATGATTTGCATTTTATGTTTATTATCGCTATCTATCCTCGTCTCCGCAATCGTCCCAAACTGACATGCAATAAAATAGTGATCGGCAAGTTTTTGGGAGATAACTGATGACATGACCACAGTATTTCGAGCTCTGACACAAATATGGTCAATTGATGACGACACCAATTTATCTACTAAAATTTCTTCTCTCGTAGGAGCATTGATGACGCATTCCATGCCTTCATTAGCCAGTATGTTGAGATAGTCACATACCTCAGACCTATCCTGCTTCGCTGTGTCTATGTTGAGATCTCCCACCAAACAAAACAAAAACGTTTCATATAGCTGCTAGCGTCAAGCCCATCTGGAGGTGTAGCTATATCACTTGATTGGCTAACAAAATAATTGTTAAATGCATTCGCCAAAGCACAGCCGGACAAATGGTCGTCACCGCAGTTGATATTATCTAATATTTGATGCTCATGGTGAAGACGCAAGACCTTATTTACCCTTTCCCAGAGTATGCGCGAAATTTTTATTATCATCTCTTGTAAAGAGGGTTGTAGAATGCGGACTTCGCGCGTCTTAACAAGCCAGTTAGTTGCTTACGATACCTTTTGAAGGCTCTTAGGTCTTCGGAGTCTCTTGTATTTAAAAAGCGCTGGTACATGCCGGTTTTCTTATGCACTTTGTGCAACAACTCTTTCGTCATCCACGGCTTGCGCAATTTTTTACACAGTTTTACGGTTCTATAAGGAAAACTACCATTGTACAGCTTTTTAAATGTTCGTAAAAAGGATTCATATGCACAATTGGCATTGAATTCCAAGTAAACTGTTTCCCAATTTACAGCGAGTAAAGCATCTCTAAACACCTCCATTGTGACATCAGTAACATTTCGCACTTCGAAAATTTTTTGTAACGGGTCTTTTTCTACTGCTATTATTTGTTAATCAAAAGGTTAACAAAAAAGCGAGGTTTGTTAATCAAAAGAAATATTGGTAGATGGTCGCTGACATCAACACTAATAACATCAGCTATTATAGAGGATACATCAAAATTAGTGACAAAGAAATCAATGAAAGTTGACGTGAAGCCAGTGACTCTCGTTGCTTGCGTTTCAATATAGGTAGTCAAAACCATTTATATCAATCGCCTGCATGAAGGCCTGTCGCGCTGTTGTGTTTGCAAGCATGTTAATATTGTAATCACCACCGAGAAGAAGGACATAGCAATTCACTGTTGTAAAGTTGCAAAAGATATCAAAGAAATCAATAAACTTGGATACATTTCTGGATGGTGGGCGATACACAACGGCGAAAAGATATGCCCTGTAACGTACACACAACAGCTCATAATTTTCAGTAACTTGGGTGAATTCAGATATCAGTTCACACTCTAAAGTATTTTGTATAAGCAAAGATACCCCACCCCCTCTCTTCTCTTCCCGGCAAAGCGAGTAATGCCTGTACTGTGGCAGACTAAAAACATTCGAGTCATCTTTATACCAAGTTTCTGACAGCATAATGACATCAAAAGAAAAACCAAGACAGTCAAAAAGTATACCGAGGTCATCAACTTTACATTTCACAGACCGAGCGTGGAAAAACGATAAACCAAGAGGTTGCTTTGAAGCAGCAAAGTTTGCAAAGTCAATGGGTGCAATGCCCATTGTAAAAACGAAACACTAAGAAAAATTCATCGGATAAGGTCAACTAACGTCCCAGTACACGCAAGTCATCTTCGCATGAGATTACGTGGGCCTGGGCTCCCTCCCCCTGTCGAACAAACACTTTTCTGTTCCTGTACCAGACGAACTGATAATGTTTCGCTCTTGCCCACACCTTCACCTGCCAAAGCAGATTCCTTTTTTGCCTCGTCATGTTCTCGGCAATGTACAGGTGATTAGTGCCAGAAGCCCTGTTCGAAGCCCGCTTTTTGCTCAACCAGAGCTCTCTGGTTTCTTGCCGAGCAAAGCGCACTATAATACCTTTCGTATTCCCTGGCTTAGCAGGTAATTTGTGCACCGCCAAGACTTCTTCTGATTTTAGCTCATCGACACCAAGTTTCGCCGCCACATCGTTTACGACGCTCAAAAGGTCCTCCCTTTCCATCTCGCACACACCGTGAATCTCGAAGTTCTGCCTTTGGCTGCGCCACTCGAGATTGTTTAGCTGCGATTTTGAGCTCCTGCAGTTCATGCTCCGTCCCCGCCCTTTCAATTTGGTCACCTCGCTTTTTTAGGCCATTAATATCGTTCCCTCGGACATTTAGGCGCCTCAAGACTTCATCGTACTGGCCAGAGAGCATCTGAACTGAATGCTCAATGCTTTCTAGTGCTGTCTTCAGTGACAGCAAACTGTCAAGTTTTCGGTTCATTTCAGAGAGCAAGATTGACATGTTCTGCTCTGGTCTTTGTTTTACGCTCTTGCTCTCTGACGTTGTCCCTGCAGCTGTACACTCTGAGCATTTCCAGCTCGTTTTTAACTCTTTCTCTTTTTTTTTTTTTTAGATTCCCGAGCACACACCCAAATGAAAAAACGATTCGCATTCGCAGCACGACAAGAGACACTCCTCCCCGTCTAAGCAATTCGTGACATGCATTGCAAAGGTTCATGCTCTTTACGTCAAAAGAAAACTAAAATACAACAAATAAGTACTTCTAGCAAACTCTTTGGCAGCAGCGGCGGAATGCAGAAATAGTACACAAAGATAAACTAACCTGCGACAAGTACGAAGAATTCAGGCGGCTTGGGTTTGCACGTCAACTGCTGCCGCCAAAGTATGAATGAATTGCAGGTTCGTGCTGCGTGCTGCTGCCAGGGCGTTGTTGTTGGTGTCGCTGCCACTGTCCCGGACTGGAAACGGTCACATTGTCCAAGTGATAATTCCGCAGGCGAAAAAACCGTGGTGCTCGAAGATCACGGTGAAGATAGTGAAGACAGTGCCGGCCGGAGTGCGACGACAAGTAGGAAGAATTCAGGCAGCTTGGGTTCGAATGTCAACCTGCTGCCGCCAAAGTGTGAATGAATCTATTATATAGTCTCAAAAGATTATCCGAAATGTATGTTTGCTGTAGAGTCAAGCATTTGCTGAGAAAAACAAAAAGTCATATCAAAACCACAAGATGAGCACAGGACAGGGTGGCATTAGAGAGTAGGGTTTTTGGGGGGAGAAAACTAGGTATATGTGCTTAAAGTAGTATCTTTGAAACATTTTTAGACTCTACATTGTCTTTTCTTGGTAGCTGGGACCTCATAAAATTATTTTTAATAAAAAAAAAGAAATCTTGGTAAAACACCACTTTTTCGGAGAAGTTCCGAACTGCTTATAGCGCACCTTGTTTAAACCATTTTTCTTTTTCCTCCCCCAATTTTATGCAGTGTTTTTCCGTCTGGTATCGTTCTTTGTGAATTTACGCTATTTTGATGTTGTACACCCACCTGTTAGAATCTCCTTACGAGATTGGCAACACCAATAAATAAATATACAAATAAATTTTAAAAATGAATAAACAGTCGGACCTGCAAAGAGTCCACAGGACCCCGAACCAATGCGGAGAGCAAGCCACCTGCTTCTTGCGCAGGAGTTGCGGCGACGTAAAAACGACGCTGAGCTCCGATTGGCTTCGATTGAAAGGATGGTGGGTAGGCCTCAATGCTAGATGCCTTGAGGTCTACCCAATATTTTTTTTTATCAATCAGCCAATAAAAGAGCATGGCGTCCTGACATTGTTGCAGCCCCCCGTGCAAGAAGCAGATGAACTTGTGCTCTGCATATCACCTACAAGATGAGGCTTGCACCCCTCCCCCCACCCCCCTTACGTCATCGCTAGTGGATTCACGCAGCGCCGCCTAGCTCGCGTTAGCAACACCGCCGGCACGTCTCGCGGCGTTTCACGAGCGGGACGCTGGAGCGCGCCGACGCTAGGACGAACGCATCTGCTGCTTTACGCCATCTCTCGTCGAGCTACGGCATATCTGCCAGCTCAGGGCGGGTCGGAGATCCACTAACGACGATGTCGTGCGCGGGCCTCCTCTTCCAGGCGGTATTGCCCCGACACTCACGCTGTCCGTCCACGGGCTCTACGTCGATGCAGCCGTTCTTAATGGCCTCGAACTCGGGCTCGATGTTGGCGTGGGGTCCCCTGAACCTGCGCAGCACCTCGACAGCTTCCTGGTAAGCGCCCTTACTAGCAAGCCATCTCGGGGACTCCGGCATCGCCAAGAAGCCCAGCAGCTGGATGAGTGATGGCACGCCCGCCAGGGCCAGCATGTACCTGCGGCACAGCCATGACGGTGCACCCACCGGGCACTCAGCAACGAATGCATCCGTTACGTTTTTGGCAAGAGCAAGCTCTCTACTTGCCGCATCCACACTCCTCTACCCTAAAAGATGAGACAAGAAGCAATTTGTTACTTGGGCAAACCCGCTGCTCCAAAATCTCGGCTGCCAGAAAACCTCAAGGACTTGTGTTGTCATCGTCGTCATCCTTGCTCTGTCCGTCTCTTGGTACTTTTAGTGCATAGTGAACCAACTGGCCCCATTCACCATTTTTATTTGAAACTCAAGGACTATACTCCGTTTCACTCTAAGTATGACCGCAGCCGACCAGTGGCTGTCCCAAGGAGGGGGGGGGGGGGAGCAAGGGGGCAGTTGCGGGGGGCCCCCCCCCCCCCCCCCCCCAAAACCTCTTTGCTCTTTTTTTTCCGATTTCTTTTTTTTTTTTTTTACATTTGTTTGAAGAATGCGGGAGCACTTTTGTTCACTGGAAGTGGCCAGTTGATTTCAGCAGCGTACACCAGCCACACCTCACGGATTATTTCAAAGTTCTGTTATTACAAGAGAATGTTAGCCATCTCTTTTAGGTTTTTTGGTTAGGTGACACGGCAGCGACAGCCAGCCAGCATAATTTCCTGGACACTGTCCCCTACGACTTGCTCTCGTGGTCGCTCTCTCCCCTACCCCCCAAAAACCAATTTCTGGAACCACCGCCAAAAGTGTGTCGTCACGGCGCTCGTCGTCTTTGTGCGTCTGCTATCACCGGCTACACCAACCACGCACGAAAAGAAAGCAGGGTTGCGGGGCTTTTACTGTGCGTGATTGGTTGGGCAGGATATGGCAGATGCACAAGGAAGACGAGCGCCCCGACGACGCACTTTTGGCGCCGCTTGACTGGCTCCGTCCAACAGTGGTGTCGGCTGCGGATAGACTTGGTGCGAAACTGAATTTAGTGAGTATGCGGAGAAGCGATAGATAGTTTGGCACCTTTCAGTTCTATCTTCTACAAAGTCTAAGACAAATGCTCCAAAACAAAAAAAAAAAAACTTTAAAAGTCATACGAGTGCCACAATTACCACTCTACACTCTAAAAAGGCCCCTGAAAAGAAACAAAAACTTTTTTTTTTAAACAGTTTGGTTGGGACATGTGTGTCAAAAAATAAATTTACGCGAAAAAAAAAAATATTCTAGAGCAATATTGACAGCAAGAGATTTATTTGAAATTCTGTGCGCGAAGTCTATGACATCATGAGTCATTCCGGAATGACCATCTCGGTCGTGAAGGCGAAGACGATTCACCTCTCCTCCACGCGCCCGAAATACCGAGAGGAAAGACAAGTGGAAAGGAGGTGACTGCCAACTAAATCGTGTCTCGCGCTAACAATATTGCTCTAAATTTTTTTTTTTTTTTTTTTCACAAAAACAAATAAATTTTTTAACACGCAAGTGCCAACCAGACTGTTAAAAGGAACAATTTTCTTTTCAGGGGCCCTCTAAAGAAGCCGTGAAAACAACACTGGGCTTAAATGTTGCACACCTTACACAAGTGTGTTACAGGTGCACAAGTACACTCGCACGCAATACGGCCGACCAAGAGGCCTGTTTGTTGCGGCATAATCTCTAGGATAAAATCGGGCTATTTCTTCCGGTCTCTGTTTCGTAGGGCTTGCCGAAGCGGTCGTGGGAATTACGATGTTGACATAGTCGTAGGGCACAGAGAGCATACGACGCACCTATCAAAAGATAGCGCCGCAGGTTACAGCCATCGCCAACTCAGTCGTCTGAAAACGTGTCCGCTGTTGACCCTGGGTCCCGATTTCGGCAACCGCGGGAGTGAGATCTAATTTGACTTGCGCGGAACGAGCGAAGAACGCGGTTCATCTGGTACGAAGCATCATTTGCAGATGGAAATAAAGAAAGAAAACGCCATATGTTGTCTGCTAACAGATCGGAAAAAAAGTTGACTGTGTGCTACGACCCGAGAGCCGCGGCGAAGTGAGATCGGACACAAGCTGAAATTGTGATTGTCTGCTATTTTGCGTTGGAAGCCGTTGACAACTCACGCTTTATTTACGAGCCTCAAGTAGTTCTCCTGCCATACACAAGCTGATATTGACCAGTGGCTGAAGGAGTACTAAGGACAAGCACATCAGAGGCCGCAAGACCTCTCTCGCTATTTGTGTGTTAGTGAGGCGCTCTCGCCAAATGTTTTGTCCGATTGTGAACTCGCGAACGGGTCAAGAATTGTTCATTGGTTGATTATGTGCAAGCTGAGGTGCCACATCAGCAGCTGAGAACGCTTTCGCTCTCAACTTGGTCAAAGTTGGACCTCTGACAAGTTTGTCTCATTTTTCACAGGAATGAAAGCTATGCCTTGAAATTTCACCACATAAAATGCACCACCTAAATGCACATTTGGCAAAATTTTGAGCTTTCTACGTGCAGGCAGCCATTTTTCCAGCTTTTTTTACAGTGCTAGGATATATCGTGGACGCCGTATACGTAAAATGCATTACAGTAAAGGACTTAATTTTCGCTAATTTTGCAACTTGAAAAATATCACGAAAACTTGATCTCACGATCGTATATACAACTCATGGTAATGGAATGAATATATAGCATAACAGTCCAAATCACAAAATTTTGTGCACCCAAAAGATTTCTGAAACCTATGCACTCCTCCCTCCCTCCCTCCCTCCCCCCCCCCCCCCCCCCCCCCTCTAAAACTTGCCAAAATAAGGTTGTTTAGAGTACTGTAAACGACTTAATTACCGTGGGCTCAAATTTTCGCGAATCAGGCCAAAGCTGAAAAATTTGAAATCATTCGCAGGCTCTAATTTTCACGAATCGAGTGTAGCTTCCGTAGCGTTCACATATTGCCCAATTGTTCGCGGGACGTATTTTTCGCGAATTGTAGGCGATTCGCGAAATTCGCGAAAATTAGGTCCTTGCGAAAATTTAGTCGTTTACAGTATATTATACACCATGTCCCCCCCCCCCCCCCAAAACAATTAGTGTTTTTTTTTTTCATCGAAAAAATAAACTGGATACAACGCTCATTCTCCACCTAAATGTAATGCTGGGGTTCGAACCAGATGCCAAAGTTTCAGCACGAACCGTCATCTTACTCAAAAGTGATTTTATGAAAATTACAATGGGAAAATGGGGCCCATTTTCTCCCATTTTCGATAACTGGCGCCATAAAGCTCCACGTATTAGAGAGCTCTGTCAACCACAATTTTCCCATTGAAAACTTAAAAAAAAAAAAACACTTATAACCTTTGATCAAAATAATGGTTAGCGCTGAAACTTTGGCAACTGGTTGGGACTGGTAGCACTACCTTTGGGCGGAGAATCAGCGTTCGGCAATGCATAGTTTATTTTTGTGGTAAAAAGAAACCCTGCAAATTTTGCTTTGGGACATCCTGTATTTTAATATACAATATATTTATTATATATTAATATATTATTATATTTTACTATATATAAAACGTGCTATTCAGATTACATTCTAATTAAATATCCTGAGAGACGATCGACCCTTTATTTTGGCACATGGTTTGCTATTTTTTCAAAAACACCGAAGCATATGGCCACTTCTAGGAATTGCAGTGTGTGATAACAAGTTTGCCACATCACAGAATGCAAAAATTACATCTTTAACTTTCCTCGATCACACAACGAAAGTTAGCCCACTCTCGATGTTCCCCCGATTTGCTCTCGACCTTGGGTGGGCTATCTCTCGGGACATTATAGGGCACACATAGAAACGGCTCCAGGCTTCGACGGCCGTTCTCACCTCCACCCGTTGACGGAGTCGGTGTTGAAGAGTCCGTCAACTACGCTGCCCACAAACTGTCCGCCCGAGATGAACACCTGGTTGATGGACACCAGGAAGCCTCGCATGTCGGCTGGCGCCACCTCCGCTATGTACACCGGCACCGTCATCGACGCCAGCCCTGCAAAGGAAACCCCCAGAGGGCACTTGTCAGCACCGCCGCTCCTCCCAAGGCCCAGCAGCATTCTTTTAAACTGCCACCACCGAGCAAATAATCTAAGACTCTTTTACCTATACATGACTTGCACCGACGTCAGAACAGCGGTTGTTCTGGTGGCCTTGCTGCCGAGCGCATACTTTCTACAGCATAGACTTTGCACCATCAAATTTGTTTTTCTAGGCAACAACAAATAAACGTGACCACAAGCATGGGGCGATGACGTCACTTGCAAGCCACGTAGATGTTGTGCCACATTACAGATCATTGGTTGTTTATTAGCATAGAAGTAAAGACGTGATGATGATGATTGGCATATTAAAATCTCCATAAAAAGTAGGGGGTGTGCAAATACCGGTTCGAATCGCACAGCACTGCATCGTTCATAACCTTCACAGTGAGAGGGAAAGCCACGGCAACCAGTTTTCTTGACAGTGGTAAAGCTAGGGATGACACTGCGCTATTCTATTCGAACCGATATTCGCACGACTCTAATAAAAAATGCAACACAAAAGTTGCCACAGTACAGGCTGACAGGTATGACTCAGAGTGCCAGAGAGAGGGGAAAAGAAATAGGAGGGAAATTTAGTTAACATAAAAATTGTAAAGAATAGAAATTGGAAAGTCTACTATGCAGACATAAAATAAATCAAACACAAAAATTTGAAAGGATAGATATTGAGAAGTATTACTATGTAAAAAAGAAAATAAATAAAATACAAAAATTTTGAAGGATAGAAACTGAGAAGTATACTATGCAGAAAATAAATAAATCAAAGTAAGAATAACTGTCTCAATCCGGCAAGCCTACAAAATCTGTTTCGCATTGCTTTTTTTTTTCTTCAAAAACCTCCTTTCCATTAAACATGTGTTTAAGAGAGAGAGATTCCTGTCTCATGTAGAAATGCAATTTTTCAAGTCCCTATAGCCCCGTAATGGCAGCGAAATGATGATTCCATATTGTTTTGTTAGGCTGCGTAATGTACGTCATCTTTTCACGGGGATACAAAATTCAGTGTTTTCGTGCGTGCAAGCAACTATTTATTCTGTCAAGCTCTCAGCAATAACAATGGACTGTTCACCGTAGCTTATCAGTCTCTTCCTTTTGGCAACCTTTTGGCAATCTTGTCTCGATTCACAAACAGATTGGCACGTGTACATTGATATTTCCTGTTGTGCGTACAAACCTATCCACCACCTAAAAGTACAGGCAAAGGTTCCAAGGAGTTGGAAATTTTCCAACTTTATTATGTGTGCTGCTATCAGGTGCCGTCTGTGCTACTAGATACTAGCACACTCCCATACCCAAGGACTGCAGGCCCCCCATTCCACACTAGCATCTGCTCACAACCGAGTTCTTAAGACCCGTTACCATGAGAGAGCACACTGGCATGCCAGCACCATTTACCAGGTGGCCCTGGAATCGCATTTCACTAGAGCAAACATTTTGCAGTATTTGCGAGATCAAGTGTATCTACTACCTATGAGTAATGGTTGTCTATAACGATATCAAAAGTTTTTCAGGCAAACTTCTCCCTGAGGAGATTATGACAACAAACTTATCTTAGAAACCAATTAACCACCCGAAAGCCCAGATCTGCCCGTACGTTTTTCCCTTCACTCTCCTTTTCTATTTCACAATGCGCTCGTTATGTCACATGTAGTTCCAAAAATGACCGCTGCAAGGTCGCGTCGCCACAAACACACCATATAACTACCACGTGCCCCCGAATCCGGGTGAACCCTTTAAAGTGACCGCATAAATCGGCTTTGTAAAGTATCGTACAACGATTTACCACAGAGGTGCCTGAAGGAGGTGGAAGCATTGCATCAAAATTTCAAAGAATGAACTTACTCGAGTAAAGAGTAAAAGAAACGAGAACTGGTTTTCTCTACCTACGACACACGTCTGCTAACTGTGCACCCTGACTGGCGCAACATCCAACAGATGGCAGCAGCGTGGCGGCAGCTGAGCAGCCGCCCGGTCGCGTCAAAAGCAGACAACCTTTTCGAATCATAAATGGTGTATGCTTTTTAGGTGCTGCAATGGTCAGCGCATGACTTCTTTTTCAGTCCTTTAAAGAGTCACTGAAAAGAAAAGAGATATCTAAAAAAATAGTCTAGTTGGGACACGCGTGTCAAAAAATTAATTTTACGCGAAAAAACATTTTTTTAGAACAATATTGACGGCGCGAGGCGCGATTTAGTCGGTAGTCACCTCTTTCCCCTTGTTTTCTCTCGGCATTTCGGGTGCTTGGAGGAGAGGTGGATCGGCTTGGCCATCACGTTGAGGTGGAGAGAGTGTATGACCATTACGTAACGTCATGGAATTTGCGCGCAGAATTTGAAATAAATCTTGCGCCATCATTATTGCTCTAAAATAACTTTTGTGTAAAATCTATTTTTTGACACGCGTGTCCCTACCAGACTGCTGAAAAAAAATTTTTTTTTTCTTTTCAGTGGTTCTTTAAAGGTTGCCGTACAACCTCAGTTTTCTGCAGGGAAAGGAATCTCCTTGGTGCTCCCCTCTCCTAAGCTGCGAGGGAAGCCAAGTTGGGGCAAGGTAAAAAGTGGAGAAGATAAAGGAAGGAAGGAGGCGGGCAAAAGTGGAAAGAGCAAAGTGTACATCGGCCTTTAAATGGACACATTTGTCGAGTAATTTCAGCTAGATGTCGTCTACTTTTGGCGCGACCGGGCGGCTACTAAGCTGCTGTAAGTCGCCGTAGGGAAGGCCCCTACGGCAGCTTACAGCAGGTTGTCCTTCCGTATTTTCATAGAGTGTCCCACAATATCAAAGCGTTAGCCAACAAGTTCAATGTCGACGCAGCTTTTAGCGCAGATTATAGATTGAATCGTTTGACCCTGTTTGCGTCAACTATTTCAGGTTGTGCGAAAAAATGAAAGACGTTTACAACTCCCTGTAATGCTGAATTAGAGCGCAGCTCTTGAGGAGGAGGAGAGGAGAATAGGGAGGGTAGGGTATGCCCCTCCTCCCCTCCCCTCGCATTTAGCGGGAAATTTTCACTACATTTCCCGCTAAATTCAGCGGAAAAAATTCCGCACTAAATTTAGCGGAGATTTTCCGCTGAATTTAGCGGAGATTTTCTGCTGAATTTAGCGGGTAATTTTTTCCGCTACATTTAGAGGGGAAATTTTCCCCTAAATTTAGCAGGGAAAATTTTTTCGCTAAATTTAGCGGGGAAATTTTTTAGCTAAATCTAGAGGGAAATATTTTACACTAAATTTAGCGAAAGAAATTCCGTCCTCCTCCTCCTCCTCATCTCTCGTTACGTCACATGTAACGTCATTATGGGAAACGTCCCATAGTGCAATGCGCGGTTACGCCGACGGCGACACCGCTCAAGCTGGAAACGGGTGCCTAAGAGTCCAAAAGATGTGGATTGTGTGTCAGGTGTCATTTACAAGATATCCTTTTTGTGTGGCCTCTGTTATATTGGACAAACAAAGCGTTGTATAAATGAATGGTTGATGGAACATAAGCGCTGTATAAACATATGTTCGAATGTAACAATTGTATACCATCGTGGAATGTTACATCAGTGGAAGAATGGGAAAAGGATGACCACAATGGATAAAAGAATCACTCACAATACTACGGCACGGAAATGCTGTGAATATGCTTTCGTTTGATTTGGACAACAAACCTCGGCGGTTTCTTAGGCTTTGAAAAGTGCTGTCCTTGAAGTGACTACAAGTTTCCGGGAAGAAAATTTATTTTGTTTATTTTGGGTCAGGGTGACAGGGTTTAAAGATAAGAGAGGAGGAAGATGTCATGGAGGCCATCATTGTCCTGCTAACTGTCGGAATGTACATTTGTGGAAAGAGGTGTTCTTACATTCCTTTCGCCCTTTTTTGTTTGTTCTTATTCCTACCGAACCAGGTTTTGGAAACTAAAATTTCAGCTGTGTTTGAGACTTTTGAGTGTGTGCCATTACCTGCTAACTCGGGGCTTTTGAATCATGCTTAATGTACACCAGCCCGTTTGCGCCCTTACATTTATTTCAAGGCCCCTTAGCTGCTGTAGAACCGTATATTGGGAGAGTCTGGTCGGTAGGTGTGGCAACGAAGGCGCTGGAGAGGAGAAAAGTGCAGGAAAGGGGGAGAGTGCCGAAGGAGCGAGAGAGGAAGGAGGGAGCAAAGAGGAAATGACCGCCATTTTGACGCAACACGCTTTCGGCGTAGAGCACTGTCGAGGCTATGCGTTGTCCGCTATCCGCCTCGAGATCGAACTAAAGGTGGCGCTACTGTCGCACTATCATCATCATCAATGTGTGGATAGGAAGACGGCTGCCCCATAGGCTATCTGCAGTCGCTGCCAAGAACCTGCAGAATATTGCGTGCCTCGTACAGTATCCTTCTGAAAGCAATTTCAAGATAAAATGGTACCCACACTGTTCATTGCCTCCGTGCAATGCCCATTGCACCGAGGTGAGGGTCGATTTTCACCGATATCTAGCGGCCACGCGCTGAGGAAAGAGTGGCTCTCGAAGTTGAGATCTGATTTACGCGATGGTTTGCTCTAAGCATTTCATTACCGAAGACTTCAAAGCAACGATGCATGACAACCAAGGTAAGTGGCAAAATAAAACTGTTTACATAAGTGTCACGAGTGGCCCAAAGTATAGTACGCGTAAAGCGTGCGCGTTGATGCTCGCTCGCTGCTGGGCAGTGTGATCGTCCTTAGTGTGGGTTCTCCCGCTGCGGTGTTTTTGGAGAGGATGCAAAATGCCACAAACTTATTATTGCATAAAAGTCAGACTTTTGAAACATTGCATAATTGTTACTCCTACGAGCCCCACTGCCCAATGCCACACTGAAGGAGGCATTGACTGCAGCGGAAGTGACTCGCGCAGTGTCTGCGTGTCAGTTGGGACGCACCTGGTCAATTTTCTTGAAGTTCGGTCGGAAGTATGCGGTAAATAGGGCTGATGGCCACTGGTCAATCTACCGAAGGAGCAACAGGGACTATCGAGCCTAATCAATTACTTGTTTATACTCCATGAATTTTGCTTACCCTCGGCGTGACAAAGGTTTCGTGACACTTCGCTTGAAAAACAAAATTTCAACAGCAAATCATGCTACATGAAAACAACATGATTACATCGAAAGCTAACAGCTCAGCAAAGGACATGGGTTCCACGTACGAAGCTCGAGCCATTCTTTTTCCGAAGTGACTGCACCGCCTACTGCAAAACTCTTTGCGATCACCATATTTTCGAGAATTACAAAATTAGCGAAAAGTAAAGGCACGCAAATACCTCTCTTGTTTTGAGGCCAGAATTCGAGTCTTTAGAATTCGCGAGAGTTAGCAGCCATGAATAGGTTCCTATGCCTGATTCGCGAATAATTGGGATAGCAAAAATAAAGGGTTTTAAATCCTGCCATTTGAGTTACAAACAATAGTTATTCGGCAGGGCGAGTCCAGGAAAGTTTATCAATCGTGGCACCGTTTGTGAGTTTCAGATCTACAGTGTGGGGATCCTTGCTGAGAGCCAACGACTGCAGTACGCAACTCCGCACGTGTACGCTCGTCGATGTAGTCGTTGGGGCCACAACGCTGCAATCAATAATGCGCCCGGCATTTACAAGTTGTTCACCTTCAACAAGGCACCGCTTTCCGTCAGCAATGTACCTCATAATAGTATGCAATGGCACTTGAAACTGAAACAAATAACTGCATCACAACAACAACCACAGTAGCAACATCATATAAGCATCCGGCTTGGCGTTCCTTGCCTTCGCGTGTTTCCACTCTCGTGGAACGATACAATCTTTTCTAAAAAAACAAGCATTCACAACGTAAATAGCGCAGTTTACCCGAAAACAAGCCTTTATCGTCGCAAGGATTGTCCTTCAACGCTTCAATGTGCGCCGAAAGCAGACGACGTGCGGCGGTATCCACACTAGCAGTGTTTCCAACATCGGCCGCACGGTGGCGACTCTGTTCGATCTCGAGGTGAATGGGCAGATTTCTTTTTCGCTGGAATAAAAGTTTGCAGTCAAACGTCGAGAAAACTTTATTCGTTAGCCCATTGAGGAATAACACTATATTATTTTCTAATTAAAATAAGAGCACCGACCTGACACAACAGAAAAAACAATTTCATTAGACGTTTCGCCTCCCATGCGGGAGGAATCTTCAGTAGTTACAAAGCAAATGCAAGGTTCAACCTCAAGTGCAACGCTATTTATCAGGAATGTCTGTATAAGCTTCGTGGAGAGGGCCGCGGTTTTTGTTACACACAGATGTGTCCCTGCGAACAAACCGGCGATTCCAGGAGTTTCCGGCGCCCCCATCTGTCCTCCCTCGCCAAGGTCGTCGCGGCCGTAAAATCAAAAGAATGCCCCATTGTCCACGCATGGTCCACCAGTCCAGTCTTCAGTCGCGTCGCGGGGGATGCGTACGTGACGTCACGCTTGTGTTCTTTGAGCCTGGTCTCTCTCCTCCGTCCGGTTTCACCAATGTAGGACGCTGGGCAGTCACTGCAGGGGATCTTGTATATAACGCCTCTCTGGACGTTCGCTGGGGTTGGGTCCTTTGGTTTGGAAACGGAATTTCCAATAGTTCTGTATGGCTTGAAAACAGTTTGAATGCCAAGGGGTCTCAAAGTGTGACTGAGGGGTTCGGAGACTCCTTTGACATAGCGGATGCACACTACATTCTTATCTCTTTCCCGTTCACACGGTTGCTCATTTTGTTTCATTTGGTTTTTGACCTCGTCAATAAAACGCTTTGGGTAGTCACGTTTCATTAAAGCTTCCTGTACATGAGTCATCTAATTTGCGCCATGGAGCTCTTTGATGGCACGGTATTTGATCTGTGTACAAACGATCGCACTACTGATTTCTTGTGTTGCACTGGGTGATGGGACAAAAAATCCAAAAAATTATCTGCTTCACATGGTTTGCGGTACACACCCGTTTCAATCCTGTGGTTCGGATCGCCTGTCCACATTACACATACGTCTAGGAAGGGCAACTTGCCCTGCTGTTCTGCCTCGCAAGAGAACTGTATCGCGGGGTGAACACTGTTTAACTCTCGGTGAAAATCGTTAGCATGACTTTTATCTAAAATGGCGAAAGTGTCATCCACATATCGGCGGTAAAATTTGACCGGGAACAGAACTTTTTTCAGCCCTTTCTCCTCAATATGCTCCATAACGAGATTGGCAACACTGACAGATACCGGGCTTCCCATCGGACACCCGTTCACCTGATGATGCGTCTCTCTACGGAAGGCGAAAAAACATTGGTTTAAGCAAAAACGCAAAAGTAAAATTATATCATCAATGTGAAGTGACGTGCATGCTCCCAGGCTTTGATCATCAAGTAGACGCTCGCGTGCGACATCAATGGCAACATCGTTAGGAACATTAGTGAAAAGGGAAACAACATCAAAAGAAAACATGCCTTCATTCGGAAGGAGGGTTTGGGCGCGGACTAACTGAACGAATTCTTGCGAATTCTGCCAACAAAGACCATTTTTGCTTGTCACCGGCGCCGGTAGCTCTACCAAGTATTTTGACAGGTCGTACGTGGGGCTACCGATAAAGGATACAATTGGGCGCAGAGGACATTCTGGTTTGTGCACTTTAGGTAGGCTGTACATTTTAGGTGTGCATCCGTCGGATGAAAAAAGGCGGCGGTACAGAGAATCATTCATCCTACCCTTCTATCGAAGTTCCCGGAGATGATCAACTAACGAACGTTCGGTTTTCCCAGTTGGGTCGCGGGCTAGTTTGACAAAGTGTGCGGGATTACTAAGAAGATTATACATTTTCTTGTCGTAGTCGGTCTTGTCGAGAACCACCGTTCCCCCACCCTTATCAGCACGTAAAATGACAATTGACTCATCAGCTCTGAACTCCTGCAACGCCTTGCATTTATGCTGGTCCAGGTTTGGCTCCGGCGGCTCGGCATTGTTCAAAATGGACAGCACACGACTCCGGGCAAGGTTAACGCCAGTCTCGCTAGATATGTGGCGGAGTTTCTCCTCGATTTCGACAATAAAGTCACGCTTGGGGACGTATCGAGGTGCCATTTCAAAGTTGATACCTTTTGAAAGAAGACTCACGTGGTGGTCCGTCAATTCCTTGGAAGAGTAGTTGAACACAGTCCGTTTCGCGTTCTGTAAAGTTCGTTCTGGGGGCATTAACCGTGCGAGCTTCTTGTTGTGCAGTTCTGACTGTTTGTTCTTTTCCATGTCCTCGGCCTGTTTCCGTGCGAAGAAAACACTGAGGAGGTCATCATACTGCAGAATATGTCGAAGGTTCCGTTCCGCCGTCGCCTGTCGTTTTTTGGCAGTGGTTGATCCGTTGCTTGTTCTTGCCACAGCCAGCGAAACAAAAGGAAAGAAGCGAAATTTCTATGCCGATCTCATGCATTCCACCGGGCGAATGAATGAAAATGGCGGCCCCCCCTTGCACAGCTGGGAGCAGCATGGAGTGCATGCGCCATGCGCTCGTGCCTCTCGCGCTGCACCGCAGGCTGATTGGCTCAATCGGGAGAGGGGCGTTATGGCGGTGAGATCATAAACCGGCCAAACTCTCGCAATATACGGCTCTGAGCTGCTGGAGTCACTGCCGCCATCCGTCAGTTGTTGCACTAATCAGAGGGTGTGGGGTTAGCAGACAAACTTCATCAATAAAAAAAAAATAGTATTTTTTTTTTCTTTTTACTTTTTATTTGGGTAAGTTTGCTCTTTGAAATTTTGATGTGATGCTTCTACCACCTTCAGGTACGTCTGCTGTAAATCCATGCCGATTCATGCTGGTAACCTTAAAGGGGTACGGAAACGAAATTCCAGCGCTCATTTTTTAGCTTTAATGTTATATTCATGTTGCAGCAAAACCTCAAAAATACCAGTCTTTCGTTAAAGGCACAAGAAAACTAATTTTAAAGCTAATTAAACAATCTTTCAATGTGCACCTGGTGGATGCATGTGGAGCCTATTTGGGAGGTAATCTAGCAGCCTTGGGGAACTTGCTACGTAATCATGACGTAGCAAGTTCCATCGGAGCAGCGCCGCTCTTTGGAATTCAGCTTTTTCCTTCTTAGCCTTCCTCCTCAACTCAGATCGCGCATTGTACAAAACCGGCCAAGAAGACGGAAAGGAGGGACTCCCCTCTTGCCCGGACCCTCGTTTGTGTACCCGGACACAGCTATTCTCCCTTTAGAAGATGAGCACGTCGCTCAAAATTCGGACAACGGTTGCTTTCCCCACCCTGTTCACCTTTAAGCTGATAGTGCTGTCGAAGCTATGTGCGACTAGCGGAACGATCGACATAATCCATACGCCAGGCGCCAAGAATCTGCCGTCTGAGCAGTCACACTCTGACAGAGCAAAACAGAGTTGAGCGGCACATTCGTTTCTTACATCCTTTTGCATGATCATGATCGAAACATCATGTGCACCCTATTTTCAACCATGGAGGGTTACTACATTAAACTGTTGTGCGCATATTAAAACCATATACCTATGATTAAAACTGTTTCTCGCTACTACCACTAGGGGATTCTTTTCGGCTTCTGGTTGGCCAAGAGAGCATGTCAAGCGCTCTTTCTGCGTTTGGTGCATGCACTGGCTCTGCCCGCGCCTCCCATTGATCAAACTCTCTCTATACATGGCTCTGACGCCCATCGTGACCGTCCACCCGACCAAAGCAAATATTATCATGTGACGGCCGGAAATCTGACGTCCGGTAACGAAGCCACAGAATTACCAAAACAGACATCCGATTCTGACGAGAGAAAGTGCAAGGGATATGGCTCTCCATGCGTCATTGGAGAGGGGCTTGTGTGCCACTAACATTTAGTATGCGTAGGCAATCGATTCCTCGACGGAGCCGCAACTTTGCTTTTCGAGACAAACTCGAAAAGGATACCCCGAGCGACTCAAAGCCACTCAGAGTTCTCCTGCAAGATCAATGCACGCGAGCCTGCGCCGGAAAAGAAAAAGAAAAGAAAAAATAAATCCACGACGCAATTGGTAGCTTAATTCAATTTTGAAGCGTGCATCTAATGGCACATGGCAATGGGGCAACAACTGCGTATCATCTGGGAAAAAGTAAACGACATCTACAGCAGCAGCACATGCATGCAAAGGCTAGCAAAACAAAACCAAAAGAAAACGCAGCTGTGCGGGAACCTTGACTCATTTACTTATTTAGTCGCTGTTTATAAAGCATACATCGACTTCGGGGAAAACATCAAAATGTTCGAGCTGAAGATTTTTTTTTTCCTTTAGCTCCTTCTTGAACAATTTAGCAATGAAAACAACGTAGTGTCTAGAGAACCGTCCGACGGCACGACGGCACTCTTGCAGAGCGTTCAAGTGCAGTCCGACGGTACTCCACTCCAGGGGCGGATCCAGAACTCCGTTTTGGGAGGGGGGGGGGGCGGAAAATTTTTAAGGATACTATTCTCCCATTCTTTCTTGCGCAAGGGGGGTCCACCCATGTCAAATTGCCCTCCGAGAAAGGGGGAGGGAGGGGGATCGACTTTGTTTGGGGGGGGAGGGGGCGGCCGCCCCCGTCGGTGGCCCCCCCCCCCCACCTTCCCCTTGGATCCACCTCTATCGGCTGGCGCGCTCGGGCAGCGGCACGGCCTCCCGAGCGTGAAAGCCGATTCCTGCAGCCGATTCTGTGCCGCCGACAGAGCGGCGGCACGGCCGATGTCAGCGAGGCGCGGCAACTTCACGAGGACGTGCGCAAGAACGATATTCATGATTTCGCATTCACAACTCATAAGAATTGCTTAAGTTTTTTGTTTCTGAAGCGGCGCCTAGGTACATAAAGCGGCATCTGGGTACACATATCGGCGGATCCACTAGATCGCTGGTGAGGCTGCGGGTCTTTTCCTCGGAGGCGATGGCAAACGGCGAATCGTTCAAATGCATGTGGTCACTTGACTTGGACGAGCTTGGTGAATCGTAGCCACGCTCCATTTTCCCACGCGGGTCAAACAGAATCGGGCTGCACGGGTGCTAAATACAAGTTATGACATCGTTTTCAGATGGCCTAGCCGTTGGTTTCGGTTTCGCTGCATAATCAAACAGATTGATCCGATTTGGGCGAGGAGTGGGTGGACATGGTTGAATATCGTTGGCACAGCATCACACCTCAGCTTACGAGCCTTCTGTCTGCTTAGAGCTCAGCTCGTAGCTCTCTTCTGTGAGATGATTGCTGCATAAGCGGGATCTCGATCTTGACAGGAACCCAGTGCCTACGCACGGTGACGATCCACTTTGATCGTCACTGCATGTCTCGCGGAAAAGGTGGAACGTCACGTCTTGGCTCGCCCGGTGGTTGTGGCACCCAACCGCGCAACAAAAGGCTCACCCATCTGCGAAACTAGTCGAGCGCAACAACAAAAACAGCTCCGGTGCAGCGTCAGACTTGGCTACTGCGCAACAGAGGCACACAGCTGGGCACGCGGCGCCGGCGTGTGAATGAGGCCGCGGCTATGACGTCTCGAATGTCAAGACCGGCGAGGCGCGCGCGGTGGTGGCTCCGGCACGCCAGCTGTGCGCCGTGTGACGTCACTGCTCCTCGCGCTTGCGCAGACCGGCGAGGCGCGCGCGGTGGTGGCGGAGCCCGCGGCGACGGCGGCTCCGCCCCGCCAGCTGTGCGCCGTGTGACGTCACTGCTCCTCGCGCTTGCGCAGCACGGAGCACGGCTCATTATGAGAGCCACGCGAAACTGCTCAACCTCGGCCAGTGTAGCTCACGCTACAAAAACAACTTTTTCAATGTGGTAATCGGGTTTAATCCCCAGTGGGTGCTTACTTTTTTTTTTTTTTTTCGAGCATGTTTTATTTGTTGACGCATTTGGCGATATTTACATTTCTTTTTTACGATTAACACTGGAAAAAAAAAAAGAAAAAAAAAACCAATGTTGTCGACGAAACTTCGCCGAAAAAAAATGGTATGGGACTTTGTTTCCGGAGGTGCATGGGGAACAACGGGGCTTGGTTTGCCGGCGGCGGCGGGGGTGTTCACGAGTTCCCCAGTGCAAAGGAGGCGTTGCCCAGTGGTACACGCGCCGTCCGACTCCCTTTCGGACGGCACTTGTAGGCGCGAGTGGAGTGCCGTTGGGCGACACAGCCATGAAACAAAGCTGTCCACGGAGAAATATGATAGCTATCAAAAAAGGAACAATAAGTGCAGAACAGTTTCCGTCGGCGCGGTGACAATCAACGGCCAGAGCCCACAGCTGTGACTTGTAGCGAAAACGCGAACGCGCGTGACTTTTTTCCGCGCAACTTTCCACTGCTCCACGGACGAGATAAGAAGCACCGTTTACAGCTACCTAAACAACAGAGGATTAAACCAACAAATTTGGCGCTTATTTTTTAATCGGCTCGCGTCTCGAAGCATAAATGAATTCGAGACGGGTTATGACAGGAGCCACCATGCATAGAAACGCGAGGAGCTTACCGATCCCAGCTCCTACGATGAGTCTGCCGCCGAGAAGCATTCCCTTGTTGAAGGCAACCCCCATGAGCACGGCTCCGATGGTGAAGACGAGGCTAGCCGCCAGGATGACGGGCTTGCGGCCGAAGACGTCGGTGGCGACGCCTGCCACGATCGCGAACGCCCATGCCCCGGCGATGGTGATGGACACCACGAGCTCCTGCCACAGGTAGTTGAGCTGAAAGTGGCTCCGGAGCTGTATCATGGCCCCGGACACGACGCCCGTGTCGTAGCCGAACAGGAAACCTCCGACGGCCGACAGAGCGGTCGTGCACAGCAGCAAGCGCGTCAGGGGGGTTTTGGTCTTGGCTGCCCCGCCGTCCAACATGATACTCCGTCGGTCGTCGTCGTTTTGGGATCCATTCATATCGTATTTCGTCTCTCGCGCCGGCTTGAATGGCTTCGGTCCCCCGCGGGCGGGCGATCCGTGTGTCGTTGAGTGATCGTACGGGAGGCTGCCACTGGCGGGTCGAACTTGACGGAGCGTGCGAGTGATGGACGGCGTACCTGGCGGCTTGTCGGCCCTCTCCAATCGAGTCGATGAAAATTTGAGTGTTGCTGACCGAAACCGCCAGGTGGCTGTCATTGATGTCGTCAGAATGGAGACAGCGCACTAGAACACAAAATGGAGACAGCGCACTAGGAAATTAAGAGGAAAGTTTTTAGGCTATAGTGGGGTTACGGAAGAGCAGGTCTCAGTTAAGAAGAAAGTTAAAGCCACAGAAAGAGATCGGTGGCTAGAGGGAATGCAGACAAAGAAGGCTCTGGAAGGCTATAGATTAAACAAAACAGTTATTGCCAAAGAAAGCATTTATGACAATTCTAGGGGAAGCTCATTGTTGTTTGAGGCAAGGACAGGTGTTTTGCGAACCAGAACATACAGAGCGAAGTACCAGGAAATGGACACAGTGTGCGCTGCTTGTGGAGAGGAGGACGAGACGGCTGAGCACTTGATACTCTACTGTAAAGGGCTTCACCCTATGCATACCGAAGACAACATAGATTTAATAAGGTCATTGGGTTTTAGAGACAGCGAAGGAAAAGTGGATTTCAAGACAGTAGAGATTACCAAGCAAAGATTAAGTGAATGGTGGCAGAAAGCGAGAGAAAACTAGGCATTTTCTTATTAACTGATGGCAAGGGGGATTTATAGCCTCACTTTCTTTTCAGTACAGAGGGAATATAGTTTTCACATTTAAATATTCTAAGCTTAAAGGGTAAGACAAAATGGCTAGGTGGCGTAAGCTACCGCCCGATCCAAAGGGCTCAGCCGTATTCATCCATCCATCCATCCAGAATCGTCATTGAGACACGTGATTACGGGTGCGTTCGATTCGGTCGATCTATGCGAAGAGATGTAAAATTGTGACGTCAAAAAAAAAAAAAAAGGTTTTCAACGTTACTAAAGAAGAGTGGTTTAGTAACGTTGACAGCCATTAAAAATTTAACTTGAGCTAAAAACGAATAAAATATGCAACTAAAACGATTAAAAAAAAAACAAATTTGCATAAAAAGCAGAGAAGTACTACGTGTGGCGCTAGCTACTGCCCATATAATAACGTTGCGCTGGTGGGTGGGTGAGGCGGCTGATTTGAGCGCGCACGATTGACCTTATACTCTGTTTCATACTTAGCGTGCAACGCTGTCAAAGCTACTGGCGCGAGCATGGGGCTTGATCTTGTTGATCTTTTGCACGCGTTCTCGCACAAACAAAACCATAGATGAAGCCACGCGCTCGCGCCAGTAGCTTTGACAGCGTTGCACGCTAAGTATGAAACAGAGTATACGCACGATGAGGTCCTCGTGTCGCTTATCTTAAAGCACACGACGGCTTTCCACCGCGTCGAGAAAAAAGGCTCTAGGCTAAAGGAGGGACCGGGCTATGGTGTACTAGAATCCGGGCTTCGAAAGTGGGGCCGCGACTCCTCCAACGTTTTTTGGCGCGTACTGGTGTGGCGTCTGCTCGCGCGGGATACCGCTTCCTTCAGCTCCCTTCGTTCTCCCCTGGTTTTCCCTTCCGCAAATTTACCTACGTCATGTCCTCTCGCTCGCTGATTGACTCACAGAGCGCGCGTCGAGGGAGAAAATCGGTCCCGGCGCGTCGTCGAAAAACGCATCCCTCGGACACGCACAATTCCAAAAATACAAAAAGAAAAAAAAAAAAAAAACAAAAAAAAAACGCGCTTTGAAACGTGCGTTTTGGCTTTGTGGGAATGGTCCTTTAGTGTTTTAATAGTTGAGGAGCGCGCTAGTAGTCAGGAGGATATTCCATGCTGCATTGTTGGCCACAACGAAGAAAGTTTAGCTTCGCCACACTACCGGTGATGCTGCAGTGAAGCACTCATCGCAGAACTATGCATGCAGAAACACTCGTGCATTTATTTATACGTATTTAATGCATACATTGATGAATGGAAAATATTTGTATCAGGAAAATTACAGCGCTAAAAGCGTTTTTGTTTGCTCGAGAAAAAATAAATCTATTTTTTGTCAGCGTATTTTCGGAGCACCTGCTGCAACCAAGGCGACTGATTCAAACTGTCCATCGCCTCTTGTCCCAACTGTTCGTTCATCTCCAGGACTGTATCTTGACTGCTATTAGACGAATCGGATGCAGACAAGAAATGTGTGTCGTCAACTCGCTGATAAGTGACCCGTACATCATACTTGGTCCACTCCCGCGAACGAGCATCCGAACTTTTGGTTAAATCTGAAAGGTCATCCGCGCTTTTGTAGACATCGCCATCGGGTGAACTTCGCGTGTCATCATCCTCATGAAGAAGGTCGGGATCTTTGAAAATGTTTTCATCTTCGAATGATCCTGATGCTTCTGCTGGGTCTTTCTGATATGGAGCATGGAGTTCACGCTTCTGCGGTTTCTTAGGCGCCACAGGAGGTAAATTTGAAGAGCTGCTATCATCAGGGGGTGAGCCCAAAGGTTCATCCGGAACGTTTGGATACGCAGGGCGTTGTCTAGTCTTTGAGGGTCCCATACGATCACCAAAATCCAAACTTGAAGTGTCGTCATCGTCTTCAGACAGATCTTCAGTCTGAAACGATGTCATACTATGGTCATCTTCACCACTACCTCCGGATATCTCTGTGCTTAAAAGCGGGACTTCGTCTCGTGGATGAATTGCAGCTTTTTTACCTCTTTTTTTTCGCAAAATTTTCAAGATGCCGTCAAAGGCACCAGATAATCCGTCTCCGGGATCATGGTCCGAATGGTCGCCTTCTTCATTCAGGGATGGTAGCTCGTCGGATGCATCGAGGTACTCATAGACGGCATCGAGAAGTATTGGTCCGCAAAACTTGTAAAACCCGTGGCTGCAAAAAAAAAAAAAAAAAAAAAATGTAATTGTTGATTATTAAAAAAAAAAAAAAACGTGTACTACTGGTACACGCTTTGTAGCAATATTCGCCCCCAAAAATGCTGTGATGTTACATGCGTGAAACATTCTAGCATCACGTGACTTCAATTTCTCCGTTAAATTTAGCGGGGAAACTGAATTGCTGCGTAGGTCACGGGACGTTAATTTTCCCGCTCAATTTTAGCGGGAAGATTGGCATCCCGTGATACGATGTCACGTGACCTATACACCAATTCAACTTCCCCGCTAAATTTAGCGGAGAAACTCAATTGGTGCCTAGGTCTGTGACGTCCCATAATGCAACACTGCGCGCGGTGCATTATCCCAAGTAGCACCCAATGTTGTGCGAACATTCCCTGGATGTTCTGAATATTGAAGGAACGTTAAAACATCATTCGGAACGTTCTAGGAACGTTCGTATGCGAACATTCCCTACTAGGAATGTCGCGAACCACCCCAGGTTCGATTTCGAAAGGTTTCGATATTTTCGAAGTGAACTGAGGTTCGAATTCGAAAAATTTCGATATTTTCGTGTCGACCGAGGTTCGAATTCGAAAAATTCGCAACTTTCGATCACAGTGGAGTTTCGAAATCGAAAAGTTAGAAGCTTTCACGGTTTCTAAAATTTCGAGTTCGAATATTTCGAATATTTTTTTACTTGAGGTTCGATAAATTTGAAGATTTCGAACTCTCCTAACTTGAAATTCGAGAAAATCGAAAAATTCGAATTTCTTGGGATCCGAAGTTCGAAAAATCGAAGATTTCGAAATTCGTTTGATAGAAAATGCGAAAAATTCGAACGCTTCGAATTTTTATAGGCATAAAGTTCGAACAGTTCGAAGATTTCGAATTTCTTTCTACATAAAGTTCGAAAAGTTCGAAGGTTTCGATTCTCTTTTAACGCTAAACTCGAAAAAAAAAATTCGAAGATTTCGAATTTATTTTAAGTCCAAGTTTTCAAAGTTCGAAGTCCGGTTATCAGTTTCAAATAACGTTTTCACGACTCACTGGTTTTCACGAAATCAGGTGTAGAAAAGTTAGGGTGTGATATTTAGACTCCGCGAAGTTGGTCAGGCAATTAAATGAGACAACTAGTGTCCCGGATGTGCTGGAATATTCGCCAGTGCAGAGTGACGTGTGACCATAGATCAGTAATTGTGACCGCCAGCCTGGGTGGGGGTCTTTAACATGCTTCACGCAGTAGTGATCACACGAACGGACTGTAATACGATACTCATCCAGTTCGTAAACGGCCAGGCGCGGGCAGGAGGTTGAAGCTCAGAAAGACCTTGAAGCAACCTGGCAAACTACCTCCCCACCCCTTGCACGCTGGTAGTAATCGGATCGAAAGCCACCCGAGTGACGCTGGCATATTATAAGTTAAGTTTGTAATTGTCCTGGAGGTTTATTTTCCGGGAAGGAAGAATCGCCTAGCAAAAAGCACAGAAGCCGACACAACTCGAGGTCGAGAAGCGTTCTACCATGCAAGTGGCGTCGGAAGAGGAAAAACGGGGAGGGGGGGGGCTCCAGCCCCCCCTGCCCCCCCCCCCCCCTTTTCCCCCTTCCGTATACTTCGGGCTGTTAAAGAAAATGATACGGGGAAAGAGGGCATGGTCGAGCTTATTTTAATCTGAAATTATTTATGCATATGTATAGTATACTGTCACTCTTCACTGCATAAAATATCGCGTAGATGGTCATTGTCGGAAACTCGTTGTCAGAAGGCACTACCTGTCACATGCTTAGTGGTTAGGAAGTTCAAAGCTATGCCTTTTCGACCTAAATAACTGTGCCATTAATAGAAAAGATAAAAATAAAAAAATAAACATAACAATAAATGCGGGGATAAAAAACTGGAGAAAAAAAAAACTATCAAGAATTTGCCGGAAGTGTTGTATTCTTGCATATTCAGAGGCTCAGAATTTCGAAACAAGTTTCTCCAACCAAAATGTGCACAGGGTAAAAGAAACACGGCCCAGGAACGTAAAGCAAAAAAAAAAAAAGCTTTTTTTTTTTTTCTTGAACAATATTAGAAATTTTATGCCATGAGTTAATTTATTCCTTAACGTGAAAAACAATAAATACATTATTTTGTATTCTTCAGATAGCAATGATATGTACTGTCTGTGGTGTTAATTTAAATGCGATACCTCAAACAACTTAGACGAAAATAAATACCAAGTTTAGGGCATAATTGCCCTAGGATACATGTTTGGACACTCCTTCGAAACTCACCTTAAATAACATTAATCACATCTTAAGACGACACTTACCTAGGCTATACATAGATCATTCTTAAAAAGTTTAACATCTCTACCATAAATAGCTTCGGCTATAGCGCGCTTCAAATATGGCTCAAACGACAATCGTCAAAAACCCGTCGCCCTTCCTCGCTCCATCGGAAATTTATTTCTTTAAAACTAAGCATGCCAGAGCATTCATAAATAAACGGCATCGTCTTTCGTAAGGAACGCAGCACCGCACGTAAAAATTCGAGAGAAAAGAAATTACGAATGTACCTCACTACTTGAATTCAAATGAAACCGTCCGCCGGTCTTTCGAAGTTCGACGAACGTCGAACTTTTACCCTCAAAGTTCGAAGTTCGTCGAACTTTTGACTTTTCAGGATTCGAAAGTTCGAAACTTTTCGAATTTTCTTGATAACTAAGTTCGAAAGTTCAAAAATTGTCGAATTCCTTAGCGTAGGAAGTTCGAAATTTCGAAAAGCTTCGACCTTTTTAGTGCAAGAAGTTCGAAAGTTCGAAAATAATCGAATTTTTGGGTCCATCGAAAGTTCGGTTCGAAAAAAGTTCGCGGCATCCTATTCCCTACAAGGTAAGCTGCTCAACATTCTAGGAACGTTCGTTGGCGAACATTCGTATGCACAATGTTCTCGGAACTTTCCCTTTCGAACATTCGAATGCGCAACATTCTTGGAACGTTTGCTTGCGAACATTCCTAGAATGTTGGCAGGTGATGCCAACTTTACGGAGCTCTCACGCAATCTGTGGTTCGAAACACTATCCACTATACGCCCCTTTGTGCCAAAAATATGCAAATTAAGTGGAGTTTTTGGAGACTTAGCATAAGGGATCAGTTTTATCCTAGGAATGTGATATAAGGTGTAGGAGAAAAGCAATGGTTTTCAAAACTTGATTATGAACTTCGCACTCACTGCGTATGTAGAGGGGCAGTTTTGAATGAACCTGCAGAGTTTTAGTATCTGGGGTTTAAAACTTTGAAAAAGGTATTTCCCAGTTGAATGTGGGATGCCATGTGTATTATTCTTAAGCTCGGAGTGAGTAATCGGTTATGTATATAGCACATTTTGAATGAAAGTTGACAAGTGGAGTGCTCAGGCTGGTGCGCTAGGAAAGCGGCTAGATTGTGCTTGCGCCTTCTAAAAGTTTGTTCTATTAAAAAATATCGCCCTGTGAGGAGCTTCATCACATCCATATATATATGTAGTGCGGCTCACTGGGACTGTAGCCTAAGCAGGCACGTAGCCAAGGAGGGGGGGGGGGGGGGGGGGGCATGGGGCAAGGGCCCGCCCCTCCCCCGAAATCTTCCATTTTGCTGGGACCTCCCCCCCCTTCCCCCTTCCTCCCCCCCCTTCCCCCTTCCTCCCCCCCCCCCCCCCCCCCGAAACAAAATCCTGGCTACGTGCCTGAGCCCAAGCAAGCCGTAATTGTGGAATCTTTGTAAATAGTCCTCAGCGAACGTTCCCTGAATTTAGTGATGTACTGCACGCCACGTTCTGAGAAGACTGAAAGGATGTCTCTGCATGCATAAATTTACCACATTGCAAGAAAGTTGCAAAAGTACTTTGATGATGTTCTGAGAACGTTCTTAGAACCTTGTTAGGATATTTGAATGTTGATTGAATGTCCTGGTAATGTTCTATGTCGTTTTCGGAACATTCTAAGAATGTCCCTTAGAAACATTTCCCGAATGTAGCGATAAGTGCCTGCGCCACATTCTGACCACGTTGATATAATGCTATTTGCAACATTCCAAGAATGTTGCCTATGTTCTTTTGAACATTCCCGGAATGTCCTCAGAACGTTCTCGTGCTACATGGGATGGGACGTCACGAGCCATGGCTTCACAAAATCCGGAACAACTAACCAAACAACGCGTTTCACGTTTAAAAAAAAAAAAAAAAATTATGGAACAGAAAGCTGGTTTAAAGTGACGCTCAATAAAAACAAAACACTAATGGCACGCAGTAGTACTTACAGAGATAGTGCGAGTGATCCCACGAGGCCTAGTCCGAGGCAGTAATCCCGAAGTGCACCTATCAAACAAATACCACCGTATAAAATGTTTATTTTTTTTTCTCGTCTCCGAACAGATAATAAATCACGCCCTTTGCTCTAATTCGAACTTACTGGAGCACTGGTCCTTCGACGTTGCGCCGCGGCCCCAAGTGATGTAAAACGTCGGGCAGTCGTGGCAACACATGGAAGCGTAAGCCTCGTTGAACTGGGCGACGGCGCAGAAGTAGCACTGACCCTCCAGGCCGTACAGTCCTGGACCACATGCCACTGAAACATTCGTAAATAAGTATTTAACGTGTGATCACTTATCTGCTTAAACCAAAAGGGCCAACTGTACTTTGACACTGAGTATACAGGGTGATCGAGATACGTCGGGACGTTTTTACAGATTTCGCTTGTCAACAATACAGTGAAGCTAAACGGCCACATTGCTCTTCTGCGGACACGTGATTCGACAGCGGACCACCACATGATAAACAATTCGCGACTTGCTCAAAAGAAGTGCGGGGAATACGACCGGAAGGCAGAAATACTTGAATCGGTTCGCGCCGGAAAGTCACCTAAGCAAATCATTGCGTGGTATGGCTACAAAAAGACACAAGTTTGCAACATTGCCAAGGCGTTCAGATAATCTGTTAGCCAGGAAGACGTTATGGCGGACCGAGCAAAGCACACAAAAAAAAAGGTCGACATTAATTTTATCTTGGCCTCTGTGTGTTTTCCTGAATGTGGTGAATTTCCCGGATTTATCTCGACGACCCTGTATACTGCGACGGTTACACCGAATTTTAAACCAAATTGACACCTGGGTGCCGCAAAAGGCGCAGGGACAACTGCAATGCAACTATAATTGCAAAACGTGAAAAAGGTACTGAAGAAACCAAAATACCAAGTGCACTTACAGCACAAGTCATCCACCAGTTCACAGCCACAGTCACATGTTCCTTGGACGGATGTTTGGTACACTAAAGAATGATGACTCTTATGAATATACGCGCAGCCGAAAACGGTCTAGCAGGAAGTAGAACTCATTAAAAGCTTAAACCATGATCAGCCCACTTCCAGCTGGATTATGGAACTGGTCCCAGCTGGAAATGAGGCAGTCCAGCTGCGTCCAGCTGGAATCCAGCTGGACTGCCTCATTTCCAGCTGGGACCAGTTCCATAATCCAGCTGGAAGTAAACTGATTTTCGCCTGGATTATACACACACACACACACATATATTTCTTTTTTTAATTATGGAGTAACATAAAAAGTATTTTTTAGAACGTTTAAGCCAACTTGAAGGAAAGAGAAAAAATTATGACTATTCCAATATTTACCACTCGTATAAATCTCAAAACTGGCAGGAACAGTTTTCATGGGACCTGTACGTTTTAGCATCTCCGCTGTATTCGTGACCAAAACAAACAACCATGATGAGCTGGTGCAGCTACGATGCATGTAGTCAAAACGGGTATCTTCTATTTACCCATGTTCAATTAACCTGAGACTGGAGTAGAGGAGAGACATTAAAACGTAAAAGAGACGGAAAATAGACGGGACGACGTCTCAAAATGATTTACAATGATTTGCTCAGGCGACTTTTGAGACGTAGTCCTGTCTATTTTCGGTCTCTTCTACGTTTTGATGTTCCTTCCCTACCCCAGTCTCAGGTCAATTCAACTTGGTTAATACTCACCAGCTCGCGTGCACCCTTAACATATTTTCTCCGATCTTCTATTTGATTTGATTCCATGGGTTTGCTTTATTTACTAGTCGATAAAGACGTTACTATTTTGCTTCAAAATTTCTCGTTTACTAATTTAATAGTGGCTAACGCTATTTTCTTCCAACCTGAAAATTAAAAAAAAAGCGAAGTAAAAGGTTCCAAAGTCAAAAGAAAAAGAGCCGCCGAAAAAAATCACTGGGGTGAATTCACACCCTAATGCTGGTGTAAACGGCTCATTTTCTCCCTTGCTGGTCGGTTGGGCCAGTTGGTGCATGGTTCTTTAAATAAAAGCGCCGAATAAGACAAGGACGAAGAAGTGGAACGACACAAGGCGCTATTTTATAGTTACACAATGGTGTAGCTATAAAATGCACCTTGGCTGTCTTGCCCCTAAATATATAACCTTTTCTTCTTTTTTTTTTTTTTCTTCTTCTGTTTAGAGTTTAGGGAGAGCTCTTCCCACATCTTTCCACTTTAGCAGCGCAAGCACTGGAGAGGAGGCGACCTACACTCCAGCGTTTGTTCTGCTAAAGTGGGAAGGGGTGGGAGAAGTTCTCCTGAACTCTTAACCTGTCGATTCGAAGGGTAGAAGGGTTGAAAACTGGGCTTGTTGGTAAGTATTAATTCTAGTTAAAAAGCGCACAAAAGACGAGGACAAAGTTACCTTCACACAAATATTTTAGTACTCCGTTAACCCTGAAGCTGAGACTAGAAGCTCTGCCTTGAGCGCGAGCCTTCTGCCCTTGCTAACACAAGTGTGAACGCGCAGGCACGCACAACCAGAGCACTGCGGAAGCCAGCGAGCTCGCGCTGAAGGCGGAGCTTCTAGTCTCAGCTTAAGGGTACAGTGTTTTAAGGGTGAATGGAGTATAGGGGGAATACCGGACACTCCCCGAGAATACATCGGACAAGACGACAACGAAGAACAACGGAAACACGCGTGACGGCGGCAGCGGTACCGTCTTTTGCATCCACGACCCCGTGAACCGCATGCACCGTATTCCGGGACGTCGCCTAATCACGTGCTCTGGTGACGAGAGGGGGGTGGTTGGGGGAGAGGCTTCGCCAAATAAACCATGCTCTCCGCCAGGGGAGGATTCGGTGCGGCCGTCGTTCTGCCAATGCAAGTGCGGAGAGTGTCCTGCATTTCCCCTAGTAAAGTAATTGCTAAACCTGTCATTGACTATATAGTAACACGAAGTATTACCTTGAAGGTCGTGTTTAAAACTCCGTGACTGCAGGGATTCACCGTCTGCATAGCGCACTTGACAACTGTACGGGCCGGCATCCGTGAACAGCACGCCATCGAACATCAAGCTCCCAGTGAAGGGGTCCACCTTGGGTGCAGTACTGGCATCCAGACTCCGACCCTTGGGATCAAACCATTGCGCTTCAAAGGCGGCCAGCCCTGTAGTATTGTCATTCTCTGAAACACTGAACGCAGTTCCCAAGGTCAGGTAAAGAATGCCAAAACGAAACGTGGAACTTAGATGACGTCATCGAACAGCTGTACGACGTCATGAAACGTGGTATATCAAGAAATTGTTTTCCCATACCTAGAGTCGCAAGGAATTGAGATTCCGCTGCCCAGTTCAGCTGTGACCAGCCCAAAGGCAAAGACGTCGTTCATAAGAAACACCGAACCCCAGGACCAGCGACTAAACCTCGGCGCGGGCATTCCACACTGAAGTGGCGCTAACTGTTGATGCTGAAGGCTTCGTACGAATGCTTAGGCAGCTGAGTTTGCCTGAATCTTCTGCGAGTAATCGTTTGTCTCCAAAGCCAAGATGAGCTGAAAGAGATATGGTATAGTGGTTGGCTAGCAGACAAGTACTCAAATGCACCCTCCTGTTTGCTGGCACGTGTATTAAGTTTAAATTATTCATTGCTGCCCAATTAAAGAAGATGGGGCGTTTCCGACTAATAATTATGATCAAAATCACCAACCAGTGACACGGATAGAGCGACGTAGTTCATGGTCTCTGTGAAAGCAGAGATGCGGTGCCAAAGTGGCCAGTCTTCCACTTCTACGTGGATTTCAAAGGGGAAAAAAAATCATAGAACATCACACGTTGCAGACCATTTTTAAATAAGAACTACCGAAGCACTTTCTTTCTAGCGGTAATAAACAAGGTATGTCATAAAAACGTGAAAGCCATTGTCAATTCTCACCTTCAGATCCGACGATCTTGACAATAAGTCGGTAAAGGTTCAGCGTTACCACCGTAATTCCCATAATGCTGGAAAGAACTTCGACGGTCGCCATCAGTAAGCTGTTTTTAGGCTGTTTTGCATTTTTCCTTGACAGTCGCTCACATTGTAGAACGCTGAATTTTGCTCACCAATGCCTATCCTCTTCCTCTACATAAAAAAAAAAAAGAAAACTATTATTACACGTAAGCCGCTCGAGATTTCATTAATTCGTTTTATGAAGTTTTTTTTTTTTTTCAATATTTTTCCCGTAGATTTACACTGCATTCTTGAACGAAGAGCATATGAATGAACGACTTAAAGCTTGTAGGGTTCGGGGCGTACCGCTCACCCGCAAAAAAGGACCAACGAGGCAGAAAAATAAACGTTGTGAAAAACACGCCTTCATCTCTCAGGAGTCGGCCATAGATTAATGATAATAAGAATTATTATTATTATCATATTTATTCAACTCAGGAGAGTTGCGGCATCACAGTAAGTCGAGTGGCTTATACCATGATGCCGCAGTTAAAACCAACGTTGGTAGCATTGGTTACCACGGCCGTCCGGGCGCGAGCCTGGCTTGCATGCACTCCTCGCGTGCCGGGCGCAGCCGAGCGCGAGCGTCCGTGTCGTTCTGTGTTTGTCCTTTGTCCGTATTCCCAGTCTCGGGTTTACAACTATGCTCGGTCTTCCCTTCATTCCCGCGTTTCCCGCCGCATGGACCACAACCTTCAACCTCCGAAACCGAGAACCGCAAACTCACCTAACCGACACGTTTCGAAACTCCCGCCTATGACGTCAAACGTTGATGTGGAGAGGGAGGTAAGAAATATGAGAAAGAGAAAGAGAGAGGGAGGGGAAAATCTGGACGAGGGAGCAAGCGAGGGACCGTAATTTTTGCCTGCCTCGGTTGTTTCCCCGTTCGCTCTGTGTGTTTTTGTAATAAGAGGTGGCGTTTGCAGCATTTCCGACAAATACGCGAGAGCTTGTTTTTGATGCTCTGACCATGTAAAACGACGACGGTTCGGCGATCAACTGCACTGCCCGATCTTCCAGACGTGAGTGCATCTGAGATCGCTGACGGACGCCTTTCGAAAGTGTTTCCCTTTACTAGCGCAACTTTGTCGGGGACGTATTTTTAACTGGCGAACAGGGTGATCAGTTGTCACGCGCGACGGAGACCAAGCGAACGCTTTGGCACGGCGACAAAGGCGAAGGCTAGCTAGCAGCTAGCATCACGGAAACAATCCCGAGTTCACGTCGGATACGTCCGGGAAGTCGGAAAGTCTTGACTGCGTACCGAAATTTACTTTCCACAGTTTGCGACGTCCCTCGGTTGTTCTACGTAGCGTGCCGTTGATTAAACTTATGATTTTCGTGTTCCAAGATGGAAAGCTGGCCCCTGAACGTCATGACAAGCCGTCGCAATGCTTGGCTGGGTAGGTGTTTCTTTTGAATTTACGGAGATCGTACGCGCGGTACCTTGTATTCCATTTACGTTTGCACCTGTGCGTAACTTTTTTTTTTTTTTCTTGGCAGAGGCAATGTTGGAGTACGTGTTCGTCAAGAGACAAGTTCCGTCGGATGTCCAAGAAAAGTGACTTGCCCTTTTATATATGTATTTATTTGTATGCATATAAATAAGTCAGCATATCATATGGTCTGCGTGCAGAATGCAGGAAGACTGTGTGGATTTGTCACATTGTTGTGCTACGTCAGGATCCCAAAATGAAAGATACAGCTAGAAATTTAGTCTATTCATAAAATAAAATACCTAAAATTAAATCTGCTACGTTTTTTTTTTATTTTTTTTTTCACTGTTAGTGAGTGCATTTGGCAACTTGAATTAAATGTTCGTATAAAATCCTCATAAAAAAAAAGTGTGGTCTTTCTCTTAAATGTTTATATGCTTATGTGACACTTGCCACGATTTCAGAACCCTCCTCAAACTTGAAAACTTGGACGACTTCATTGACTCCGAACTGGAGAACATCTCAAAAGGCCAAGTCACCGAAAGTGAGCCTGAACTCATGCTCATGCTTGCAGACACGCTTTGCCGCACAGCACCGCATGCGTGCACACCTCGTAAATGGCGGCCAATGACTCGTCGTTTCTCGTTCCAGACGACTTCGGGCGTTTGGGCGACCATCACGTGACCTTCGACATATGCACCAATGTTGGGACCTTCATTGTCGACAAGGACAGGCTTGGCGTAAGTGTTCATCAACGCCAGTTCTAAAAACGAGCAAACTAGCACACAGAGTGTGCTGCGATTGACAGCGATAGCTGCTGCATTGTGGAAAGGCACGTTGAAGGAGGCTCGCCTTTAGCCGGTGTCCTCTACAATGTTTGCAATGGGTTCTTTGCTTTCTGTGGAATTGATGTAGGAGGCGTGTGTGAGGAGATATGGGCTTTGCTGCAATGATCGTGCGAGATGTTGCATGTGTTGGAGAAGGACACAGAAACGTGCCTTTGATGGAAGAAGCAAAAGTATAAACGCGAGCTGTTTTGTAGAGGTGCGGAGGGCACACGAGAACGGAACCTGGGCAGTGGCAGTGGGGAGGCAAGGGCACGTACATATCTGTAAAATGCGACCACGGTATTTCGCAAAGGCGGCTGCCGGAGGGAGGGGGCTAGCAAGAGCCTTGCCATGTGTGAGGAACGACGAGGAGAGGGAGTGCAGTGCCTCTGCTGTAGAGTGGGGTTTAGCGTTCATGCATGAGCAGTTTTTTTGCCGCTAGCTAGGGCTTTAAGACCCTTTGCCAGTGAAACAGTTGCTACTGTTCGATTTACCCACGCCCCCTGCACCAGCTGCGCCCGGTGCACACCGCCGTATGAAATTTACGAGTGCAGACTATCGGCAAAGAACAACCGGAAGCACACTACCCTGAACTTTTCTGCTTCACGCTACACTTTTCTGTGCCGGTGGAGGTAAATTGAATTAGTCCTATGTCGTTCAGAGCTGAACGTCGATATGTGGTTGAAACACTTGTTTTCGAACCCTCTGAAACCTTTCTCTTCTGGTCAGGTTTCGAGCCAGAGCAACTTCAACACAATACGAGGAACCTGCTGCGTGTTCAAAGGTAATGGATCACTGCCTTTAATTACTCCCGACTATTGCCTCTAGTATCATTTCTACGCGCTCAATGCTTTCCGCCGTGCTTTGGCTACGCATGTGCGCGCTCGATGTGCTCGCACTGGAGGTAGGGCAACGCTAGCTCCTCCCTAACGTTATCACCTTGTCAGCGACCGTAGTTACACTTCTGTCATGATAGATAGTGGTGTGTCGGTTATGTCGGTAATTTGACAATAAGTGAGCTATATAGTTGGGATTAGAGCGCTGAGGAGGTCTTTCGGTTACCCCGTCTCCAGCATGAGCTTCTGACCTTCGATGACGCTTGGGCATCTTGTGCTCCGGTCGGCATAGATTGTTTTTTCTTCATAAAAAATGCATGAGCGTATATGAATCATCAGTTCATATTCACTATTTCCCTGCGCTCATGATCACCCGAGGTGTTGTCTGTTTTAAGGGTGATCTATAGCTACCGTTGTGATTTGTTCTTTGTTCACCCTTCGTGTGGTTAGGAAAGTGGCAATACGAGCTGATGCTTGGATCGAAAGGTGTCATGCAGGTCGGCTGGGTCACCAGCAACTGCAAGTTTTCTCAGGAGGTGAGTGACTACACATGTTGTATAATAACATTCATTTGCGAGTTATGGCAGCTGTCGTATAATGTCAAACACGCCACTTGTGACGAAAAGGTTAGTATATGGTCCCGGTGTCTTCCCTTGTTTATTTTCAGAAAGGCGTAGGCGACACTCAGGATTCATACGCCTACGACGGAAACCGTGTCCGCAAATGGAACGTCTCGACGTACAAATATGGCGAGGTGAGTCGGCTTTTACTCAAAAGCATCGGTATAAGGGGCACTGAAGCTAATATCAGACTTTTCTAAATGGCCACACTTTTTGATTGCGAGAGGTTTTGCATGTAGTAAGAGTTTTGTTTTCTGTTTAACTTTTAGATTTTTTTTTTATTTTGCAAGAATGTAACAGGAAAAGTCCCAAAAAATGAGTTGATCAAAATCTCTGCTTTTTTTATCTGTCATCTCGTTTGCACATTTAAAGGGACACTGACAGGGTATTTATGCTCGCCGAGGTTTTTAGTTGTACGTGACATATAAGAGCCCAACTACCCAGAACACAATTTGCGGCTCGAAATTCGGTTTCTTTCCGCCTGAAAACCGCCGATCGAGAACTGGCCGGTTTGGGTCGTGCTCACTTTCTTTTTCGTGGTCACGGGCCGTTTTCTAAGGTATCGACGTGACCACCAAATTTAATCAAAGTCGTGGGTCATTGAAGGCACACAGTCAATATTAAAAATAGAAAAAATATGAAGCCCATTTTTTGTGGCTTCCAAAAAGCTGCAAATTCATTGATTGAAAAAAAAAAAAAAAGGTAGCACAGACAACCGGAAGCATTATGTGCGTTCACTGCATAATTTTCAACATGGCGTCGTTTCGCGTATCGTGGGACTAGCGGATGGCAGCGGACGACGGGCGTTGGACCTCTACTTCAGAACTGTCGTTCACAGTACCGGCGAATTCTGTCTTCCTTCGAAAGAGAAACTTTGGACCGATCAAAAGAACTGATATTCATCCCGTACAACACGCCCGACCAGCAAGCCGATTTCACGAAAACGTCGGCAAGCCGTCGTCCCTTCTCGTTGCTGAAGACATCGCTCGCTCAAACGTCAAGCACAAAGTGCGTACTTCGAGTTGAATACGCAGGAGTACGGTTTCTTTACCAAGTGCGAATGTGGCCTCTGCGTGGTGCTGCCCGACTTCAAGCCGGGAGTGCATGGATTGAAGGGAAATCGGCAGCAAACTTCCGACATACAGTCTACCCACTGAATTACTTCGCGTGATAGAGTTCCTTCAGTAGCTCAGTGGAAAGACGTCCGCTTCACACGCGGGGGGTACGGGTTCGATCCCTAGTGTGGGTGTAACATTTCTTTTTTTTTTTTTGTCGAGCATTTTGCGTTGTTTACATTTCTTTTTTTACAATTATCACTGAAAAAAACAATTGTTGTGGACGATACGTCGCTGAACTAAATGGTGTGGGATTTCGCTTTTGACACCTGCAAACTCAATGTAGTCACTTTCCATAAAATGCAATGGAGCATATAAATCAGGTAGCGTCCGCTTTCCGAGCTTCGCTTAACTGTTCTACAGGAATTGCAGCCAGACATTGATCCCGACCCGTTGATCTTTCGGAAACTTGTGCACTCTGCCGCACAATGCCACTTTCAGACGCAGGACATGTGAGGCAGCTCTTCACGCAACATCTTGGGAGTATTCTTTTCGGAGCCGATCATGGAAATTCACCACGGCACTCAGGCACTCACTACTAATTGCCAACACTTAAATGTACAAAACAACTCATCTTGAAGTACAGAACAGCGAGCGGAACAAACATAACTGCAAGGAAATCGCACGGCGAAGGAACGCATTTCGTCTGCTACGTACGGAGACAAAAAAAAACAAAAAAAAACGCGCGGTCGGGTGTAGCCACGTGACTTCCGCTACTCACTCTATCCTCTCCACTTCCCCGTGCGGTGCGGGAGTTTCGGTTTCGGTTTCGAGCAGTTGCGTTTTTTTGCTTTATTAAAAAAATATGTGACTCTGTAGCAAAATATTAATTGGGTAGTATTCCGACACCATAATAAATCGCCTGACAAAAAGGGAAAACAAAATTTTGGGGGGTGTCAGTGTCCCTTTAAGAAACTGCCGCCATCACATCATGGTCTAGTGATCATTCCAGAATGTTCTTCTACGAGAACTGGGCAGTTCGTTGTGTCTTTGGCGTAACTGTGCGCGCATCCAGATCATTTCTTGAAGCTGGGGCACATACCGCCGCCATACTTTTTGGTATACAGTAAAACCTCGTTAATTCGGATCTCATGGGACCGGCAAAAATGTCCGAATTATCCGAAAGTCGAAATATCGAAAGGACAAAAAAAAACTGCGCGAAAACGTTTCCTTGTGACATACCTTTATTTTGAGAAGAAATCTGTTATTACCGCCTGCTTTCTGGACGACACCTAGGCGGAGACGGCAACTTCCCTTAGCGCGGTCGAGTGCTCCACCGCACTCGCACTGTCGGAGCTACGCATCCCGTGCGCTGACTATTTAGCACAGCAAGCTCTCTTCTAGTTTCGGGTGCACCACCGCCCACGGCCGCTTTCTTTTCGCGTTGAACTTCTCGTTCTCGAAAGCCCGTAGGACATCAGCCTCAACTTTCACATACGTGGCCAAACTGCTTCTCTTGACGTCGTAACTTTCAATCACTTGCCGAGAGACGCCGTCCTTCAAGACCCTTAGTCTTTCCACTTTCGTCGCTAAATTCTTAGCCAAGTACAGCTGCAACGGAAAACGAGTAGCACAACTAACCAATAATCGGAGCGGCAAAATCGCGACACCCGGCACTATTTTTCCTGAGCGCGCCGACAGCGAGAGTGGCAGTCACGTTGCATTTTACAACGCGGGGGTGGCCGGTTAAAAATGAAACGTGACTGCCACTCTCGCTATCGGCACGCTCGGGAACAATAGCCCCGCGTGTCGCGATTTTGCCTCTCCGGTCGTCGGTCACTTGTGCTACCCTTTTTCCGCTGCAGCTATGCTTCTGGCGCCTCCATGCCAGGAGAGTAGCGGGTAGCACGCTGAAGCACGGCAATCCAGAGCAAAACTGGTGCGAAACACAGAGAACCGGAAGAGCGGAGAACCATGGGAAAACCGGAAAAACCACGTTTGCACCTCGGATGGATAGCGGTTATACCCTCTGGAACGGATGGTAGCTAGCGCCATCTGTTGAATTCGTCCGAATTAACCACAGCGCGCCGCGTTCCCTCCGAATTAATGAGCGTTTGCTGCCATTGACTAATGCATACGTTTGACGGGACCAGATCGGCAGTTCAAATTATCCGAATTTCCGAATTAGCGGGGGTTGAATTAACGAGGTTTTACTGTACTTATTTCGTAGAACTGTACCCTCCCCCACCCACCCCCCTCCAAACAACATGTACCTTTGTCGTTGAATTTGGGAAGATTTTCATAGTTAAGTAAAACCTGGAAATTCACTTTAGTGTCCTTTGAAACGCTATCTCATTGGTTAACTGCTTGATTGGTTTGTTGCTTTCAACTCATTAGCCTTGGCTGGCGGGCGACGTCATTGGCTGCTGCCTGGACCTGGATGAGGGGACCGTCCATTTCTACAGGTAGGATGCCTCTTCTAGTGTTTACTCATTTGTTTGTCATTATTCTGTTAAAATGTATTTTGGACCTGATGTTGAAAAACTTTCCAGCTTTCACGTTGTAAGACATTCCCTCTGAAAGAAATAGACCCCTTATTGCTGAATGTTTCTTCCGTTAGGTGGGAAGCCGTGACAACCTGTAGACACTTGTAGTTGTACTCTGGGGAGCCTCGGAATACTCTGGGGAGCCCATGGGGATAATTTGGGGAACCCCTGAGGGTACCTTGGAGAGCCTCTGCAAGTACTCTGGGGAGCCCCTGGGGATAATTTGGGGAACCCATGGTGGTACTCTGGGGGCCCGTGGGGCTACTCTGGGGGGCCCGTGGGGCTACTCTGGGGAGCCCTTGGGGGTATTATGGGAACTCCTAGGGTTAATCTGGGGAGCCCCTGGGGGTAATTTGGGGAACCCTCTGGGAGCATTGAGGGTACTCCGGGGAGCCCCTAAGGTACTCTGGGAGCCCCTAAGGATAATCTGTAAAGCCCCTGGGAAAAGTTGGGGAACCCATGGGGGTACTCTGGGGGCCCTTTAGGGTACTTTGGGGAGCCCATGGGGGTACTCTAGAAGCCCCTAGGGATAATATGAAGAACCCTCTGGGGAGCCCTTGAGGGTACTCTGGGACAGTGGCGTCACAAGGGTGGTGCGGGGGGGGGGGGGGGGTCGCAGCGGGCCGCTGTCCCTAGTGACGCCACTGCTCTGGGAAGCCCCTGGTAGTACTTGGGGGCCCATGGGGGTACTCTTTGGATAATTTAGGGAGCCCCTGGGTATAATTTGGGGAACCCATTAGGGTACTCTGGGGAGCCCCTAAGTTCCTATGAATGCAGTTTGAGAACCCGTGGTTTATAGGAATGAAATGGAATTTACTCTCCATCAGGACTGTCCACTCTAAAACCGGGGTTAAGGCCGATTCACATGCTTGTGATGGCTTAGGCGGGCTTGAGACGGAGCAATTTCTCCCAGCAACTTGACATCGCAACGCCAGCAACACAGGCCACCCACGTTCACGCACAGCAAACCGATTTCTGCAGTTTGCCATCATTATTAAATTTTATTAAAGCACAGCTCTTAGGCGCCTGTTTCCGAGTTGAGCAACGTCGCCGTTTGGCGTCGGCATAACCGCGTGACATCACAAGGGTCACCAGTGACATCACGTGTGACATCACTAGCGTCACGAAGGTCACCAGTGATGTCACGAGGGCGACGAGTGATGTTACAAGGGCCCCGATTGACGTCACGAGGGTCACCAGTAACGTCACGAGGGTCACCAGTAACGTCACGAGTCACAAAGGTCACCAATGATGTCACAAGGACCACGAGTGATGTCACGAGGGTCACCAGTGACGTTACGAGGGTCACCAAAGACGTCGCGAAGGTCACCAGTGACGTCACGTGTTACATCACGAGTGACGTCACGAGGGCCACGATTGACGTCACGTGTGACGTCACAAGGGTCACGAGTGAAGTCACCCTCGTGACGTCAGACGGGCATACCCTCCCCACCCCTCCTCCTCCTCAAGAGCTGCGCTCTAATTCGGGATTACAGGGAATCGTAAACGTCTTCAACTTTTTTTTGTGCACTATTTAGACACACCATTACGCGCTATAAACATGTTTTTATACCTTTAAATGGTGTTAAGAATACTACCTCATCTTCTGAAACAGTTTATCTTCAAAAACGATCAATTCCAAACCAGAACCAAGTCTTTAGCTGTCATCATCACCGGCACAGGGTATCACGTGAAAGTATTGCGTCCTTGATTGGCTGGTTGTCGATTCAAACGTCTTCGAGTTGCTCAGAGTTGCTCGTTTGTTTCGAGCCAGTACCCAATCTCAGCAATTCGTGTAGATCTAGGGAAACCTAGGGAACAACCTGCCAGCAACCCCAAAATTTCTGAGAAAGTTGTCCCGTTTGAAGCGTGCCTTACGGCCGTGTACCTTAAAACCTCTTAAAAATCTCTTGCTATGAGAAAACACAGTGGCGCCATCTATCGAGTAGCTGTGGAACACCCAGTTTCCGCAAATGTCTTTTGGGGGGGGGAAGGGGGATCATTTTTTCTTATTAAAAAACTTCATATTGTTATTAACGACCATTTCTTATAGATAGTATGTACATTTGATCTTGCTAATAGTGTAAAACCTTTGCTGTAGTGAAAGGCAGTTCCCGGGTCACCTCATAGATGGTGCCAGTGCGTCCTCTATCTAAAGCCCCTCTATCCTGGGAAAAGTGGTGCCATTCATTGTTGTGGAAATGCTCGAGACATGTGCTGCGCGCCACTTCTGGGAGGAACATGGCGTCTGAAATCTAGCTCAGTGCTGTGCTGTGCAGCCATGATCTTCCCAACGGCTGCACGTTGCACGTGCCTCGTGCATCGGCGCACCTTGCGCTACTTTTGAAACATGAAGGGGCTTTACTTCCATCTTAGGTCATCGCAAGAGCTTGCTCCTAAACAAACATAAGTGTGTGGATGGTCCTTAAGACTGCTGATGGTTGAGAACCATCAGTGGTTCTCAACCACTGATGTTTCGCGTGCCCCTTGTCGATGGGCGGGGATGATGGAGGATCCCATTTGTGGTGAGGGGAAGGCAAATGTATAGGTAAAATATGATAATTATTTACTAAATGGATATAACTAAGGGCATCAATTATGATAATTATTTAATAAATGGTTATAATTAAGGTCTAGTATGAAGTAGACTTCTCTCATTGACACTTACACGAGAAAACTCGCCCAAAAATTGGAATGTTTCTTTTTAATCTAAAAAAAACTTTTATTGCCGGGCTTGACTGATGAAGCAAGGCTTCGCGAACCCCTAGAATGCCTTTGCAGACCCGAAAGGGTCTGCGGACCCCCATTTGAGAACCGCTGCTCTACTCCAAGGTATAGTTAATTCCCGCGACGGTGGCCGCCGCGTCGCAGGAATGGGCGCTCGCTGGGCGTGGCCTTCGACAGGGTGCGGGCGGGCCCCGGCCTGGCGTACTTCCCGGCCGTGAGCCTGGCCTTTGGGGAGAACCTGGTGGCCAACTTCGGCGCCACCCCGCTGCGCCACCCGGTGGAGGGCCACCGGCCGCTCGAGAAGCTCGACCCCCGAGAGGCAGAGCGGGCCTGGACTCTTGTGCGCTGGGTCAAGAGGCTGCTGCCCGTCTACGAGGAAGTACAGAAGGTGGGCGCCTTCGAAACGGGCCGCTGCACCGACGCCACCTAGGAGACAAGGCCCACGCCGTCCCCCCAAACCTTGTCGTTAGCGCATGCACGTGGCGCCGCCGGCACGTCTTGCAACGAGCAGCCGAGCTTCGGCGTGTTTGTTGCTTTTGGGCGGGTCGGGGATCGACTACCGATGACCTCATGCACTAGGCTTGTCTTCTAGGAGTTATCGGCCAAAGACGGGAGCAGGACGCGGCAAATCGTAAGCGACGAGGTTGATGGTCTCGAGAGAAAGAGAGCGACGGAAGAGCGGAGAAAGAAAGTATGGACGATAGGTTAGACTCATTCGTTTTGCCGCGGCGAGTTGTCGAAGTTGCCCGAGTGCTAGTCGACTTCATTTATTTTTATGCAATGCAAGACACCAATGTTTTTTTGTTTTTTTTTTCAGAAATAAAGCTAGAAATACCCTAGATACAGACCTTGCGAGTGATGTTTTCTTTGCACATGTCGAGGCGTCGCCGGCGAACGAGTGCCAATAGTGGTAGATTTTGAGTTGGAAGCGAATAGCGGTCTTAGCCGAATATTTTTCTGATCGTAGAAGAGTTTCTACAACCCTTCTGCCACTGCACCATGCTTAAACAAAAGCTTGAATGAACTCATGAAGGTTGTTCCCAAGCTTCCACTTTATCCATTTCTAAGCTAAGTTAATTTTAACCTAGCTATATTTACCGACTGTGGCCTCAGAAAGTCTGATACCTATATTGCGATGACAAGTAAACGACATATTTCACATAAAGTTATGCTTATAGAGATGCCCAACTCTGCTTAATAGAGGGGACTTATAAATCTCCTTGCTAAATGCAAGTAACCTTTCCTCAGTCTCAAAGTTGAAAAAAAAAAAAAAAAAAGATTGAGGTACATTTAAGTATTCCTTACGAGTTGTGAATGCGAAAGCATGCAAGCCGCTCGTCCGCTCCCTTTTCCCTCTGCTGCATATTTTTCGTCACCGGTCGGCGCGTGTGCTCGCCTGGTGACCTTGGACGCTCCGCGCTGATGGACACGCAGCGCCATGGGGTGAGCAGTCATGGAAACTGAAGAGCGCAGCGGCCAATAAGAGTCCCGTCGACGCGCGCCGGCCAATGGAACCGAAGGAAACTATCTGCCGTTTTCGCGCTTCAGACTGATGACGTCGGCTCACTCCATGAGACACTTAATGCTTTCGCATTAAAAATCATTAATGATGAATGCAGGTTGTTGGGACATCTCCACCTAACATACTCTTGCATTATAGCGAGTTTTATATTAGGAGAAATTACTGCAATGTGGATATGAACATTCACAAAGTTTATGTTTCTTTTCAAATACGCCAGGCGTGCGCAGTGCACCATCTCGATTTGAAAGTGTGCTTTTCTCCTGAGCATGTGACTGCAATATTTGTACTTTTTGAAGTGTTGATCGCAGCGGGTTAGCCCCGTTGAGTGCAATTTTTACCGAGTATAGGTGCACTGCGGAGAAGCAGCACCTGCGGAAGCGAGCCCCGCGGGTGTTGTTTCTCCACAGTGCACCGGTTTTCCTTCTCCTCTTGGTTCGAGCTGTCTCGAGCGCAAAAGCTCAAAATGTTTGACTATTATTTTTTTTAATTTCCAAGAGCCAGCACGGGGCCGCTTGACAGGCGGGCAACCGGGGCTGCAGCTCCCTCAACCCATACCTTAATCCGGCCCCGCGTTTACCGTGGCTAGTTTGTCGTTATCGTATTTCACGGGAGCGGAGCTACGCCTTGAAATTCCACTAGGTAAAGTACTCCTTTCATGGAAACTTCAGATTGCTACTTCTAGGCGCTCAGTTTTCAGGCCAACGAGCTCCGGTACATAAACAGGCCAGTGGGATGGGGGGGCAGGCACAGCACAAACATTAACTTTAGTGTTTGAGGTTTGAAAATAAAAGAAAAACAACAATGAACGAGTTCATCAATTGCACGGATTCTCAGACTGGTCGCTGTGAATCATACAATGTATACCATAAGAAGAACAAAAAACAAAAGCACAATGTCAAAACAACTTTATTTATAGACATGCACATTTGGCTGATTGAGGCCAGGTGAAGTGTTCCGCGACGGTATTTCTTGTAATTAACTGGTTTATGGTACTAGAAAGATGGTATTTGAGTGATAAAGGTCTCTAAATAATTAGACTGCTTTGAAACAATTTAGTAATTCGTGAAGTAACAAAGAGGGGTACCTGCACGCTTGCAGGGTGCCGTCCCTTCGCAGTACCTCACCGACGGCCTGGACGTCTTCCGACAGGGAACTAAGGCGCAGGCACTGCTCCTGGCCGCACCCGTCCTCAGGCGCCTGGGCCCGCTCTTGGTGAGCCACGCCTCACTCTTCTCTTGTCTCCGTCCTTCAAAAGACTTAATCGGGTTTTCGGGCGACGGCTGGGAATGCTCGTGGACACGGAAAGAAAATGGAATATTGTAGCTCCCTCATTTTGGACATAATGCAACAACTACAGAAGGTAGTGGAAGTGTGCTGACGAGCTTGAGAATGCCTTCCGACACTCGTAAAGAGTGATTGATTGAATGATTGATTGATTGATTGATCGATCGATCAATCAATCAATCATCACTCTTGTGGAGGTCTCAAAGGGGTATGAGGCGTCCGGATAGGAGGCCGACCGCGAAACCACCACCCCGCAGCGGATCAGAGTCACCGCTACGACGGGTTCGACTGCTGGCTGCACCCGCTAGCCGGGACTCACGAAGGGAGTACACGGACACGCAGAATAGAGGGACACCCGGGGTTTATTGTCTCCGGTTAAATACAAAGATAAAAAGACTAGTAACGGCAAGGGGGAGGGTGTCCTTACCTTGCCGCACTTTCCCGAGAGCCTGGACGGAGGTGGGGCAGCAGAGTGCTTGGCCGCACGTCTGAACAGTTTCAAGTCCCGCAGAACAGTCCCTCCTCCGAGCGGCCAGAGGACACGCTCCCTCTCTCTTTCCCTCGCTGGCGGCTCCAGCCTCCTCCCCGGGAGGTGGGCGAGCCCGCCAGAGGAAAGTTCCCTACGTCCCCCCCAACGGGGGGGACGCGGACAGAGGAGTGGCGAGAGTAGACAACCAAGATGGCTGCCTCTCCTTGCCACGATAAGGCACGCTCCGGTCGGAAGCCAGGTGGCTACCGACGTCGCGCCCGCGGCCCGAAGGCCGGCTCAGGGAAAGGCAACCAGAGGCTCCCACACTCTTTACGGGTGTCTGAAGGCATTCCTAATCAATCTCGATCGATCGATCATTGGCATGCTTGTTACCTGTAGTAGCTTGCACCAAAGACAACACTGACGTCGAGTCTCCTTCTCCTAGATTGCCAAGAGAGCCTCTGATTTCATTACACTTTGTGCTAGTTTTCGTGTGTTGCATCGCGTGTGTAGGTATATTTGTCAAAAAGTTCCGGAAAACACTGGACCGCATATTTGAGCCACCTAGCGAGAGAAAAAGTCACCCCTTTGCCGTACCAGCACGGCAATGGCAGTGGTGACGCAGAATGTGATGTGTTAGTATGGGAAAGCTGCATACACAAGTGGAGACTGGATGGCGCGGAGCGGTCCCGTGTCGTGCGAGGTAAACACGTTAGCACTCTGCGGATGTCTTAGCGATGGGTGCCATCTTCTGCGGTCGCGGCGTAAATGCAACTTTCTCAGAGCCTGTTGGAGCAGACGGAGCGTGCAGAAAACAGAACAACTGGAACGCGGCAGCGCCAAGCAGAGCCCCGGCACCAGCTCTTAGCAGAAGAAAAGCAAACACTCGGAACTACTTCGACTTGTTGTGGCGCAGGAGTCTGCTTTTTATTAATTTTTTTCTCCACTCTTTTTGTTGCTTTTGTGCGCACTGTTTTTCTGGGGAAGCCTGGAGCGCACTTGTTTCACGGAGCAGAGCGCCGCTCTACTTCCGAACACACATCTTTATACCCCTGCCAGGAGAGCTTCGGCCGGCACTGGCATCCGATCGACGGGGAGACGAGCGCTGCGCCGGCATTCAGCTGGCGATCGGCCCGTCGGCTTCCGTTGCTGGCACCTAGCCATAGATAGGTGCCAGCCATAAAAGACATTCTGCAGTTAAAAAGAAACACCAGCCTTAGAAATCATACTCGGTCGCCGTGGAAGCTAGAACGGCAGGGCACGCCTTTCGAACGCTGGACTTCCAGCAAGCGCTCGTTGCTCTTTGCCATACTTTGACTGCGCATGCACGTTCGAAGCTCGCGAGAGGCCGACACTTTAATCGACGGTGGTAAGATCTCACCGGGAGCGGGTCGACCAAAACTTCTCCGTGCCATCCTCGTTCCGCTCGCGAACACGGTCGTCTCTAGCGAGCGGCATCGCCCCTCGCAGGCATCTAGTCACGTCACCGAGGTGTCGGTGCTGCCGTTCCTCTTCCAAGTCCTCGACGAGAATCCCGACGGCGGAGGCGTCTTGGTGCTCCTTGAGCTCTTCTGGGCGCTGCTCGAGGTGAGTAGGCCGTCGGCGGGGTGCCACCCGGCCGCTCGCTCAGAAGCCGGCAGGCGTAAATTGGGGCGTCTCTGCCGACAGCCCCTGGAGGTCCAGCGGTGTCTCCAGAACGTGGCGGTGGCCCTCCTGTCGGGGTTTCGCTTCTCGCCGTGCACCCCGGACCTGCACCACCAGAAGCGCCACCTATCCCTGTTCCTAAGCGTCGTACGGCACGACTCATCGCGGCGCTACCTCCTCGAAAACGTCCTATATCCTCCGCCAGATCTGTGGCCCACTCATCTTTTTTTCTTTTTCTTTTTTTTTTAAGATTTAGAAATTTTCAGACGTTATGATTTGTAAACAAAATTATTATTGATGTTTTGAAGTCTTGAATCATATACGTATTGTAATTGGCTTCATTTTCGTGAAAACCTCATTTTAGCAAATTTCGTGTTGTGAAAAATAGATCGTGCAAATATATTACTATGGTAGTGAATACATATCATAAGACCCCTGATCGCAATATTTTGTTCCTGCAAAATATTTCCGAGATGCTCCCCAAAATTTTCTAAATATCGAGCCCGTGAAAATCAAGTTGTTTAAAGTGTTCTATAGTCTCCACCAATTCTTTGGCCCACTTGTTTTACGTTCTGTATTGTGGAGGAATGATGCATGTTTATGTTTACGCCACTTACTATCGGTGAATAGTATACAAGAGCACTTCTCTAACGTTGCATCGTTGCAAATCGCCCAACTACCTTAGAGGTCATTCACAGACCGCTATTGGATACGTTCACATGAAAACAGTGTTGCATGCCAACTGTTTTATGAGTCGTTTGCAGTCCCCCATTACATATGTTTATATGATAGCAGCATATTGCACATTTCAAGGAACTTGCGTTGCCGAAAGTCGGAGAAGGTGGAAGTCGTTAGTCCGGCAGATTACAGGATATAAATCGTGTCTATTGTCTTTGGCATCCTGCAGACGAGCCCATACGAATCGATCTCCAGTGGAAAGCGAAAATGGCAACACCTGTATGAGCACTTTCCCTGGGAAAGCCCGTAGTCAAAGTGCATTTGCGACTAGAAACCAGTGAGAGCACACCGGAACCCGTGAGGAAAGACAGTTGTTCCGACAGGTTGAGCCCTCCTCCGTGCCTTACCTGTCCCTAACGGAGTGACCCCCGAATCAGTGCGGACCCCCCCCCCCCCCCAATGTCGTTGCAGACTGCTAAGGGTTCGAGGGCCACAGTTTCAGAACCTCCGATATACAATGGTGCACAACCGGAGGAAACTGCCTTATGAAGCAAATTGACGGGAACAGTTTATACCCAGCGTCTAGTCAGAGCTACTTGTGACAGCGTGTGGCTTTGTTTGGCATCTCCTTTGCACAAGAGTGCGTGCTGACGAGACGCAAGACGAAGCTGCATGCTCTGGTAGCAGTGCAGGGCGTCAGCACCGTAAAAACTATGCTAGCTTGGATGACGTACCGTAAAGAAAGTCAACGCCTAGTACAGAATGTCTCGTGTGGACTGACGGGCGTCTGTTTTTTGTGTTTACACCACTCGTTATTGGCAAATACTGCGTAGAACAGTTCTCCGCTTCAATGGAGCAAAGTGGAGGGAACGCATCGAAACGCCTCGTGGCAACTCGCACGTGTAGCCGCTGCAAAGATGCAGGTCGCAACCTGCTCTCGTTTTTGTTTTATTGAACCAGTCTGTGACAGATACTATATTGCTTGGAGCAGTTCCTTGACTCCAGTGTTGCCAGCACATTCGACAAGATCAAGTTCCCTCTGTTCATGGACGTGAAGCCTCCGGACAACGAGACTCTGGCAACGGTCGTGCACGACGTCTGGTTCGAGCTCATGGAAGAGGCGAGGACCAAGTTTGCTAGATCCCCTGGGCTCGTGTAATGGCGAAGCTTTTGGGGGGCAGCCATATTGGTACCGGCAGCCACGATTTGTTCTATCTCTCCACTCTGTGCGCTCTAAGTAGGGAGTAGGTGATTTAATCGGGTTAACGGTACCTTCATTCGTATTGCATTAAACTCATAATAGCGCAGGCATGAGTATGTGCACCAATGCGTGGTTGTATATAAACTTGCAAGTCATCATCGTTTACAGGCGCATCCAACGGAAGAAGCCTACAAGAAGTCGCTGTACGCAGCCTCCAAGCAGAAGCTCAAGTCGGTGGCGTTGGGTCTGTTTGGCATTTGATCACGTACTGCCTTATCTAGAATAACTAAATCTACCGCATTTTTCGAAGCTGCAGATTTAGAAAACACGAAATTCCAAAGCCTCTTCTATTCACAATAATGTCAACTTTTATTTTGCTCGCATTTCATTACATACTCTTGAGAATAAGCATTATCTAGCTTGGAGCTACAAGGTGCACATCAGGTTATATGCTGTGCTCTCGACACCGTTAGAGTTTAGCCGTTCCCATATCCTCGGCGACGATACAAATTTCCGCCGGAGCATATTGATTGCAACCCGAGCCTAAGTCAAGCGCTTGCACGACGCTCGTGTTCAATTCATGAGCCACGTTCAACTGTCGTCGCCCTGCCACGATTCCCCACAACTGCGTCGATGTCATGACTTCCACGATTTCGTCGGCGAGCTTTGTGACGTAAAGACTGAAAGAATATCAAAAGTGTCAAAACTGAACATGCTACATCTTCTGCTAACCTGCTTTAGCTTATCTTTCGTTTCTCCCCCCCCCCCCTCCCCACCACCCAGAGCTTGAAAGTTTGCAGCTTAGGATCTTGGAGCAGCTCACTACGGATGACGATGCACCTCAGGTGAGCCCATAAAGTCATAGTATCAGCCGAAAACTGAAGGTAGCGCAGTGGTTTCAATGGCAAAAAGTTTTCAGTTAGACGACTGAATTACTTGAAGAAAATGAGCTTGGAAGCCACTTTGCGCTCCTAAAACAAACGTCTGCCAATTTTAAAGGATGTGCCGAGGCCTTTAAACCAGCTGCACACATTCTCGTATATCCTGATTGACTCGTGTCGCATAATTAATTGAGTAGGCACCCAATTTCAGTTAATATTCTGACCACCGTTTAAGAGTCAAGCCCTTCTTTCTGATGCTGTCAACGAACGGTTTCTTTGTGCCACCAAAGCAGCAGGTGTACAAAGTTACATGGAGCAAACAGCGAGGAATAACTTCTAGACGCTTCTGTCACTGTCGGTACAAGTGCGTTCAAAGTTTCTGTGACTGGCGCTCGACGCCGCTCTCGGTCAAGATGGATCCGTTTGGTGATTGACAAAGATTATTTTAATTGCAGGGCCAGACAAGCAGGGATACTTTCCTCGCGAAATTTGAGGACTTCATCAAAGAGAATTCGCCCGGAAGCAGGGTAAGATTTCTCCTTTGCCGTTTGAGCGGGTCGGTTGCATTGAGCAGTTATTTGAATTATAAGTTTGTATAAGTTGGGCAACGAACAAGTGTCACGTTTAAGCCAACTTTGTTCCTGCGTCATCCTCTGCGATTAATTGAATGCCACTGATCCTTGTTTTAAAGTGGCAAAGTGCCATTTCGTGATATGCACGCATCATTTTATTTTAATGCATCTTCGTCTTGCATAAGGCGGGTTTCATTCGGCAGGTCGTCTAGAAATGTACCCTGATGTGAAACCATAGTTTTAAAGGAATCTTTGTAAAACTTGATTCTGGAGTCACTGCCTACTTCAGAACAATAACTTTTTTTTTTTTCCGTAAAATTATTGGTGACAAGAATCGATGGTGTTCAATTAACCACAGAGGACGAATGCAGGAGCGAAATTGGCTTAAACGTGACACTTGTTTGTTGCCTGCCAGCTTATACAAAATACTTCTAAGGTGTTTTTTGTTTCTGACAATACGAGCGTTGCGTCGCACGCCGTCCGGGACGGCACCACTTTTTATAATTTCGACGCTGAATCGAGCACACCGCTATTGCAGTCGACATTCGAAAGTTTTGAAGATTTGCACCCGTCGATCTGCTGGCTCTACATTCGTCTGTGAGCGACTTCATAAAGACTTATACCTCGTAGTTGTGCGCACCATGACCCTGAGAAGATCACGGTGTTCATACTTTGACATGTTTCTCAAAAAAGGACACTGAACACAACAGTGTCCCTTGTTTTGGTGCTTTCGTAGCACGACTGTGCATCAGCTCGCCTGCACATCAAGCCTCGGAATTAAAATTAACTGGCAGGCTAGCTGGTTAGACATAGCAAAAAACCACTTGTCCTACTTGTGTGCCGAAACAACCTTTGGAAACAACAGCAACTTCTACTAGTCCTTTTCTTTTGAATTGTGCTTTTTCCATTAACCCTCGTTTCAGTCACCACAATGTCCCTTTATGTTATGAAAAATCTGTGCCTCGATGTGCGGAGAGTTAGAATCACGGGAACCGAAGAACCTGCAAAGTAACTCGACGCCGTCACAATGTTTGCAGACGGTGACCCTGGACCTATGTCCGCCGTCGGTGGCACTCAACTTCTTCCACCGGCTGGTGGCGCTCCTACGCCAGTGTCTTCCCGTCCTCCATGCGGCCAGCGGCAAACTCCTGCAAGCTCATAGTGAGTCTTCTTTTGCTTGCTCGTGAGAGGATTACGTTCAAGCCTTGAGCGCGGTCCTTCGAGCTTTTCTTTTCTCTACACCCCCCCCCTTTCTTTGACATACTTCGGAGGTCTAGTACCATATTCCCCGGACTATATAGTCTGCGTCTGGTGTATAATCCACAAACGCAAATTTTGAGTAAAAAAAAAAGTTTTTTTTTGGATAGTTCGCACTCGCGGCTAGAAGGGAAAGCTGTGGCGGCAAGTTCGCTCACCAGATAGCACACTGTGAAAAATTCCTGCTTCACTAGTGCACAAAAAAGCTTGTAGTGTCATACAGAAGTCATCAATAACATAATCTCATTGACAAAATCGGTAACGTCTTGTCATAGTGAACTGTCTTGAAAAGAACAAATCCTCATGTAGTCCGTCCCTGTAGATAGTCTGCAACGCATAAAAATTTAACTTTTGGACATGTATAGTCTGCATGCTATATATAGTCCTAAAAAGATGTTACATACAGCACTGACTCAAATGTTTGTCTAAAGCTATTGTTCTTCTGAATCTAACAAGTTTATATATTTGTGGATGAATATTTGAGCTTTACATCAATTTATAATATCTATGCAGGCTAAATTTGCATTGAGGTTGACTCTTAAACATTGCTTTCTGAAAACAGAAGTTTTGAATTCCTTGCCAATCTCAGGATCTAGTGCAGAAGGATATATAACTTTTTTTTTCAACATGTAGCTAAATGTGTGAAGACTACAAGGTTGAGAGCAGATTTTTTAATATACCGTAAAGTACCGGGCAAGCGCCCACTCACAATTTAGAGATAACCACAATAAAATGGGGGATGGGTGCTTGTCCGGTCATCAACTTTACATATATGTCGCCAACCGACTTTTCGGACTTCGCAGGGACCGAAACACGTCCGAATAATAGAGCAGTCCGAAAAATCAGCAGCTTTCAAAACCTGCCTTTATTACGTCTAAGCGGGCTTTAAAATGCCATAAATAGTGCCTTACTTCAGGTTAACCTCCGTTTGCGTTCGGCAACTTTCTATTAGCTTGAGAATCGCTGCCTTCTTTTCTAGCGTTATGGTCGAGTACTTTCTGCACTTCTTAGCGACACATCGCGGCGGTGGAAGAACAGATGGGCAATGACGTCCAAGCCAGCATAGTCTGAAAATACAATTCACCGAAACGAGGTCGAGATGAGGCGCAAGTTCACGACTGCAATGGCGAATTAACAAAGCAAAATGGTAACCGCAATGATGATTATAATGACGTACAGCTAGAAACAAAAAAAACCCGTACAGCGTTACCTAGCAGTGGGACTTAGCAGTACTCAATTAGACCTGCCAAACCAAGCCAATCCATGTGCAGCCAACATAGAATTCAAAATGGCCACTTCGTGGTGGTGTTACCCGCTGATCGCTCGCGACGATTTTGTCCGAAAAATTTAATATTCGGACTTCAACCTGTTCGAAACATCGGTCAAGAATATGCACTATTTCTATTGGGTAGGCCACGGTTCCTCCTTTAGGTCTGAAATATCAAACAAGTCTGAATTATCGGCGTCCGAAACATCGGTCGGCGACTGGAAATGTACTGTGCATACTTCTCAGATCTTACAAAGTTGGGAATGGGCACTTAGTGTGGAATGGGCAGATGCGCAGTATTCTACGGTAGATCTAGGAAATTTTTTGATTGGTCTATTGTTTTGTTACCTGGTAGCCACACATTGAGCACTAGACTTCAGTTTGATTATAAAATCACTAATAATATAGTTCAATCTCAGAAATACTGCCAACATTGTATTCTTTATACTTTGTAGTCTGTAGTCATGTGTTAAAGGGGTACTCCGGCCAATTTTGAGCTACGCAAACAAATCGCAGTTTCTGAATACACTGACACGGTTTTCACAGTATGCTAGTTATTGTCTCGAAATTCGAAATAGCTGTTAAGAAAACCGTAAATGAAGATGATGTTGAAACCAACGTTCAAATTTCCACGCGCTCTCCAGTGGTGCGACGTCACAAATGGTACAGACTTTCAGGTGGCACAGGTAGTCTTAGACAGAGTACTTCGAGCGTTTTTTTTTTTTGTGCTTCTCAGTGAATCAGCTTCCAAGCACTCTTTTCCCACCATCAAGCGTCTTGTCATCAGTTCGGAATGTAATTTATTGCCCACTTTGTACCATATCTGTTGTCACACTTCAGTATCACCAGTAGGGACTTTTGGTATTAAAAAGACAATGAGAACGAAATAAAAAAATTCAATGACTTTGCGAATTTTTTTATATTTTCACACAATATTTAGGGAACTGGTATAGCCGTGTCTATTGGTGTGTTGAGCCAATTTTGAGGCAAATCAGCGACCATAAAAAAATATCCCTGGAGTATTCCTTTAAACAGACTTTCTTGTAGAGCAGTTTTCCTCCCTATTGTTCCTGTAAGCAAGGACTGGCGAGTCTTAAATATCTTGAGGACCAATCTACTGGCTGAATAAATGAGCAGATATTTGAAATCGGCAGAGACTACTCAACAAGCTTGTGCAGCTTTGTTGAGTTTTGTCAAGAAGTATGGAGAGAAGCTCTAAACCCATTGTTTTCCCGCATGCGTCTCACCCTCTTCTCGTCAACGACAGGTCTGTACATTCCGGGCGACGTGTTTCTCAGCGACATCGGCGTCCGTGGCGAAGTGTCTCGGGTGGGCGACTTTCCGGAACTCCCTTACGACATCGCATCCAACCAGCAGTCGAACCGCACCGACGAAGGTCTGTTTGGGCCTGAACGTTTCTGCCTCCCAAACCGTCACATTCTTTGGATTACCTGCACCCTGTTTCCTTTTAAACGCCTAGCATTTATGGAGTTAGCTCTTAGCACTGTTGTGTCAATGCCTGGGATGCAGTCTTGACAATGATGTCGTGCCGATGTAGTAACGTGCGAATAGTGGATTTTTAGTTCAAAGAGAATACAGAGTGGAGGCTTTGGCCGAATATTTTCTAATCGAATATTGAATAGTTATTACTTCCCTTTTGCTACTGTGTTGTGCCATGCTTAAACGAAAGCAAAGCTGAACTTGTGAAGTTTGTTCCCAAGGTTCCACTTGTCCATTTTTAAAGCTAATTTTAATCTAACTATATTTATGGACTGTGGTCTCAGAAAGTGCAATGCCTGCATTGGGATCGCGAGGAAACGACGGATTTGACGTGAAATTAATTTATAAATCTTCTTATATGCAAGTGTCCTTCCTTCGCTCTAGAATTTGAAAAAATAAAAATCAATCTCAAACGATGAACGCAGGTTGTCAGGGCATCTCTGCCTAACACGCTGTATACTATCGCATAATAGCCACAGTTTAATTTTGAGAATTTCATCGCAATGCAGGTATCAATATTCACAAAGTTTAAGTTCCTTTTTAAATCATCCAGGAGCCGTGCACCATCCCGCTTTAAAAGGGTGCTTTTCTCCTATGCACTCGACTGCAATATATATTTGTACCTTTTGAAATGTCCTTCTTACCAGTGCACCGGTGTGCTGCGGAGAAGCAACACCCACAAAGCTCGCTTCCGTGGGTGTCGCTTCTCTGCAGTGCACCCAGGCGCGGTAAGAACTCAACAAGAAACCCACTTTCAACACTTTTAAAAATATGAATATTACAGTTCATGTCGAAGCGAATATCGAATAGCGTATTAACCCGAAACTACAATTAGAAAATTTTAATACTTGCACAACACTATGGCGATGAAATCACGGTAGTCATGAAATTGGTGTCTTACTGTGGTGCTGGAACGGTGACGGTTCCTAAGAAAGGAAACTCTCGGGCCGTCGTTTCTTTATGACACTTCGACGTCACGTGACCCTCTAATGCCATGGAGGACCTATAAATGCTACGCATTTATGGTGCCTTTGGGCTTAACTATGGTTGTTTTTGTTTTCCATCCTGGATTTTACATTTTCGTAGAGGACTCCTCGGAAAGTATGAATTCTTTGAATGACCAGCTACGATGCAAGTCGGTGCAGATATGGTCATTGCAAGTTTGTTTGCAGAAATGTAAATTACTATGATTTTAGCGAGTATCGACCAAAGTACCTGAACTACGTGCCGACCGGCGGAAAGTTATGAAAAGGTACGGATAGCACGAAGCGAGCGCCGAGCAGTCGAAACGCGCTCCCCGCGTGGCCAGTCTGGAGCTGCCGCCACGAGAGGATGCGCACATGCAGAACGTCTTGCAAGCTTCCCTGTCTCATTGGGACAGTCGCGAAACGTGGCGCTTTTACGTATCTAGCATTGCACGTTCTAATCACCACACTGCTCGTGCACCGACCAGAAGCTGTACGCACGGCTCGGTCCTCTTTCACTATTCGTATCCTCAACGACTCCACGCGCTCTAGCGTCCCCCACGGGAAAGAATCAGACCCGTCTGCTCTCCTCGGGGCTGCAGGCCACAAGGCGTCGGTGGAGCTGTCGAGTGGCACGCCGAACGCATTCGACAAGGACCGTGCGAGCACCAAGGTGTTCCGACTCCTCGACGGAATCGTCCGCCTCTACTACCTCTGCAGCCACGCCCACTTTTTGAAGGTGAGGACTGAGTGCCCGAAAGTCGAGGGTCGACAGGAAATTCCTGCAACGCACGCTCGGAGACAATATTTGTGGTGGAGCATGAAGGATGTGGGTGCACATGCATATTTGTGGAATATCCAGTTTGTAATGAAAATACAGCAAATAATAAATTATTATTATTATTATTACTTTACCAGCCACATTTGGCGTGGTATAGCCCATATTTACATCGTATATGTGAATGTATGTTGAATAAAACTTATTATTATTGTTGTGTTCGTCAGCACACCATGAAAAACCAGCACCTCGTGGAGCAGAAGCAGGATTGGGAACATGAGAAGAGCGTGCAGGCTCTTAATCAAATAAATTAAAGAATTGTAATGGTGCGGACACGTGATTAGTATTAATTAAATATTATTATTATTATTCGTTTGAATGCCCACACTAGCTTTTCCAGAGCTTTGTCGTGTGGAAGGTAGGCTGGTGGCACACATTGTGACATTATTTGTGGCCATACAGGGGATGGGGCATGCTGGACAGCTCTGCCTTAGGCTGCTCGAACGATTCTATGAGAAAAGGATGCTGCAACATGAGGTGTTGCAAAGCGTAGCGATGCATTTACAGAGGTTTGGAAGTGCTCACATTGCCCAATTTCTTGTGCCACTGACAAGCTTTCCGAGTCATCGCACTACAGAATGCGGGAAACACACATGTGCAGTGTGCCCCCCCCCCAAAAAAAAAGAAGATATTTACAGGCTTCTTTTCTCAGTGCAAAAATAAACTATGTAGCCCAAATGTAGCACTGGCGGTCCGCACCAGATGTCAAAGTTTTAGAACTAACCGTTACCTTATTAAAAAGTTACTAGTGATTTTTGCAGTTTTTTGTGAGAAAATGGTATCGGATGGAGCCCCAGAACACATATGGGCTGAATGGTGCCGGTTACCGAGAACGGGCCCCATTTTACCCACTGGAATTTTAAAAAAATCGCTTCCAAATTTTTAACAAGATAATGGTTCGCTCTGAAACTTTGGCTTCTGGTTCGGACCGCTAGCACTACATTTGGGCAGAGAACGGATGTCCGGCGATGCACCAGTTATTTTTGTGGCGAAAAAAACCTTGTACGTTTTTCTGGGGGGATACGCTGTACATAGTGCGACACCGTTAGCATGGACAAGCGATTGCCAGATTTTTGTTGTTTTCCTTTTGCAACTAAAAGGCCACTGTAATAACCGCTAGCACAGCATAATGTGCTCATTCAGGCACTAAGCTATTGCAAGAATACCGAGCAAGCGTCTACCCAAATTTGTAGTCAATAGTGAAAGTTCAAGAACAAAAATGCAGAAGGGCCACATGACAGGGTAGCTTCGCTGCTCTGCACCAGAGTGCTTGGAAGTGGTTGACAAGGAGGAGCATCTCGGTTAGCTAGGTGTGCATGAAGTACAGGGTGGGTGCTCGACATGTCCCCGCGCCTAATTTTCAAACGTTTCGCAAATAACGGGTGGGCATTTATTGTGACATTCGTGCGTACTTGGTACGTTAGGTAGACATTAACATTCAGCTTTCTGTTCGTCAGCACCTTGTGCAAGCTAAATGTGAAAAAGTGTTGATGTCGCGTCGGCGCCAACCCTTCCGCCTGGCGTACGTCGTCAACCCCGACTCGCAGCCGGTGCTCCGCTGTGCAGAGGAACAGCCGCAAACGAGGATTGCACAAGAAGTGAGGGTGCAGGCAAGCTGGTGAAGACTAAACACGGTGACTTTGCTGTAGACTGGGGCTCTCTAAGGCTGCGGTCACACTGCTTAGACATCGTACAGCCTGCAGACGCTGCCCGAGGCACGTTTCTTCCTCGTACTACAGTTCAGTCACGTCGGTCATACGTAAACTGTCTATAGACATGTTCGAAGCGTACATGTCTATGAAGCAAATGAGCTTCGAACGTGCTCGATGCCTGTCCGCAGACAATTCTCTCGTCATGTTTGCAGTGAACGCCGTGTCTTCTGTGTGATGCACGGACAGTGTGACTGGAGCTTCAAAGACGACAGAAGCACAGAGAAGTCTGACGATCACCCTCGCCCTTTTGAGCTTTGTCCTTTGGAGTGGCGGTTGGCAACCGCCGGTCATTCCTCTGCGCAGATGAATGCGGTGAGGGAGGGCATGCGCGACTACCTGCGGGCAGTGCAAGAGGTGAGACGCAACAGCGCCCTCGGGGAGCCCGACGTGGTGGAGGCACTGACGAAGGCCGAGGAGGTGTTCAGCGACACCCTGTCTCAGCAGGCCAGGCAGGTGGCGTGGCTCTCCGCCGTCGTCTTCTCAAAGGTGCGTGCCCGCCGCACGTTCGAGCCCTCGACGTGCACCGACAGCACACGTGGTCGTATAGTCGTCCCCAAGGTACCGTGACGTCCGAGGGACGTCTCGCGGACATTGAATAAATGTCTTGTAGATATTCGGCAGACGTCGATATTCAGCAGACGGCGAGCGGACGACAAGCCCTTTCGTCCGCTCGCCGTGCCTATCTGGAGATGGCGCCAGAGGTTACGACCGTCGCCAGCTCAATCGTCCGTAAACACGTCCGCCGTCAACCCCGGCGAGTTTGTCGTTCTCGTCTCTCGCGGGAGGGGAGCTACGCTTTGAAATTCCGCCGGGCAAAATCCGCCACCCCAAATGCACTTTCGGCGGAAGTCTAAACTTTCTACGTGCCGGCGGCGATTTTTTCGGCTCGTTCATTTACGGCGCTGGGATCCGTCGTGCAACATTCCGTATCTTGGAATCGGCTCGATCGACGTCGATCGGCATTGCGCAGCCGGCACCCAAATCCGGCGTCTTAGTCGCCGTCGGGGCGCTCCCGACCCCGTCTTGCTGCAGGAGAAGCAGGCGGACGTGTACTGGCTGCTGCGGGTGGTGCTTCTGACGCTGGAGGAGGCCTCCCACTCGGGCGCCGCGTTTGCCTTCGTACCGGACTACTACGTTGAGTCGTGCATCAAGCTGCTCACGTCGCTCAGCTTCTACTTCCCACCTACCTGCAACCTCAGCGACATCCCAGGTGGCTTTGCTTTCCTCTGCTCCTCTCTCGAAAGCCGGTTTGCACACTTGCGACCGCTGATGATCAGGTACCTCAAAACCTCTCAGGATCTCTTACGACGAGAGATAACACCGGCGCCACCTGTCAGCTAGCTTTGGACTGCTTCGAGATTTCCGAGTGTTTCCCATCCTTTTTCGCGCATCGTTCATTTTTTCTTGGCTCAAAATACCTTAGACGGTGTTATAAGCGACCAGTTTCTCGTAGATTCTATGTATGCTTGATGTTGCAAAAAACAAGCAAAACCTTCTCTCTAGTGAGATGCAGTTCTAGGGTACGCTCGATGTCGCAAAAAACATGGAAATCCTTCACTCTAGTGAAATGCAGTTCTAAGATAGATAACCTACATGCAGAAACTGAGTCCGTCTTGCCGATCGTCAGTATCATTGTTGCAAACGTCTGCTCTCATCCTCAGGTCACTACAACGTCCTGGTGCGATACAGCACGTTTCTGGCGCAGCACTTCGCAGACCCCAGGGTCACCAATCCCGGTAAGTTTGCGGCACAACCTCCGGGCATTGTGACCCACTTTGCTTGCAACTCGGGGTTCTGCGAGTTTGCAGGGTTGGGAAAACTGGTTTTCTTAATCGTCATGAAGTTGCGTTTGTAGCGTCGTCGCGATGACCGCAGCGTTGCAAACTCCCGTTAACGCAGACATGAAGGACGCGCTGCTGCGGGCGTTGGCGGCCCACGTCTGTCCCCCGTCCACCGTGAGGGCACTGGAGTGCATGCCCACCGAAAGGTAATTAATTACTTCATTGTCCTAACAACTCAGTACGCTTCAGTAATAAAGGCTCGCTCGCACACTTGCAACTGCTTCCAATTGAGCGCGCTACAACTTCTTGCAATCTCTTACGACGAGAGAAGTCACCAGCGCCATCTGTTGCGTGGCCATGGAACACTCACAGTTTACGTGCATTTTCTATTTTTTGCGCACTTCATGCTTTCACTGTTGGCTCGAAAAACTTTTGACAATGTTATAAACAACCATTTCCGTAGATAGTGTGTACATTTGACCTTGCAGATGCCGCAAAACCTTGGCTCTAGTGAAATGCAGTTCCAGGGCTGCCTCATATGTGGCACCAGCGTATTCTCTCGCCGTAAAATATTGCGAGCGATTGTATTTCACTCAGTCGTAAGTATCTGAACGAGCCTTAAGTCTGTGTGTAGTAATGTCCCAAGAGATAGCCTACCTAAAATCGAAAGCAAATTGGGTGAACATAAGGAGCGGGCTAGCTTCTGTGTGCAATGAAAAAAAGTTGAAAAAATGAAAGTCGCTTAAAACCCCCTGTAACACCGAATTAGAGTGCAGCTCTTGAGAAGGAGGATGGAAGGGTACTGAGGGGAGCGTATACCCCTCCTTCCTCCTCATCCTGCCTGCTACTCCTCCCTCCGAGCAGCGTCGCTGTCACCGTCGGCGTAACCGTGAGGTCACCGGGGTCACGTGACCTGATGACGTCACTGATGACGTCATCAGTGACGTCACGCGTCCCATAATGCACTGCGCAATTAAGCCGACGGCGACGCCGCTCAAGCCGGAAGTGGGCGCCTATGAGCTGCGCTTTAAAAATGCTTGTTTTATACTTTGTGATCTGCGAAATTTGTGATCGCAGGAAGGGGCGATGAACAAAACAGGTTTGTGCTTCCCAGTCGGCAATGTTCACATTACTCCCGGCAAGGATAAGTAACACCATTTTTGCCGAGGTCACCATTGGCCAGGGCTCTGCAATTACTAGAAGTGGGCTATTTTTCAGTGTTTTTGGGGAAAAAATAGGAAATCAGGCCAAAAATAGGGGGCGGGTAGTCTTTCGGGGGTGGGGCATCTCTCGGGACATTACGGTATATCTGCATTTCTGCTGCACAGAGAAGTATAGGAGTGTCCGGATGGTGCCCTCATTGGCAGTTGTGATGTGCCTCTTTATTTCCAGGGGTTGACTATATGAAGGAGCAAAATTATGCTAGTGAAGAAACTGAACGGATGAGGAGCTACTGTGTGCTGTCATAATCTAAAACCTGAGACACAAAGAAATAAAACAATGGATGAGATGGCACAAAATCTTAAGATTTTGTGTCCAACTCGCATGCATGCTATCGCTTCTATATCAGACTAGTAGTTTGGTAGTGTGAGCAATAGGCCTGCCCACGGCAACACTATCCTCGGCCATAGGAGACAGTGACTAGGCACTAGCTAAGCCAAAGCTAGCCCAGTGTAGAGTTGCCTTTCGTCGTTATTTCTCCGTAAATATTATTTGGTTACTCAACAGCTTCCAGCAGGAAAAGAAAATCACAACATCTCCACGTGGTGAATGATGTTGATTGGGACGAAGCTCTGGTGGTGCTGATGATACTGATTTTATTGCTCATAGGTAGTGCTGAGTTCCGGGTTGCGTTTCGACTTCATTATTACTGCTTTATGGTCAGTGAAATGCAGAGCCAGTGGTTCTTCTAGCGGATCAGCTTGGATCCGCTAGAAGCCGTGGGAACGCATCTCCACCTCTTAAGTCAACGGTGCATGTCAGAAAGAGAATGCGTGGTATAAAACGTGGTTATATACGCATTTGAGCATTTGACCGCAGCGCCGTCTCGTCTATAAACGTTGAGCCAATGCATGCAAAGTTTAACGCGATTATATACGCATTTGACCGCAGCGCCCTCTCCTGTATAGACGTTGAGCGGCTACATGCAACGTTTCATCCATGACAGACAGATGGATGACACATGGCCAAGTGGTTAAGGCGATGGACTAGAAATTCATTGATGTCTCCCCGCACAGGTTCGAATCCTGTCGACTGCGCAAACATTTTTTCTTTTTTTAAGAAGACAGATGGGATGGCAATCGATGTGAGCATGGACGCCGGACGGATGGACAAGGCTAGACCCTAAGGAGCTTTGCCCCTAAAAAGCATTTATGTTGTCACAAATATGGCTGTGTATAAAGTGACATTTCCATCTAGTCTTTTGCGTAGGTTAATCAATGTTTCACAGCTCATCTTTTTACGGTGTTCCTCACATATCTATCTGAGCGCATGTCTTCCGGCAATATCGGGCTTTGCCCGCAAACATCGAGCCGTAACGACGCCGCGTTTACTTGCAGCTCTATGGCCATGATACAGGCGCTGCTTCAGCCATACAAGAACAGGCCGTGGGCACAGACCAACTGGATCCTCATGAGGCTCTGGAAGGTGGGCACAACCCCCAGACACTGTAGTCTCGAAAAGATGCCACACAATTAGAACCGAGATACGCAGGACAAGTGTTACAGTGTGTACATTGTGCATGTTCTAGCTACAAGCCATGTCTGGTTATAGGCTAATGTATTGGCACGATCAGTGTCCTACAGTTGCTTTCAATTCTTAAAAATTAAGCCGCGGTGTGTTATCGTAAGGCTTGCCGCAGCATGTTGTGGCATCTTGTGTGCGCGTCGATTGAAGAGGGCCCGTGTGGCGTGATCGCAGGGCTGCGGGTTCGCATTCCGCTTCACGATAGCACCCCACCTAGTGCAGCGGATGTCCTCCAAACCAGTGGAGTCTGCACTTCCAAGTCATCCAGGTGGGGGAAACACACCTTCTAGTTTAAATTGCCGGGTGCCATTCACGAAACACCGTCCTCTCTGCTTTGGATGAACATGCATTGCACGCGGCCTTAATGAGAGTAGCCTGTTGATGCAAGCTAAAATCACGATTTGCTATATGGATGGCTACGGATACAAAGCAGATATTTTACGATTTCCTCTACACAGGCCTACTAATCAAACAGATATGCCACACTCGAAACATTGGTGAAATGTATGAGATCAGTTTATTCATCCTTCAAAAATGTCGCTTATCAAGGACTGTTTAGACAGCACATCACACCTCATGACAAGATTAAGTCTGTCCATCCAGCAAAAACACTTGTCTCTTATGAACTAAAAGCCCCGTCGAGCGCGCTTTTTACCGGCCACGGGTGCACTGCAGAGAAGCAACATCCGCTAAAGCGAGCCCCGCGGATGTTGCTTCTCCGCAGTGCATTGGTGCTCGGAAAGAAGCGCGCTCCACGGGGCTGCGAGAACAAAAAGTGTGGATTTGTACACGAAAACGCCGTTCGAATTAAGTGGCCTATAAATACATTGAACACACCGTGGGACAACCAAAATTTTGAAATTTGAATTGACCACAAGTATCAAATGTTTGAGTTTGAATTCTTGCGAGCCTACTGTATTCCACAAGGGTGGCGAGCCCAAAGCTCTCGGGGTTTGCAGCGCCCTGCCCATCGGTGTTCTTCCAAAACCACATTGGGCGTTGGCTGGAGGACCACCCAGACCGTGCTGCCGCCTTCCTCGGCAGTGTCCTCACCCAGCTCAACTGGGCCTTCTCCCAGTTCATCAGCATGCTGCAGGAGGTAGGGACGGAGCAGGCACTAGCAAGCTCGTCTCGCATGTCTACCGATTATATTCACGGGTGCAGTGCAAATACTGGAGAGGATGCAACCTCCTCTCCAGCGTTCGCTCTGCTAAAGTTGAGAGAGGTGGAAGGGGTTTCCCCTGAACTCTCAAACTGTCAACGACTAAAGGAAACTGGGTTCCTTTAAAGAAAACATTCATTCTGCTTTGGGTGGTGCCAGTGGAACAGATAAAAATACACAAATAGACAATCAAGGCTGGGGGCTGCTGGTCACCTGTATACATTATTCATACCGACATGCGAAAAAATCTGCAACAGTATCAGGCGGAAACCTGGGGGAGAATGACCAAACAAAGAAGAAGACACGAAAGCCTATAGTGCTAGCACCTTATATCCACGGCATTACTCGCCGATTGAAGAAGACTGCCGGATGGCAAGGCGTCCACGTGGTTTTCTCCGTGCCGAATAAGGCATGTTCTGTGCGTCGCAGGGTAAACCAGGAGGGAGGAATAAAAGGAGAAGTTTGTGGCATTGCTCACAGGACAAAGTATGTACTACACGTCGTGTGAAAAAGGAGCCATATGTAACATACCATTATCATGCGGTCGATGCTACATGGGCCAAACCGATGGTTGCATCGATGACTGGACAAGGGAACATGCTGCTGCATTAAGGGATATTTCAGCAGGGGGACATCTACCAGTCCATTCTCGAGAATGCCTGTGCACTACAAGTTCGCAAAACATCAAGGTCCTGGGAAAGAACAAAGAAAAACTTTCGCATGAAATCCTTGGAACAGTGGCCATCGATGAAAGGGCGAGTGCGTCAAAGCCCCTCCCCCATGGCGCTGCACCAGCAAGGAAAACTTCCTGCGGAGGTCCTGAAGGACATGAAAGAGCTCCGCGTTTGTAAATAAAAATAGTAGTGGAGGACTTTAGTCCAGTTTGTAAGTAAGGAAGAAGAAGGCTTAAATCGAGGTTGTAAATACAGATAGTAGTGAAGGAAGAAGGTTTCAATATAATTGATAGTTCAGCGGTCGTCTATTTGTGTGTTTATATGTGTTCAGCTGGCACCACCCAAAGATACCAACCTACTAGCTCAGCCGCAACCTGTAGTGGGATTCATTCCTTTCCTCAGACTATAAACTTCCCTGCTTATAAAACAGTTATCCTTCCTAAACTGGAATATGCTTGCATATTATGAAATCCACACTGAAATTATAAAACTTCAAAGCTAGAAGCTTTTTTTTTTCTAAAACAAAGCTGCACGCTCCACCCGTCACGACTAGGTAAGCACGGGATCTACGCCAGTTATAATTTTTGTTTAAATGCATGTACCTAGTGTATCTTATTGCAACTTCTCTCACTTTCTTCCTTTCACCCTCGTGTAATGCATCGCCGGATGCGTACCATGTAAAATAAATAAGACGAAAATAGATCAGTCGTCGAAACGTTGCTGCGCACATGCGTTGTCGGTTGCGGTTTCAGATCCAGAATGCGCACTTCCGTCCGGAGCGGGTGTTCGTCGACACCCGTCAGCTGAAGATCTGCGCCACCTGCTTCGACCTCTCCCTGGGACTGCTCAGGGTGGTCGAAATGGTGGTCAACGTGGCACCCTCCCTCGTCACCCACCCCGGGAGGCCCCACTCAGACCTCCTCCTCGCCCGCATATGCCAGGTACGCGGCACCACGGCTCCTGAAGCAAAGTTTATCGCGTCCTCAAAAGTGGTCCCCCGATTTCCGCCCGACGGCGTTCTTTCGTGGTTTTACGGCGACAGCTGGTAGTGGCCCGTTCCCCCGGTTTTCCGACGGTGTGAGCGTAAACGCCGTCGGTTGCCCCGGTAAATTTAGCGGAAAAATTGACGTCACATGACCTGTGCACCAATTCAGTTTCCCTGCAAACTTTGGCGGGGAAATTCATACCACGTGACCCAATGTCGCGGGACCTACAGACAAATTCAGGCTGCTCGCTAAATTTAGCGGAAAAATTGACGTCGCATGACTTATGCACAAATTCAGTTTCACCGCTAATAGAAAAATTTTGCACCGTGTGGCCTATGCACCAATTCAGATTCCCCGCTAAATTTGGCGGGAAAATTGATGTAATGTGACCCCACGTCACGGGAGCTATGGACAAATTCAGCTTCCCTACTTAATTTAGCAGAATATCTGTCACGTGACCCATGCACCAGTTCAGTTTCCCCACTAAATTTAGCAGAAAAATTTACGTCAGGTTACCCGTGCGCCAGTTTAGTTTCCCCGCTAAATTTGGCGGGAAAACACATCAGGACCTTAAAACCTAAAAATCGACGCAACGTCATCGTCACATCGTCGAATAAGCAGCACGCTCGTCGTCGTCTAAACGCATCACGTCGCACGATCATCGCACAATTTTTCCCGGAACTTTTGCGCCCAACTGCCAGGATCGTGACATCCGACGGCGTGACGCTCCGGCTCCCGCGACGCCGTTCGCGACCATTCAGCAGATCGTTTTCGACGCACGGGCAATGTAAAACGCTAAACAGATTGGTCAAAGACACGTGCCTGTCGCTTTCTCCCGAGGTGCCGCGCACGGGGACGCTGCGGAGCTTGCGGACATCGCGCCAAAGAGCCGCGCCTATCGGCGAGAAGCGCCCCTGTGCATGTGAGGAGTGCTCCTTGATGCCCGTGGACGTTCTTTCTCAGCTGGTGAGCCAGGTGCTGAACAGGGTGACCTCGCGGTGCGGCTGCTTCGACCTGGTGGTGGGCATGGACGTGGCCGGGCTGGAGGCCGTCGACCACTTCCCCATCGTGGCCGCGGTCACCGGGATCCTGGTGGCGCTCTTGCTCAGGGGCTCCGTCGACAGGTGGGCACTTCGGGACACCGGGAACCTCGAATGGCACACACCCTAAACCGGACGGCACCGAGAGACTCGAGATACCGTGTAGACATAGGGGACACCTCTAACGAGCGGGTCCTTTAAGTTGTGGAGCACTAAAGAATAGTAAATAATAGTAAATAATAGTAAGAATAAGCTGCCTGAATGTATAGTCAACTCTCAAAGTGTGTCAACTTTTGTGAGGGAAATTGAAATGTTTCTTTCTTCCCATGTCACCAAGGGATGTGACTGAATTATTGAATTCTTTGTGTGTCCTTGGTATGTTTTTGAAAATATGTACCACTCCTGCCTTGGCCTCACGGCTGGCAGAATGAATAAAAATGAATAAATAAATAAACGTGACCAGTGGGTATCCCGTTTGCCTTAGAGGTCATAGTGCCCACTGGTCACGTAAACGTGACCAGTGGGCACTACGACCCCTGTGGCAAATTAGGAAGGTGCCCGGTCAGACTAATGAAAAAACTTCTGTGAAATTTTACCATTCCAGTTAGCTTGTACTATGAACCATGCACCTCACTTGGCATGTTTATCTTTTTTCCTGTACCACATATTCTATAGTCAGAGTCTAACTAAACATCTCTTACATACCCGCGACATACCTCACTGCCCGTTACTACTCGAAGGTGTACGAGAAAGATGTACGTTAAATAGATGTAGGTCACCAAGAGCCAACGGGACCAGTTGGCTCATGAACCGTGACCGGTTGAAACCAATGCGAAGAGCGGGTTGTCTGCTTTTTGCGAAGAAGTTGCGGCGACGTCGGAGCGACGCCGAGCTCCGATTGGCTTCGATTGAAAGGATAGTGGGCAGACCTCAATGCTAGATGCCTCGAGGTCTACCCACCATTTTTTTTCAGCGAGCTAGCGAGAGCTCGTCGTTCTGACATCGTCGCAACCCCTGTGCAAGCAGCAGGCAAACTTGCGCTCCGCATTAGACTTGCAGCTGATCACCGCGGGTCATTCATCCCAGTAAACTAGTGCAGAAGCCGTGCCGGGGTTTTTCCTTTTGCAGCCGGGAGAACGCTCTGTCGGTGCTGTTGGCCGAGCCGAGCTTCCAGCAGTCTTCCCTGGAGTTCCTCCTGGGCGGTGGAAGCAACGGAGCGGCCTCTTTGGACGCGGAGGACTCCGCCGTTCCCAGCCCTCCGCTTTTCTCCCTGGCAAATTGTGAGCGTGCTTGAAAGGACCGTCGCCTTCGACTCGTTGCACGTCCATCTCTCCGGCGTCGGAACTGCCGAGATTGGGCACCAATCGTACGGCGCTCCTGCCCGCAGCAAGAGCTGTCGCTTGACGCACTTACAGCTGCAACCAAACCCACACCTCTGCAAAGCATTGTGAAGGTTTCGGTGCCAGGTTCTCTAAGGCTCCTCATATACGCTCGCGCCTGTGCGATTCAATTGCGCGACGCAGTGTTTCGAGCTCAGAAGTGCCATGGATCTGTGCCCTCCTGCAATGCCACAGTTCTCCCGAACCAATGGAGACCTCATTTGCTATTTCCAACCTGCCAGGCGCTCGTGCCTGCAGCTTTGAACCTCGAATATGTTATCACCGTGGGAACATTGGAGGCTCGCGATTGACAAAATCTATTGGAAGAACGTTCCTGAACTGTGTTCATTAGTACGCACAGTCCGTGCAATATACTGCAGGAAATTTGGGGCGTCCACGTCCCTGCTCGGCTAATATGACTACCGTAAAATCCCGAGAGATGGCCCACCTAATAGCGATGGACGGAATCTGCCAAACTTCAGATTCGGCAAAGTTCGGCAAACATTCGGCAAATGTCTGCACACGCACGAGGATGCGACGGGATCATGGATTGCAAATGGTCGCCGTGTGGTTACCATCGTACAGTATAGTACAACCAGTGGTTACGGCGAGGTGGGGAGTAGGCAACACGGTAACTGTGCATTTGTGAGCCTTTGCAAGTGTGGTTCTGTTCAATATTTTCTGCCTCAAGAACAGAATATTGACCGGTAATTTACGCAGTTTATTGCGCAAGTGACAAATGATGCGGTACATTCTGGATAAAGTGATTTTTATTTAACCTTTCCAGTGATGCTACGAGATAGTTTAAGCATTGACTGACAATTACGTTAAAGCATTTCTCGCAATTGTATAATCCTGTTTATAATTAATCCTGTTTTTGGCTCGCAAGTAGTTTGTGCCAAAACAAAATAATATTGCTTTTAGCGTTATTTTGCGGTTTTCATGTATCTGCATAAAACTAAACGCAGAACTATCATGCTCGACGTTGCACATCCAACATTCCCAACTCTTCCAATCTTCCTAAACATCCAATCTTCCTAAACAACCGGCATTTTAAAGGTTAAAAACGAGACGTTGTGAATATGGGACGCACTCTTTTATACAAAGCTGACGTTAAGCGACTCAAATCGAAAAACATGCATATTTACAATAATATTGTTATCTCCTCTGGTGAAGGCTCAGCAAACCGTTGCATTCGTTTTAGCGCACGAAACAGTGGCTCCCAGGGAAAGTAAAAACGCAGTGTTATTGCCTTTATTTTAACAATGTACACATTCTTGCAGGCTACCGATGATGAGGCCTCAAAATTGATTCGTGACTGCGACCTGCTACTACCCAACCTCGTTGTCATGCGACTTCTGCAAGAAGTCACTGTAAAATTGCCAGTAAACACACAGACGACACCAATACAATTATCTTGTAGAATATCACCTTATTTAGTAATAATTATGTCAATATGCATTACATGTTGCATTTAAGTTGTGAAGAAAAAAAAAAAACATAAAACCTTTTTTCGCCAGAAAAAACTAAATATCAACGTTAAGTCTGGTAACAATGAATTTCTGCCGAATCTTTTCCAAATATTTAGAAAAGTCTGGCTTTGCCGAATCCCAAGGTTCGGCACTGAATTTTCGATTTGGCAAAAGTTTAGCCCATCACTACTACCTAACTTCAAGAGCAAATCGGCTGAAAATATGGAGTGGGCTAACGTTCGGTGTACAATCAAGAAAAGTTTTAAAAAATTGCTATTTTTAGGTTGTGTCCCTCCAAGCTTGTTATGGTGGCGAGGGGCAACGAAGCAAAGATGACTGTATTCACAGTCAGCAATGTTCGCCTATATCCCGCCACAGCGAACTAGCCGCATTTACGCCGAGGCCATCATTGACCCCAACACTACTATTTTAACAATGTACACATACATGAGTGGGCTATCTTTCGGTGTTTAAAAAAATATAGCAACTCAAGCCAAAAATAGGGGTGGGCTATCTTTCGGGGGTAGGGCATCTCAGGATTTTAAGTTGTAGGCTGGGAACATGTTTAGACCTAAGAAAGTCAGTGCCGTGACACAATGTTCCATGTGCTTACGTGGGTGTCACAATACAGACAGCTTTTTTGGGGTCTAGACATATTTCCAGCCTCTTCATTCGTCCAGCCGCCTCCGCAGGTTGTAGCTATTGGCTCTCCCAACGGCTTTGCTGGAAGGTACACACACTAGACTTTTCAGAGTGTAGCTCGAGCTAATTGAAGTTGCAATTCAGATGTTCCTTTTCGAACCAGCTCGAGTAGCACACAAGTTGGAATTCGTGTGGGCCCGGGTGGATGAATTAGGCCTTCCTCATTTTACGCAATCACCCTCATTTTCTCCGCCGTTTTTTTAGGGGCGAAGCTCCTTAGGGGCTAGCCATGTCCGTATGTCTGGTGCTCGTGCTTGTGAGCTCACGTGCACGTGCTCGTGTAGGGCAAAAAAAAAAAAAGATAAAAAAAAAATGTTTGCGCAGTTGACAGGATTCGAACCTGTGTGGGAAGACCCCAATGGATTTCTAGTCCATCGCCTTAACCACTCGGCCACGACTGTTGGACGAGTAGGGGGCTCCGAGATGTGGTAGTAACTCAAGAACTGGGGATGTCATGGATGAAACGTTGCATGTAGCCGCGCAACGTCTATTTAGGAGAGGGCGCTGCAGTCAAATGAGTATATAATTGCGTTAAACTTTGCATGTATTGGCTCAACGTTTATAGACGAGAGGGTGCTGCGGTCAAATGCTCAAATGCGTATATAACCACGTTCCATACCGCACATTCTCTTTCTGACATGGATAAAAACGAACGAAAGGCTCGGCATGCTGCGGCTCAGCGTCTACGCAAACAAGCACCACCAGAGCTTCGCCCCAATCAACATCATTCACCACGTGGAGATGCGGTCAAATTTTTTTTTTGCTCTTTTTTTTTGTTTTTGTGAGAGAGTAGATTCCGAATGGTGGGCCCGGGTAGACAAATGTTGTATGTTGTCCACTCATTTTCTTTCCCATTTACTTTTTCCTTCTTTCCCCACGCATGCGAGAGAGCAGATGCCGAGGTTAAGGAGGAGGAAGTGGAGCAGGTGCGTCAGCTGGTGCAGCTGGTGCAGGGGCGCCAGGCGCCGGCCACGCCGCTGGACGAGGACCAGCTCTGCACCATCTGCTACGCCCAGGGCAACTCGGTGCGCTTCGTGCCCTGCGGACACCAGTCCTGCCAGTGAGTGCACCGGGCAACAGCCTTCGTTTTTCTCTCTTTCCGTCGGCTGCGGGGAGGCGCCGCGGCTTGGCTTGAGCACCCCGGAGTTCACGAAGCTCCTGCACGGTTCTCGTCGCGACACTCGGGCCTCACGGCCCCGTGCGTGGTGGGAAAAAAAAAAGACGTCTGCTTGGAAGCGGGTAAAGCGACGGCCACGTTGCCCGGAATGCGTCGCCGACCGGCGCGTTTGGCGTCCTGTACCACCCATGCCATCCGTGCATCATGGCATCCCGAAAGTAGCGTCCAACCATAGTTTTTAGCATTCCGTTCGACTAGCGGGCTGCAGAGCGAGCTACCGTAGAACAGGTGTCCGCCACATTCGCCACAATCCTGCAGGCTGCCTTCGTGCAGCCTGCAGGATTACACGATCGTGTTGCAACCAGCCAGAAATCGAGGGGACAAAAATGAAGGTGCCACAAACACACTGGTCAGACACGAGTTCCGAGCACCGCGGCAACATCTCGCAGAGGCCACGTAACTCGGTGGACGCGACGGCGATGCCGCTCACATCCCCGCACGTTCGCGGAGTCTCTTCCGACGCGGAGCGTTTTGTCACGTCTGCACCGGAGGTAACCCGGCTCGGATGCCCGATCACCCAACGTACTATCAGGCAACGAACGGAATGCGAACGGCGGAGCGCGTGACCTTCAATACGTGCTGTGCAACCTAGAAGCAACTAGGAACCGATAAAAGCTGCAGAGTGGAGAGGGGCTACGGTGGCATGCGCATCGGAGTGGGCGCGCACCCTCGCAGCCTCCTTTTAGTTTTATCAGTTCCTAGTAGCACGGCGTGTGTCGTAGGCCACGCGCTCCTCCGCCGTTTGTTCGTACTCGATAGTCCCTCATATTCCCCATCCCCATGGTCGCAATGTTGAGACAACCGTCGGCACCGTCCCTCCTGCCCTTCCCGGCGCGTTCGTTCTTCTGACGGTGGCAGACGACGGCCGTGCCGACTCCTCCGACCCGGAGGCTCATACGTGGTCCTCTCCAGTCTGCCTTCCAGGCTCTGCATCATGACCCACCTGGTGAACAACCGGGAGTGCTTCTTCTGCAAAGCGCTCATCGAGAAGCTTGACTCCCAGCGGCCGCTACCACCCCACTGAAGGTCGTCTGCTCGGGCGAGAGTCCCGTCGACCCGATCGTACGTGGTACGAGCGAAGGAACAACCGCCAGTGTGACTCGGTCTGGCGGTAGCCGTCGTATTTTGCGCGACCCATCGGCGGAGGACGTGGTTCTAATCAATTCTCTGTATATACTGTTTGTTTGGCCCGCTATTTGAGTGCTCGAAATGGCCACTTGCAGCCGTCTTGCGCGGAGGAGGCGAAATGACGATGCAAAGCGTGTGTAAACAAATACACTGTTGTCGTTTTTTAGTGTATGGTCTACGGCAGTGGAACAAAATGGCGACAAAGTTCAAAATATCCTAACGCCCGCCATAAATACACACTACGAGCATTCTTCGAGAGTTGTCAATATTTAAATGCGAGGGTATAACGCCGCTTATTTATCTTTTGGAGGAAGAAAACTCGCAAACCCAGCGACTTCAAATGACAGCACTGTTTCAAAGGAAACAAAAAAAACTTAGTATTTACTGCAAACCCGGCAATCGAGGAAACAAAACCATTATTTACGAGAAAAGGTACTACCAGAGTTCAGCGAGCGAGGCACCTCAAATAGGCTGTCAATTTTGTATTTCTCGTTTTCCTGGTGCTAGGCACCTCACACGCTAATCTTAAATTTCAGTTCGAGTAACTCTAACCGACGTCCAACAACAAGCTCGGATGTCGCCGAAGTGCTCGCGTCGGGAGACACGTCTCGGACAGAAGTGCCGCGGTTTCGTTTGCCCTCAAATCTACTCGCCTCGGCTGTTGCGAAAGCACGAGAACAAACGAACATAGAAATGGGGCGAAACACACTAAGGTCTCGAACAGCCACTTGCTGAGGTGCACCGACGTGCATAGAAAGAGTGCACGAGGTTGATGCAGCTAGGTTCGGGGCCTCTGCGCGTTTCATCCTGTGTGTGCGTTTTCTCGGCCTCGAGCTCTCGGAGTGTCGAATCTATTAATTAGGCCGAGCCTCCGAATGGCTTTTGTTGAAAAGACCTTGTGACGTGATGCCGCAATAAAAGAAGTCCCTCTTCGCACCAGTCCCCGATTGTGCATTGAAATGTGGAGCAGTGATTGCAGTGGAAGCGGCGCCGCGTATGCAAAGCCGCAAACTCGATGCTTGGCATAGGCGGTAGTGATGGATGGTTGCGGCGCACACATTCCTGCCTAAGGGCACACTTGCACCCCCAAAAACATAATTACTTTCTCTGCACCAAAGTGCTAGATTATACTGTCAAGATGCCACCCAAACATTTTTTCAGTCGCATATTTGCCAAGAAAAACATGCAGTCAAACCGAAACCACACAACTGGCGTATCTGTGCAACTATGTATTTAGAGTTTCTTTAAACCAACAGATTTTGAGAGTTTATAAAAATTCCCATCGCCTTTCTTGGACACCGTCGTGTCGACCCCGTGGAAAAGGTACCTCGAAGCAAGTAGAAACGACCATCAGCACGAGGAAGCGATGTCCTACGCAGAACAGATGCACCCGTATGACATGCTAATGGCAGTGCCTCCAGTCATCCTAAATCCAGCAAAGTTTGAGAATCCTAAACTTTAATTACAATCTCTTTCGGCCTGTTGACAGTGTAACAAAAGAACCACAAGCCCGGAAACTGGACAGTACAGGGTGTCCCAGAATCATTCCCAGCCTTGTCTTTGCCAGAAAAATAAACTATGCATCGTTGAATGCTGGCGCTCCAGTCTAATGCGGCGATAGCAGTCAGAACCAGATGCCAAAGTTTCAGAACCGTTACCCATTTTCCCCGCAGCAGGGAAACTGAATTGGTGTTCAGGTCACGTGACATCAATTTTCCCGCTACATTTAGCGCGGTTATGCCGACGGCGACACCACAAAACCCGGAAACGGGTGCCTAAGAGAAAAAGCTGTACATTTTTAGAGCAGTGGGCGACTAAATATAGACAATTGAGGCGGTCGGACTCTCGTTATGTTTATTGTGGGGTCGCTGCGGAAAAAAACGGGGGACAACGAACTAGTCTACAAGATGATCTCCACTCCCTCCAACTCTTCCTCGGAGGGCAGGGTGAGCCTGCTGGGATCGACGAGGTTTCGGTCGATCTTGGGGAGGCCCAACCTCTCTCGCCTCTCCAACCGCAAGTAGGCCTCCCTCTCTGTCCAGTCCAGGTCCCTGGTATGTATAGAACCGAGCCGAGCTGTAACCACTGCTGGCAGCAATTCTGAACGCGACCGAAGGCTGTAGTCCGTTTCACATTAATTAAAGGCCCGGCCCGTTCACACACTTGCATTTGGCTACGACCTAGTTCTTGCGATCTCTTACGACAAAAGAATGCGCTGGCACGCGATGCCATCTATGAGATAGCCCTGGAACTGCATTTCACTAGCACAAAGGTTTTGCACTATTTGCGAGATGAAATGTAGTCTCCTGCAATCCGAAAGACGCACTGGGAGCGCAGGCTGAGACGGTGGCTGATGGGGGCGCCGCGCGCGCTCCTGGCAGTTCCATTTTACCCCGAGGGAAGGACTCGCTCGGGGCTCGGCTCAGCGGCGGAGAGCAGTTCGTCGGCGTCATGCCACGGCCGTGTCCTAATAACGCAGCAACGGGCCTGGGCCAAGGCGATTGTTCCGACTCTGTTAGAGCGCAATATCAGTGCCATCCTCTGAACGAACTAATGCACCCTCTGACTCATTTTATCTTTTAAATATCGGACTCTGGTATCACTCTAATATTCGTTTATTTGGCAGCACCTGTTCCGACATCTTACACCACGAACACTGATAAAAACAACAGGGATGACTGTGCTTGCTACGAGTCTTCGTGATTATATCTCTGGGCGTGATGCCGATGAAGCACGCACTTCTGCTAAACTGAAACCCAAAAAACTGTTGAGCGCATTCAGGCTTGCCAGGCCCCAGTGAGCGTCCTCCCCTCGAGATGGAATGAAATCGCCCCGAGCCTGAGCGGTGCCCCCGCCCGCCGCCGTCTCGGCCGCGTGCTTCCAGTGGGTCTTTCGCATTGCAAGAGACCGTATGTACCATTTACGAGAAATGGTTGTTTATAACGCCGTCAAGTTTTTCGAGCCAAGAAAGAATGATTCTGCGGTCAAAAAATAGGAAATATATAGAAATAGTCCCACGGCTACCCGATGGATGGCACCAGTGTCCTCTCTTGTCGTAAGAGATCACAAGAGGTTTTAAGGCTGGTTCACACTGGACTGTTTCTTATGTTGTGTTACATTACAAAGAATGTATTCACGGCCCATTCGCACAGGGACGTCTCTTTACGTTATGGTATGAGCACTTACGACGGTGAGTTACCATGGCAACCAAGGACACAAGTGCGTATAGTTTTACTCTTCCTGTAATACAACAGGAGTAAAACTATACGCACTCCGGAGTGCACCTTCGAACGGAAATGGCTATACGCACTCCGCTAAACTCGTATAAAACGAATGGTCACAGCGACTTTTCCAAGCGGTGGCATGGCGTAGGGGTTAAGACGTCCGCTTTCTACGCAAGTGGACGTGGGTTCGATACGCGGAATGTGGCACGATCCTGCACTTTTTTTTTATGCGCGCAGCGATAGCAGACGCGTAAAGACTACAAGCACCGTGACGACGCACGTTTGGCACCACTGGTGCTACGACGTTTGGAGAGGAGGTGACCACGTTGGCCTATGGCCGTCGGTGCTACGACAACCGGCGGATGTCCGCGAGCGCTGCAGGCAAGAAGTAATTTTGTCCTGTAACTTTGGGCTGTCAAGTCTGCATTCGAAGAGCCTCTTGAAACTGCCAGAAAAAGCCTTTACTGCAAACTGGAGCTAACAAGATACCTGAATAGTGTAGAAATGACAAACTGCAGCTCTGAAAGTGTGTGTCTCGGTCGCATTTCATCGCCGAATAACTGTTTCGTCCCGAAGTCTTCTAAAATGAACAGAACTATAAAGCTATAGGCCACCCACATTCAAGTTGAGGTAAGTAACGCATTTTCCTGTCCATAAGTCGCACCCTGCTATAAATAGGTGTTTTCACAAAAAAAAAAAGGGTTAGTTTATAAGTTGCACCTTTTGTATAAGTCACACTTATATGTATATTTGTACCAGTGTTGCGGAATGGGCACACCCATTCCATTCCATTTCGAGAATTAGAGTTTTCGATAATTCAATTCCTTTCAACTCCTAAGAATGAAAACACTGGGCCTATTCCCATTCCTGGAATGGCTGAATCGTTCCATTCCATTCCTCTAATTCCTTAACGTAAAAATTGGCACTTGACAGCTACATTGGAAATCTTGTCGGCATGAGCAGCATAAAGCTGACATTATCAAATGCATAGACAATTGCGAAAAATGCTAAAGGCCACAAAAAAGCACTGATTTTACTAAGCTCACGGTGCTGTATTGCCTGGGGTGACTCGTAGCGTCCGCAGCGGTCCATCGCAAGGTGAAACAAAGTATGCAGAGACTAAAGTCAAAGGAAATGAGCGGGCATCCGCTAGATCGCTTGTAACCCTAACCCACTTGAATGTAAAACATATAACACAGAAAACAAGCATTGGAACAAAGACCAAGTAAAAGGCGGACTTACACATAAAATTGCACTATAAAAAAAAAAAAAACGAGCATCGGAGCAAAGCGCAAGAGGAGAAGAAAGAAGTGAAGCCGCTTTGTTTTAATGCCGAAACAAACCCTGATTTCTCACTTCAAAGGAGTGCGCACGAATGAACGTGGAAGGCAGCAGGGTTGGCCGCCTGCTAAACAACGCTCCTCGAACTATAAGAAAACAATAACTGATAATCTTTCGGCGGCGCACAAGTCAACGAGTTATCAGAGCTCTGCGAGTTATGAGTCGCCCCCCGCTCCCAAAACTCAGCCTGTGCGCGCGCGTGCATTCTTCATGCCGTCAAAAAAAAAAAAAGAAAAAAAAGCAAGACAAGAAGGACGATGAGGAACCGTGCATGCCGGTTCTTTCTTTGCCGCTCCTTCTTTCCTTTTGCTTGGTGCTTGGTTTTTTTTTTCGCTCTCGTGTAACGCCAGTGAAGCCATTTACGACATTTCTTTTTGCGATGAACACTAAGAAAACCGACATGTTGTTGCCCGAAACTTCGCAGAACTAAATGGTATGGGACTCCCCTTTCCGGAGGTGCGCTCGGGGACAGCGGGGCTTGTGTTGCCGGCTGGACTCCCGCGATAGCGGCGTGTACTGGTTAGTTCTGTAATTAGCAGCCTATACTGTCGCCGCGAAGCGGCGGTGGAGCGCAGGCAGGGGCTGGGTTACGAGCTCCCCAGTGATACACGCGCCGTTCGAAAAGGGTGAGCCAAATGGCATGAGTTCTCCGCGGTGTGCGTATAGCCATTTCCGACCTAAGTGCACTCCGGAGTGCGTATAGCTTTACTCTTACAGGAAACCGAATAACCACTGTGTCACGTTCTCTAAAAGGTGCCGGGTATGGTCATATGAGGGCGAGCTGCTCGCGCACGTCAAGTCGGCGACAGCAACACGTCACAAAACAATTCTGCAAGACTCGAAAACAACGCTGCTAGACGAAAAGTCCCGAAACAGATCAGCTTGAGGTCCACAACACCGGTAACTCACCGAAAGTCCGGGATGTACATCATGATGAAGCCAGGCCCACAAACTGTGATCCCAAAAAACATGACCAAGTGGTGTTTAATCCCTGTCCATGGTGTAATCGGTTTCCGAGTAGCCATAGGACATCCAGTACTGCAAGAAAAGCAGACGAAAACGTGTAAACGCTTCCGAAACCAATCCGCGTGCGGTTTGACCTTCTCGAAGAGCGCCTCACCCGCGGCTTCGTGTCGGCAAAATCCGCGACAGTGACGGGCGGCTTGGATACTCCGGTATCGGAGATAGTCGTCGAAGGAACCTCCTTGTTCTTCTTGGTCGTCGATATGTTAGCGCAACTTAACTGCAAGGGCTTGTTCAGGTTGAAAGCTCGGTACAAAACCGACCTCCTCAAGAACACCGCCATGTTTCTCGCCTATCACTGTCCCGCAGACACGTAAATCGCGTAAATCAAACAGACAAAAACCCAATCGCGTTTACAGAGACTGTAAAAACAAAACTTATAACTGACTAAACTATGAACGAATGTAATAATTTTAAAGTTATCATACAGCATTTTATTTGCAACCTCCGTCCGTCACTGCGCACAACTATTCTCTGCTATCCTCGTTTGTTTAGGTTACAAAATGGCGACGAGTCGTCTGCTAAATTACAGTTAGTCCATTTTAGCTTCTACGGAGGTAACATATCTCATGAAATCTGTCCGCACCACGTAAGGCTCCTGCTCAAGGTCACAAAATTGTAAGCACCAACCAACAGCCGAGCAAATTTCTTCAAAAACCCATCTTGAAAGTTGAAACGTCGAATTCCGTATCGACTGCGCATGTCTGCAAATGACAGCTCGATCCTCGTAAACACGACAGGAACGTCGTTAAACCCGGCAGAAAATAATATAAATTCATTGAGAAACTGCGCAACAACATCAGTCATGTCTTGAGCCCGTCTCGCTCTCCCTAAATCGTCTATAAATCTGGCGTGATCGTTGTACTCAAAATAAGCAGACAACCAAGCTTCCTATGTCAGACTCGCGTTTGGTTCTTCAGATGCAAGGCCACTGATACGGCGCAACAAAGTCCCATGCTGGTCCAGCAGCAGAACAACTCGACAGAGCCGCTAGAGTCCGTGAACAACGTCACGACACAGGAGGTTCCCATCCACCTAGACTCGGGCTGGAACTCTACCAGCCTGGCCTATGTCTTTGTGCCACTGGGACTGGTCGTCTGCTTGGGGCTCGCGGCAGCTCTGGTATGCAAAACATATTTTTTTTATAGTGGATCCAACCACAGATTCCTCGTGAAAAGCTTGAAAAGATGTGGTTACTTAACCGCGTCTCTTTCCTTGTTTGATTGCACCACCAGGTCGTTTTCCTGGTCAGGAAAAGCAGGTATGCTTCTCGGACGTCTGTAATTACGCAACGTCTGCTATTTTCAGAAATATGGCCGCCGGAAACTAAATTCGAGCTTTAGTTGGAGGAATCGAATCCGAGTCAACCAACAGCACTTGTTGCCCTGTCCTCTGCCATTTTGACTAACCATACTATGAAAAAAAAAAAAAAAAAAAAGAGGAAAGCGGATAAGATTTTTTTGCCTTTCATTGCCATTTTGATTGGCTTAAAACTAAGAAAATAGAATACATGTTTCAGGCAGCCATACTGCTTGCACGCTTAGTCAGCACATTTGAGGGTTGTGGGCCAAAGTGAGCGGCAGTGGTTTGTTTCAGGCTGGACCGGCTAAGGCACCACCTGATGCCGTTCTACAGCTTCGACCCGCAGGATGAAGGAGAGGACTGGGAGGCAGAACTCCTGGAAGAGGGGCTCACCCATAGACCAAACCCTGCAAACAAGGTCGGGTCATCTTCGTTTACTTCATCTCCATACTACAATCGTGCCATCACTCGAGATCGGGGGCTTGCAGTTATGTCACGGTTGCGGACATGGTTGCAAGGCTTTGTCCGTAGAAGATGCACAGTAATGAACTACTTTCTGGTGCAGTGTGCATTACACATAAACAAAGTTGCGAAAAGGGGTCCTGTGTGTTGGGCACCTGCATACGATATATACTCTTAACTGCAGTTTCACAGATCGATGTGCTTGACATTCCCCAAATCAATCTTGTGGACGGGAATCAAAGATCTGTCGACATTCAAAGAAATCAAACGTAAGAGCAGCTGTGGGCTATGTGTTCCTCACTCCGAAATGTGGTACGATTGAAGTTAAAGTAATGAGCTACTCATAAAATGGTTTTCAGACTTTGGTAATCCCGGGATCTAGCCTCGACAGAAAACCGGTTTCGTTTTTATTCCAAAAAGTGAACCAGATTAGATTGCAGTACCCTCAAACTTTATTGTATATCACTTTGTCCCAAGAAATTTGGCGATAGCAAGTGCTGTGTTTCTTGAGAAAAATATGTCGATGTAGACTTGACAGCCATCGTCCCCAAAAATTGGCACACCTCCTGCATTTTGAAGCCCATGGGCGTACCAACTGGGGGGGCAAGGGGGGCGCTTGCCCCCCCAGTTCGCAGAGTGGGGGGGCAAGGCATGTGTTTTGCCCCCCCTGAAACAGCCGCTACTGGGCAGGTCAAACACTGGCCGGCAGCGCCCAAGGGATGCCAAGGGCACCGCCCCCCGGTCCTGGGTGGGGGGGGGGGGGGGGGGAGGGTTTGGTTTGCCCCCCCACTCAAAATCAAGTTGGTACGCCACTGTTGAAGCCTCTTTCTCCTCTCCACATGCAGTACTGTGATTGCTTCTTTACCTTTATTTTCTCCAGAAGATGCACTAAGCTGGCATATTACCTCCACAACGCCTTCCTGCAGGATCGTTTCTCACAAATATAACCAGACAAGGACGCTGTGTCCTTGTCTGGTTGTGGTATTTTTTCATAAGCATTTGTTCTTGTAGCTCTTTGAGAGCCCTGTGTGAAAAACTTTATGGGGGAAGTAAAAATTAATAATGTCAATGTGTCACACCTCGCTGCAAGAATTCACTATCTTTCTGTTACTGCACGCCATAACCTAAGCTGCAATGCACCATCTTTGCTTCGTTTGCAGAACCCGGAATTCCACGAGCCTCCCAAGCTCGCTTTCCGTTCGGTGCTCTGAAGAAGTCCCGCCTCCCAACCCCGAGACATGATTATATTTATTAACCTCCGAATCTCACCAGACGAGTTGAATGTTTATTCTGCCCGGCGTCACGCCGGCAGAGATGTACAACGCCCTAGCAGTCATCCTCTCTAGTCTCCATGGATATGCCGTAGCAGCAGACGAGCTCTGCGAGTAGGTTTCATCTTGCCTTGCCTACTGCAATACTCAAGATAAGCCGGTACTACCACTAACCCCTACAAGGCCACAAAGACTTAATAAAGATGCGAACTACCAGCTGGATTCTGCCTGCCATTTTTCTTCGTCGTGAACACGCATTGGAGACAACACCGCATATTCTCTCAAGTCTCTAAAGAATTTCTACCTATGGGGTAGCGGAGAAAAAAAAGGAACTCTTTTGGGAACAAACTGCCAGCCACAACAAACGTCAGAGGTGGCAAAAAACATACTAATAGCTAAACAATTAACAAAATTTTTACTATTTTCTTAATTAGTGAAAACAAACAAATGGGGACGCGAAAATGCAGATGACAAGAATATCATCCGCGTTTTCGCAACGCAAGCCTTGCGCCTGCTGCATGAGCAGAAACTTTAGCGCATTCCCGCACTTTACACTGGCCACAAGTCTTCCTAAACTCGACTGATTTAAGGATTTTCAATGATGCTAAGTATGTAATCGAAACCACATTTATTTTCAGTAATTACAATTAGTAGGCTTCTATTATTTATTCATCTAATTACGCTTTTCGCAATCCCTGGCATCCACCGTGGCTGGCAGTTTGTTGCCGAAAAGTTCCTCTTTTTTTTCTCAACCATTCTATGTGGTGAGCAAGTCTGCTCCGGTGACGTCAGAACGACGCCGAGCTCTGATGCGGCTTTGATTGAAAGGATAATGGGTAGACCTCGATGCTAGATGCCTTAAAGTGTACCCACTATTTTTTTCAATTGGCCAATATGAGCTTGGCGTTCTGACATCATCGCAATCCCTGTGCAAGAAGCAGACAAACTTGCGCTCCGCATTGGTAGGAATGTTTGGAAGTCTTTGATGCTATGCTGTGCACTAAAAGTGTAAACTGCGCAAGGATTTTTTTTTCTTCAATATTGTTTGTTGTTAGTGCGGTTTTCGAGGTCACATCGTTTCACTCTGGTCATCAGTTGGAATGAAATGCCGAGACTTTCGGTGCGTTACTCGCGCCCTTGATGCCGCCAAGGGCGACGGGCAAGGCAGCTGCAAGCGGATCAAGCTTGTCCTTGACACGAAAACCAGCTGCTTGCATTCGCCAATTCATTACTACAGGCAAAGAACTGATTGCAGAGTCTTGTGGAAATGAAAATCACTTCTGAAGTGCTCCATTTTCGTTTCTTTTAAAACAATATAAATTATATAGACAAAGGAAGATCCATTGGTGGATCCTTAGGGAATGTGTTAGCATAACCCTTGAGAAATGCCGCATACGTCTCCCTTTGGGAAACGCTAACGCTGACCCCTTCACTTTTCTGTTTTGGCTTTATCCTTTGCTGCTCCTTTTTGACTTCGTTACGTGGTCAACATTAGCGTTTCCCAGAGGTCATGCCAGCGCACCCCCTAAGGATCCACCGATGAATCTTCCTTAACTTTTTTGCCACCTACTTAGGCCACTGCTAGTACTTGGTTCACAGGTCAGCATGGAGATTTTGTAGCACAAATCACTACTATCCTCTATATGCGTCCACAGACGGACGCCATCAGCGTTTCCGTGTCATGGGAACTAATGGTAACGCATTAATAAGAACTATGAAAGCAAGATGCCTTTATATACACATTGTTTAATTGGTCAGCAGGGAGAGCATGGAGTGGCGGGAAACTTAGCAGGAGCAAGACAGGGATGAGGGAAGCTCCTCCGACAAAGCCCTCCACGGTCCACCATTTCCACTACATGCCGTCAGCCGTGGTGCTGTATTTTGGGTTTTTATCGGAGCTAGACACTGACCTCTGGAGTTAACAGTATCGAAAAATAGTTTGTTTTTACAGCGATTGCAATACAAATCTTGGATAAGTTTTGCGTAAATGCCTCGGGATTCGGATGGTCTAGTGGTCCAAATTGTACATGGCGGCAGCATATGTAAGGGGCACTGTTTCCTGGTGAACGGGATACCAGTTTATCGCCTTAAGCCCCCTCTGTTTCGTTGGAACTGTCCTAGGAAAAATACTTTTCAGTCGGAATTTGCACCTGCCGGCTATGGTCCGGAAAATATCGCACTTAATGGGTGCACAATGGAGGGAAAACGTTTGGGTGGTTAGAACCACCGTTATTTGGAGCTCCACGACACATCTTTGCATTATTCTGACTTTCATTTCTGTCATCTGAATTGAATGTGTATCATTCACACATTTAGAACAGCGAAGTTGCAAAGCACGGAGAGGGCGTTCCCAAATACTATGCGGCAATAAGAAAAAAAAAGTATCTATTGAACGGAATGCAATGGAACTATTCAAAACTGTATCTTTAGATGGTGCATTAATTATACTCTAACTTTGTGAGTTTAGGTCACTGATCTCTACACTAGGAGGCATGGATGGTGCATAATTGCTCTCTGAATCAGGTGCAAGTGAGGCTACCGAGGCATCTGCTGTGCTTCCTAGTGCACTCAATCAACGTTTTGGCCCATGCTTTTTTTTTGTCCGAGTGGGTTTTAATCACCCCGTTTTTAATCAAATTTTGAGAATAAGGCATTTGACTGTTGGACATATGCACGCTTGATCAACTAGAATCTCAAATTCTCAAATCTAATGGCTTTCCAGGAGATTCCACATGCCGTTACTGCAGAAGCATGCTCTCAAGATGACAAAAAAATCAACATCTTGTAGACCCCAAGATGGAGAACAATAAGAAACGGACGAAGACAACAAAATCTAAAATACTGTGTTTGAGATTTTGTTGTCTTCGCCCGTTTCTTATTGTTCCCCATCTCAGGGTCTACAAGATGTCGATTCATTACTAGCTCGCCTGCACTCCCCCATCACTGCTTAAAAAATCAAACGCTCTGAACGCCATTCTAACGAGCACTCAGAAGAGTTAAAAAGCCTGTCAAGCGCTCACTTCTGCGACAAGCCACTTATATCCGGTGGCTTGATACCCTTTTACTCAATGTGCCACCCAGCCCCCTAGTGGAGATCAGTGGTGTAGGTTTCTGGAAAAAAGAATGCAAACAGAAAACGTGGTCCCCCCATGCCAAAGGAGTAAAATGAAAACTAAACCATACCGAGTAGCACTGCAGTGTCTGGTTTAAACTGATGCTCAGATGGTACCAGATGCAACAAGTACTTTATAGCTTCTTCGAGACGAACATGCGACAGCAGATTTAGTGGATCCAAGCATGTGGGTTACCATTTGCAAGGAGCAGCACTACCGTATTTATCCGAATATAAGTCGACCTTTTTTTTCCGGAAATGTTGTCAAAAATTAAGGGTCGACCTATAATCGTGACCAAAGAATTTCGACCTATATTCGCGACCAAATTTTGCGACCGTACCGAGGGCATGGAGCTATCAAATCACCGAGCCGAGCCGGCGTTCCGCGCCGCTTCTCGTTTCAAAAAGCTTTTGGTGTACGAGAGCAACCGCAACAGCAACAAACAAAAGCCCCCCCTCCTCCTCGTGGCCGCCGCTCGCGCACATCCCTCGGGCTTCGGGTTTCGAAATCGCGCCTGTAGCGTTCCCCTCGCTGGGGAAGGGGAGGGAGAGGAACGCGATGCGCCATGGACTTTGCCCTCCATGCCTCTCCCTTGCAAATGCCCACAAAAACAAAAAAAAAAACAAAAAAAAAGAGAAAAAGAAACAACGGAGGTTACTTTAGCTTGTTGCTTGCGGCCGCTCGCGTGTTGCTCACGGCGACTCCGGCGTTGCACGCGTATTTGTATTTGGTCTTTCGTCGCTTCGCCGGTCTCCACCTTCCTTCGTTGCGTCTTGCGCAGTGTCATTTTACAACGGACAGGGTCAGTGAGGTATTGTGTATTGTTGCGAATTTGCGAGGATGTCTATCAAGCTGACGAAGCTTCGGACGACGACGACATGTCCGGAAGTTCTGACGATGATTAAGTTTTTGACATCGCCCTGCGATTTAGCCGAGAGTGCTGTAAATAAAGATTTGTTTCTTTCTTTTTCCCTACCTTTCCCCTGTTCATAAAAAAAAAAAGGTCGACCTATATTCGAATTATTTTTTTTTTATTCTCGGTGGGTTCAATAAATAAGGGTCGACCTATTTTCGTGGTCGACCTATATTCGGGTAAATACGGTACTTAGACGGCTTGTTGCAGTTGTTCTTCATGTGCCCAGAAGTAACATGGTTTAATCGTTTGCTGCATTTCTTTGGGCAGCCTCCCCTGAAAACTTTGATCTGCAACACAAAGCACATGTACGTGCACGGGAGAGCGACGAGTGAATAAATGAAAAAATTTCCAAACGTCCCCCAAGGAGAGTCGCAACCATGATTTTCAGCCCAGTGCTCAACCGCTGTGCCCAAGGGGAAACGTAGGGAGTATGCACTGGATGCCACATCTGAGGGAAACATTTAGATTGCATGCTCGGGATGAGCTCACAAACAGCCTGCAAAGACTAGATTGTGCAGAATACACGTTGCAAAGGATCTGGAAGCTTGACATCAGCATGTGCCACAGATGAAGACAATGCACAAACATTTGATGCTTAGTTACTCACCATAGGATTAGTCGCAATGCATAGGTCCCATAGAAGACAAGCAACGCTACTGCATTTGAAGAGCCTGTGGCGAAGCTCTACGGAAACGGGCATTTTTTTGCACCAGAAACTTACTTATGAAATTAGTTTTAGGGGTACTGCAATGAAATTCTATAGTCGGTTACAAGTCAAGAAGGTAGGAGAAGCTCCTCCAGCAAGCGTGATGTGCCCGTTTCAAATCTCTCCGCAGTCGAAAGAAGAGTTCACTGGAAACGCTCCTTGTTTCCACTTCAATGGATTCCAACTTGTCTTCGATCCCACTTTTTAAGAAAGCAATCTTTGTATTCATTGGAGGGGGAACGGAGCCCCTGAAAGCAGCCTTTGTATATATCGGAGGGGAAGCTAATCCCCGAAAGCAGGGGTGGAAGCGGGCTATAGCCTTTTGTAGCAGGGCTGGGAGCAGCAAAAGTCCCACTTTGGAGCAGTTTTGGAGCAGTAAAAGGCTCGCTTTAGAGCAGCTCGGGAGCAGCAAAAGTAAGTTTTGTAGCCATAGAAGTAGGTTTTGGAGCAGGTCACGGAGGTCAAACAGGTGTCTAAAAGTGATTTGTTGTTGCTAAATGTGAAAATGTAGCAAAAATATATGCATGCACATCCCAGAATAATTTTCAAGCAACATACATACATATTTTTCTATTTCTATTGCATTGAAATATGGAATATTGGCAATTTATGCAAAGGAAAGGCTTTGAGAACCATTCCGGCAGCAGGCAGAGTCATGATAGACTTTATATGGGAGGCCCCCGACAATAAAAGCACAACTTGAGCCACGCCAGTACAAAATCGTCTATTTAATAGACCAATTGTAAACATGTATCCAGAAAACTAAACCACTGCAAGGTGTCAGATAAACTACCTTCGCTGACTACAGTTTTTGTTTAATAAAGAATACACATGTTCAATCACTGCTTAAAAAGCCCTATATCAAGTTTAGTAACAAAATACAAGGCTACTGACATTATTGCTGAGGTACCATGTTGCGAACAGTGCACAGTCACATTGCAGAGTATGCAGAAGCCATCACTGTCTGTTGAGCTTGGTCGACACCAAACAGAAATTGAATCCCCATTGCCGTCCTTCTTGGTCAGCACGTCCGCATTAAATTTGGTGCACCGTTCTGAAACAAGTGGAAAGCGCAAATATCAAAACATGACTGCAAATAAAATTATCAAGTATTTACTGTTGCACACTTGCATACCATACTACAATGTATATAGAGAAAATATTTGTTTTTTAATTTCTTTTCGTGGGAGGTGAATGCTGCCGAGCTGATTATGATGACTTGGGGAGTGATGCTGAGTTACATTGAGGTGCAGGATGGCATTATCCCCCCGGGTATCGGTGCCAGCTACGTTCGAACGAGACTGAAAATGAGATGTAGCTGATCAGGCGCTGATCCCTGTGGGGCAGGCTGCCTTCTTACGTGACAAAAAGCCCACCAGCTTCTCTCTCCCCAACCCCAACCCCCCCCGATACACCTATACCCGAAACTTGTACGAGCAGGAATCGGCAGCGCGGGAGTGTTGTACGGCATTTCTGATGTAACCCCCACTCCTCCACGCGAAAGGAAAGAAACAAAAAAAGTGTGTAGCACTGCCAATGAACCAACTCGCTTCAGATCGCGGGTATTGCTTTCGCCAGTGGTCTGACGGCGGGAGACAACACACGACAGCGTGCACATTCGCGCACACAATGATGGTTTTGGTTTCGTTTTGACAAGGCAAACTGAGCTCGAGAACGCATGTGCCTGTGCTCGCAATTCTTCACGGCTAAGCTTTCAAATATGGTACGCTACCAAATAACTGGTAAAACTAGTAAAGACTATTTATTTTTACTCATGTCGACGCATGTGCATGCACTCGCAAAGAAAAACAAACGAAACTAACATAGTACGCGTTTCTTAAAGGACACATGCAAAGAAAAAAAAACAGTTTTTTTAAACAGCTTAGATGGAAAAAGGATATTATAAAACGATTTTACAACGAAGAAAAAAAATTTTTAGAGCCGCTGGTCACGTGGTAGGCCCGCGCGCCGCCGCCCTGCGTCGCCGAGCCGTAAAGCGACGCCGCCGCCGCACGCTGAGCGTTGTGCGAACGCCGCTTCAACGCGTTTCTCCACGCCGCCGTCGCCGCCGCCGCACAAGTTCGTCTGGTTCGGGGCGCCGCCGCCGTCATCTGACCGGCGCACAGGTCTATCACGTCTGCTTGCGCTTTTTCAGGAGTTTCCTTTGGGCTCTAAAAGTTACTTATTCATCTTAGTTTTTTGTTATACTTCAAACAAAGATGAATAAGTTACTTTTAGAGGCCATAGGAAGCTTCCGAAAGAGCGCGAGCACCACGTGACAAATATGGGCCCGTCACGTGATAAATAAGGGCCACTTTTCCGCGGCGCCCGCGGGCGCCAACTACAAATTCGATAGCGCCGTAAATATAGCTCTAAAAATTTTTTTTCTTCGTTGTAAAATCGTTTTATGATATCCTTTTTCCATCTAAACTGTTTAAAAAAAAATGTTTTTTTTTTCCTTGCATGTGCGTCAAAATATGGTACGCTACCAAATAACAGGTAAAGCTAGTAAAGACCACTTACTATCTGCTTATGTTGATGGCCGAGGTAGCCCACCGGTGCCGAGGCACCAACTCCCACGATCACGGCAAATCGGGACCACGGGCAACTGCATGCGCGCTCCAACCGCGCCAACCGACTATGCCCGAAACCAAACCGATGTGTTCGTATATCAATCTCTTTGTAGTCAAAATCGACATCTCTCTCGATGAACTAAAATCGACGCCTCGCCCTGCGGTTACACGTGGTTCGGAGTGTTCGGAGCCCCAGTCGAGTTGATACGAGTCACCCGCACTGACGCCTAAATGGATGGATGGATAGATGTTACTGTCTATACTCTTTGTAGCGGGCGGTAGCTTGCGCTACCTAGCCTAAGTCTAAGAAAGAGAAACATTTGATTTCTCGCGCCCTTCTAAGCCAATTTTCTACCCCCTAACTAGTGCCACTAAATAAGCTACGCTTATTTAGTGGCACTACCCCTAACTATCACTAGAGCACTATATAGCTCCTTCGGAGCAGAGTAGCGTAATAGCGCAATCCTGAACGCCATCTCTTGGCGACTAGCGGCGAACGCCCGGAGGTTCCAACTAGCGCAATCCTGAACGCCATCTCTTGGCGACTAGCGGCGAACGCCCGGAGGTTCCAACGCCGGTCAGAAATGCATGGGGAACGTGAGAAAATCGTTGTTTCTTCAATATTGTGGAGATGTACGGAACGACAATAGTTTTTGACATAATAAAGGAACATTTTAGAATAATTTGCGCTGAGTTGTGTGCCAAATAAGGACGTAATTTTTTTTTTTTTTTAAATTGCATGAGCGGCATCATGCAGCAGACGACGCGGCGACGTCACAGCGTTCACGTGACCCGCTCCAGCCAACCCAAAAAGCCCATCTCCGCTGCGAGCAAGAATCGTCTGCTTCAAACACCATTGCCTTGGAAATTGCCTTCTCAAAATTTGCACACGCATCCGATATTATTAAAACTTTGATAAAGTGTTTAGTGCTTTACTAACTTCACGACAGACTAGTTTTGAAAAGTGTGAACTCGCCGTTTATTTTTTAATCAGCCGTGTTGCGTCGATCTCCATGTATTCTCCCATAGGGCGGGCCACCTCCTGGAACCCTGAGTACCACGTGACTCGCGCCGAGCTGCTCTGTCGGCCATGTTGTCGGCAAAACACGCGGATCAAAGGATTGCGCTACTCTGCTCCCTAGGAGCTATATAGTGCTCTAGTTCCAACTCCGGTCAGAAATGCATGGGGAACGTGAGAAAATCGTTGTTTCTTCAATATTGTGGAGATGTACGGAACGACAATAGTTTTTGAAATAATAAAGGAACATTTTAGAATAATTTGCGCTGAGTTGTGTGCCAAATAAGGACGTACTTTTTTTTTTTTTTTTAAATTGCATCAGCGGCATCATGCAGCAGACGACGCGGCGACGTCACAGCGTTCACGTGACCCGCTCCAGCCAACCCAAAAAGCCCATCTCCGCTGCGAGCAAGAATCGTCTGCTTCAAACGCCATTGCCTTGGAAATTGCCTTTTCAAAATTTGCACACGCATCCGATATTATTAAAACTTTGATAAAGTGTTTAGTGCTTTACTAACTTCACGACAGACTAGTTTTGAAAAGTGTGAACTCGCCGTTTATTTTTTAATCAGCCGTGTTGCGTCGATCTCTATGTATTCTCCCATAGGGCGGGCCGCCTCCTGGAACCCTGAGTACCACGTGACTCGCGCCGAGCTGCTCTGTCGGCCATGTTGTCGGCAAAACACGCGGATCAAAGGATTGCGCTACTCTGCTCCGTAGGAGCTATATAGTGCTCTAACTATCACCAGGTAGTGTGGGATATCACCAGGATGACCTTTGGGGGATTGGGCAAAAAAACTAAAAACATCACCCCCCGCCTCTTCCCCCTGGCGAGGGAGTCGCCAATTTTCCTCTGGTCAGACCACGGTGTAGGTCAGACCTTGTCGGACCTAGTCGGACCCACTGGGAGACAGGGTTGAGACTTTGGGCCGGAGCCACGCGGGAGGGAGTCCCAATTTTCCTCTGTCCCGCCTGTCCCCAGCTGTGCTAGTTAGTTGCCCATAGGGGTGTCGCGAACCGCCCGATGTTCGAATTCGACCAGGTTCGACTTTTTCGACCTTTTGGTGGAAAATTCGACGAACCTTGTATTGAGGTTCGACTCGTGTGCGCATGCGCGACAGGCTGGCCAGTTGGCTTCGGATTGGATGGTGATGGCTAAGGGATGAATTAAGGGCAGCGCTGATTGGTTATTTTAGTTAAACAGTGCAAAAACTTAAGTTATTAACTTCTTCTGTGATTAAAATTGGTTTCTTTTAATTGCAACTGTTTATAAAATAAAATAACCCTTTTCATAAAAAAAAATTCTCCAAACCTAGACATGCTTGTATCAAGGTCTGGCCACACTGTCCACAAAGTCGAACCGGTCGAATCTGGTGAAAAGTTCGAAGGTTCGTCGAACCGGTTCGACCCAGTCGAACCCCGAAAGTTCGACCTAAAATTCTGGTTCGACAAAAGTTCGCGACACCCCTAGTTGCCCAACATTTAATTTTCCCTAGATAATTTCCACCACATGGTGGCCAGTGGCCGACCGTTTTCCGCTCAATTAAAAAAAAAACACAAAAAAAAAACATGCTGAAATTGGCGTTTTGGAGTAGAGCACTATATAGCTCCTTCGGAGCAGAGTAGCGCAATCCTGAACGCCATCTCTTGGCGACTAGCAGCGAACGCCCGGAGGTTCCAACTCCGGTCAGAAATGCATGGGGAACGTGAGAAAATCGTTGTTTCTTCAATATTGTGGAGATGTACGTAACGACAATAGTTTTGGACATAATAAAGGAACATTTTAGAATAATTTGCGCTGAGTTGTGTGCCAAATAAGGACGTAATTTTTTAAAAAAATTGCATGAGCGGCATCATGCAGCAGACGACGCGGTGACGTCACAGCGTTCACGTGACCCGCTCCAGCCAACCCAAAAAGCCCATCTCCGCTGCGTGCAAGAATCGTCTGCTTCAAGCGCCATTGCCTTGGAAATTGCCTTCTCAAAATTTGCACACGCATCCGATATTATTAAAACTTTGATAAAGTGTTCAGTGCTTTACTAACTTCACGACAGACTAGTTTTGAAAAGTTTGAACTCGCCGTTTATTTTTTAATCAGCCGTGTTGCGTCGATCTCCATGTATTCTCCCATAGGGCGGGCCGCCTCCTGGAACCCTGAGTACCACGTGACTCGGCCGAGCTGCTCTGTCGGCCATGTTGTCGGCAAAACACGCGGATCAAAGGATTGCGCTACTCTGCTCCGTAGGAGCTATATAGTGCTCTATTTTGGAGCAGGCTGGCGCAGGGTGGCGCAGCGCTTCCACCCCTGCCGAAAGTCGTATTTGTTTCCATCGGAGGGGGAAAACTGTAATCTCCCTCTGGTGGCTTCCACAATGCTAAGTCAAAGTCGAAAGATAAAGCAAACGTGTACAGAAAGGCAAGACCCTCTTCGCGCGTTGGCCGCGACGTCACAGAAACGATGGGACGCTATTGGATGCGGAGGGATATACGAATCCCTTTCCTGTAACAGACTATATATAGCATCCATTCTGTATCTAAATGTCAACCAAGATTGCCAGATTGCACATCCTCATGCTGACAAGGATCTTCACATGCACACACAAACCATCACATTAGGCTTAGGTGGACATCAGGTCACAGGAAGTTCTCACTGGACCACCCTACATGTCACTGCACAAAATTGCACTCTGGGAACCCATAGGTTAGGAGCAGACCGCATGTGGATTTGGCTTCCCACCAATTCCCAAAATGCACATGGCATTACAAAGCAACATGGTGCTTTTGAGTTCTGGAAAAGGCCACTACCTTTCAATTGTAGTAGTGTCACTCTCAGAGCTCAAGCTTTCTACAATGCAGTTTATATATGCAGGCCGAAAACCATGGTTATTTTCCCACAAATCAAGCTATGCCAGGATGCATCCGCACAAGGACAAGAGGCAGGCGGTCCCATCGTCGAAAGACGGATCATTTTATTTGGTTGGAAGATGAACCAACACGAGGGAGTGGAAACAGAAGAATGTGATGAGCCTTGCAATGACTTGTCCCTTTCGGCATGTTGACGTGAACTGCAAGGAGAAAACCAAACCGCACAATCAGACACTCTAAGCCACAGCCACCTGGATGGCACAACGGACCCTTAACAAAAGCGGTGCAATCTATACTCTATTTCACCTTAATATGTACCGCAGGAAAGGCTAGGAGCGCCAGCTCCTTCGCACCTCGGCGGCACAAGCTCTCGTGCATTAAGGGCAGCTGCCAATGTTACGAGCTCGCGCTTCTAGCCTTCGCTGCAGTACAACATAAGGTGAAACGGAGTATAGTAGCGGCATTTGGGCACGCGCTCCGAGCAGGCATTGAACACAATGGCTATGTCAACATTCGGCGAGGACTGATCTAACCACAAACCGTATCCAAAGAATAGCCAACACCAGAGTTGCTTGATGGGGCTTATAAAAATGTATATATTTTGTTTGCCTTTTAAGTGTAACAGACTACAACACACTGCTAAACTGGAAAGCAGAGGGGCCAGGCTGCATCTGCTGAGCAGCCAAATGGACAAGTGGGCTTCGACAAAAGTTTATCTGCTCCGCTGGAAGGCAGCAGGAGTATTTCAAACTAAACAGACAGAACTCACATCTGCCTTGCAACTCCCCAACTGAAGAAGCAGAATACATTGTTTCCGTTTGCTTGAGCAAGAGAATCGCTTCTGTTTACACAACTGAGAGGCAGCACAATGAGAAGGCCCAGGGAACTAGAAAGCATGCCACAAGACAGACACAAGGGGAACACAAACAGCGTCATCACCGAGGATGGCAGAAGAGGCAAAACCCACCTACGAAAACTCCAGCGAGTAATGAGGACAATCCGCTAGAACCGCTCAGTCGGACTGCTCTCCTCCGGCGTCATCGGACCCAGTGTCTTTGTCGGCCTCAGACTTTCGGGGCCGCCCACGGCCGGGGGTCTTCTTGGGGCTGGCGGCAGTCTTGGCAGCGGCCTGTGTGGGACATTTGCAAGAACCTCGTGTTAAGATGACCAGTACCATGCCCATTCATATAACTGACTGCTCATAACAAATTAAAAACAGCTGCAAAAAAAAAAAAAAAAAGGGCAGGCAAAGATTTGCATTTTGTGCTCCTTCCCCATGTCTTTCAGCCCTTGACAGCATTTCGATTTATGGCAAGAGAGCTGTTAGCATACACTAACTTGCATCTGCTACAGATTATGCAGAGGCAATCAGAAAGCACATTGGACATTCCTATAAACGAAGACTTGTAACAACGAAAAACAGCTGCGCGCTATTATTAAGTCACAAGGATAAGATGAATGTGACAAGGATGAAGAGGACGAAATATCTCATGTCTGGTCTGCATCCTTGTCCTCCCCCAAAACATCTTTTCTGCCAAGTCACAAAACTTAAAAAATAGTCAGAGTGCAGGCGAGCTGGTGTAAGTTGAACATGATTGTAAACCTGAGACTGGGGCAGAAAAAGAACACAACAGAAGGTAGAAAAAGAGGAGGCAACGTCTTGAGACGTTGCCTCCTCTTTTTCTACCTTCTTGTGGTGCTCTCTTTCTGCCCCAGTCTCAGGTTTACAATCATGTTCACAAAACTTGTTAACGAAAAAACCCCCCCTGCAAACTCTGGTTATTGAAATAAAATAAAAAAGCAATAAACCTTCTTTCCCCTTTTGCTGCTGCCCTTAGGGCGACCACGTCCCCTCTTTGCTTTCGGCTCATCGTTGGAGGGTTCCTGTCACGACGAAAATAAAGATTATGTCACAACGTGGAAAGCACTAGACCCAAACGCTGAACAACGAAAATAAACATCTTATATTATTCTCTTACATCTTAATATAGTAGTGTGCGAGCAGTCTAAGAACAAAATGAAAGCCTTGTCAGCGAGGGTTGTCACGAGACCGCGATTAGGCCTAGCAAAATTAATCTTCCCGCCATGAAGTAGGCCGCCATTTTGATCGCGCCACCTGCCAGACGGATACTTCAAGGCGGTGGAGAAAGATCACCGATATCAAAGACTGCGAATTTCTTTCTTTTCAGATTCTTTTTTTAAGAAGAGTATTGGTTTTTGTAAACCCGCAGCGGCAACCAGTTGGATGACCGTTGAGCAAACGGCGCAAGACAAAGGCTTTTGTTCCCACGTTTGCAGGCCCGTTCAAGTTACATCTACGGGGATCTAATAACAGACCAAAGGGCCAACGCAGAGTAAAATACCGAGCGAAGACACGATCCGCATTCTGTTTGTTTTCCACCACCAGATCGCCGAAAGATAAAAAAAAGTTCGCGAGGTAACAATGGACAATAAATACAAGATGAGCCCTCCTCTCGATCTAGGGAGCCAATGAGCGCGCAGTATATCGATTACGTTTTGCCGCCAAAGTGAAAATTCAATATGGCGCGCGTACCAAATGCAATAAAGGGGCAAAATTATGCAAAATATCGACGCCCGACATTGCAGTCATTGGGAACGTCGAAAAAGCAAGCATGCCGGCACTTCAACGTGGACCACCAGTGCAACGCGACGTAAGCGACGAAAAAAAAAGTTCACCTCCTTGGCGCGCTTTTCGCCGCCCTCAGACTTCTTCGGCCTGCCGCGGCTCTTCTTTTCCACAGCTCCGTCGTTGTCAGCCATTTCGGAAAATCTGCAAAAATTGCGCCGATTTATTTAACGCCGACCAGCCAAACACCGAGAAAATCGGACGCTCTCTAGACGGAGTACCGACGCAGACAAAAAATATTTGCGGCGGCCACCATTGACGTCCGGCCTCCCCAGTTGAGCCGAGAGGCCAACTCGGTCGATTTTTAGCGACTCGCGAGAATTTTTTCCCGAAACCGTGCTGGCCGTGAAGACGGTTCACACATTGGACCGATTTTACGAGCAATAAACGTTAGCCCCCGTCAACGGTAAAGCCGAGAAATAAATTTGTTCTTTGGCGACCGCTCATGGCGGCTGAAAAATACGTCGCGAAAATTTAGGCTTAGGTGCCCGGCAAGCCGGTAGCGCCGCTCCAAAAACTGCGCGCGATCTCGAACCGCCAATTTTAGGAGATGCGTCGCGAAATTAAGGTAATTTTTACACCTTTGCGATATTAAATCCAAAATCCCCGACTCGAGATAAGATTCGAGAAATGTCTACTGACGCGAATCTGCAAAGAGACGTCTCTTACGTGCACGCAGCTCCGATGCCAAGGATGAACTGAAGGGATGCTGCGCTTGCCTTCACAAAGTAAACGAAGGAGAGGGGGGAGGCGAGCAGAAAAACCGCGCTTCTGTCCAACGGTCACCAGAGGTTTTTTAGGAGTAAGAAAAGGCCGAAATTATTTTATTAATTTTTCGCATTTTTAAATAAGCTCGGAAAAAAATAGCAGGGGCTTCGGCGAAGCCGGGAAAATCTGAGGCGTCGTTAAAACCGTTCCGGCGGCGCCTACGCTCCCCTTGTGTTGTTGACGAGAGTATTGCCAAGTTTACTTCTGCTTTGTAATTTTATGCTTCTTATCTTTTGTTTGGAAACAGTTCGTTGTGGGTGAATGAACCTGTACTGTGATGCAGTACTCGCACTCGCACTGGAATAAAATTGGTTAATCGCGCTCGGTTGTTATGGTGCGATGAATTTAGTCATCTCTGTCGTGGCATGTAGCTTCGAACCCTTCCAGCGAATCCGAAAGCTGTGGCTGCGGGTGCTGACCCGACCGATGATAATGAAAACGGAAGGACGACATGCCTTTCAGGATAATTATTCGTGTGCTGCAACGTTACAAACATGTTCTCCGCTCAAAAGTAACAGAAGGCCACACAAACCGATCGTCAGTTAAAAAATAACAAAGGTGGGCGCCGGAGGCATTTCGACCACGAACCGGTATGAACCGGTACTAACCGGTAGCAGCAAACTCGTGCATCAAATGTCGTTTTTTTTTTTTTTCTTTTTTTTTTTTTTTTGCGCGCGCGCGTCAGACAGGGATGCGTTTCAGCACACCAAGAGTCGGGCATTTAAATCGGATTTCCCATAAGCAAGTAAATTAAAGAGCGTGCTTTCTATTTATATATATATATATATATATTTTGATGCACCTTCAACTGATAACTGCACCACCGCACGAGCTCGATACTTTGAAGCGTTCTTCAGCAGAACGAGCAGTCGCGCTAGAAATGCACGCCTCCAAAGCCTCCAAGCCAGGAGCGCGGTTTAGCTTGCGCTTGTAGCTTTGGCTGCAGTCTCAGCTTAAAATATAGCAAAAATATAACTGAGACTGCAGAATGAGCACTTGTCACGTACTACTTTTTTTGTACCTGTACCGGGTGCGTGTTCGTGAGAAATCCGTGAGAAAAATAAACTAGACATCGCGGAGAGCTGTCAGAACGTAGCCTCAGCCGTTCGAACAAGATGCTAAAGTTTCAGCACCAGCCGTTATCTTATTCAAAAGTTATAAGTGATCTTTTTGAAAATTTCAATGAAAAAACGGTCGCCGACGGAGCTCTGAAACCGAAAATGTGCCCCCCAAAAAATTACTTACCGTAAAATTTGCGAGCAAGCGCCCCCCCACCCCCCCCCCCCCCCCCCCCGCACGCAAGTCAAAATTACCTGCAAAGTGTGTGTGTGTGTGTGTGTGTGTGTGGGGGGGGGGGGGGGGGGGGGGGGCTACGCATCCCGGAACTGTACCGGAACGGCACCAAAATTCAAGATGGCGACGACAAAATGTTTCCGCCAGAAAAAGAAAAAAAAAGCGCAGTGCACACAGATTTAATATTTTATTTATCTCTGAGAACATAGACTTTATGAGGCCAAAAATTTGTCACTGCTATGTTAATCACTTTCAAAACCACCCCAGAGTCGGCCGCAAGAAAAAGTTCGCAGCATTCCGCGATGTTTCCCAACTGCATGCCGTTGGCTATTTTGACAGCCTCTTCAGAAAGAAGCCGGTTGCTAATGGCTCATTCTCTACTTCTCTCGCGCTCCAGGTATTAAAGAGCGCGTCGTCCACGTATTCACTGAACACCGGCGTACCGTTACTTAGCTTTCGTCGAACTTTGGCTTTCCCATAGTTTGACTGTAGCAAATTGTCAGAAGTTTTGTCCCATTCCCGTATCCGGTCGAGCTTGATGTGTCGAGACGTCTGGTGTACGCCTTTTCCGTTTTCACAATGCCATTGGACGACCTCGATTTTCTTTGCCGCTGTGTAAGAACGCATAGAAGTCCCGACACCCCCAAAACAAAGCGACAGTCAGTGGCGCGTATTGACCGGGCTGATCCAACACGCTGATCGGGCTGCAAAGTAGGATTGGATTGGCTTGGATTCTTGAACTGAACTTTGCAGGCCAGTGTTGCCTGGGCGCGGTCAGCGCGGTGCGTGATACGGGTGCGGAGCGGAGAGGGGGCGCTTTGGGAGGGGAGGGGGGGGGGGGGGGGGGGCTCTTGCTCGGGTGGGGGCGCTTGCTCGGAATTTTACGGTATAACTTTTGAATGAGATAACGGTTCCTGCTGAAAGTTTGGCATCTTGCTCGAACGGCTGGGGTTACTCCTTCGGAGCAGAGGATGGATGGATGGATGGATGAATACGGCTGAGCCCTTTGGATCGGGCGGTAGCTTACGCCACCTAGCCATTTTGTCTTACCCTTTAAGCTTAGAATATTTAAATGTGAAAACTATATTCACTCCGTACTGAAAAGAAAGTGAGGCTATAATCCCCCTTGCCATCAGTTAATAAGAAAATGCCTAGTTTTCTCTCGCTTTCTGCCACCATTCACTTAATCTTTGCTTGGTAATCTCTACTGTCTTGAAATCCACTTTTCCTACGCTGTCTCTAAAACCCAATGACCTTATTAAATCTATGTTGTCTTCGGTATGCATAAGGTGAAGCCCTTTACAGTAGAGTATCAAGTGCTCAGCCGTCTCGTCCTCCTCTCCACAAGCAGCGCACACTGTGTCCATTTCCTGGTACTTCGCTCTGTATGTTCTGGTTCGCAAAACACCTGTCCTTGCCTCAAACAACAATGAGCTTCCCCTAGAATTGTCATAAATGCTTTCTTTGGCAATAACTGTTTTGTTTAATCTATAGCCTTCCAGAGCCTTCTTTGTCTGCATTCCCTCTAGCCACCGATCTCTTTCTGTGGCCTTAACTTTCTTCTTAAGGGGAGACACTATCTTGAATTGCACCTTTTTTTCCAAAAAATGCATATTCAGAACTGCAGAGTTTTGGCGTGTATGGATAACAAGGAACACTCTCACAAAGTCTTGTCAATGTGCACGGACAAACAATGTCAAAAATAATTATTCTTTATATGTTGGTGAGGTGTGCTGCACTGCGTAGCACTCGTCATCCACAAGTGAAAATAGCTGAAAGCAATGTCAGTGTATCAGAAGAAGTTTGAGGAAGACATCACCTACACTGCTGGAAAGAATTTTTGACATTTAAGACGCAAAAAGAAATTTTTAGAACGTCATCTTGAAACTTCAAGTGCATTTATCTCAGCTTCACTTTTGGCAGCAAATCCCACCTTAATAAAACTATCGTTTCAGTATGAAACTACCGAGAGACTTAATATTTGCAGATTATATTCCTAAATGTTATCGAGCCGGTTACTATGAACTTAAATTTCGCATTTTCATGTTCCTTTATTTTGAAAAATTGTAACTTGCAAAACTTGGCAAATGTAAAAAAAAAAAAAAAAACTTTGATAAGTTGTTTTTATTTGAAAAATGCATATTTTCTGGAATTTCTTTTCATAGTAACCGGTAACAAGTATTCCAGTATGCATTCCACCAAAGAAATATGTGGTGATCAACAGCATTTCTCAACGATAGATTCATTGAGCAGATTCCATATAAAGCTACCTTCTGGGGGTATAGTACCTCATAAAATTGGTTCACAGGGCTGAAACTTTGCATGTCCTCCTTCTATATGGCTACAAACACCACCTGCAAATTTTACGCCGATTGAGTGAGCAGTTCAAAAGAAGACATGCCCAGGTAGTGTCCTCCCTTAACTGAGACCTGTGCTTTCGTAACCCCACTATAGCCTAAAAACTTTCCTCTTAATTTCCTAGTGCGCTGTCTCCATTTTGTGTCTATACTCCTCATGTATAAATAGCTGAAAACCTTTCGTGCCCATTGCTCCCCTCCCATTTGCCTCAACCGATCCTCAAATTCTATCTTGCTCACAGCTTCCCTGCCCTCAAATGACGCCCATCCCATGTCTTCTTGTACTCCCTGGTTTGGTGTTTTGCAATGTGCCCCCAAAGCCAGCCTACCTACTCCACGCTGTTTTATTTCTAGTCTTGCATGCACTTCGGATTTCATGCAGAGTAGCGCAATCTAGAACGCCATCTCTCGGCGACTAGCGGCGGACACCCGGGGGTTCCAACTCCGATTAGAAATGCATGGGGAACGTGAGAAAACCGTTGTTTCTTCAATATTGTGGGGATGTACGGAACGTCAATAGTTTTTGACATAATAAGGAACATTTTAGAATAATTTGCGCTAAGTTGCGTGCCATGTAAGGACGTAATTTGTTTTTAAAAATTGCCTGAGCGGCATCATGCAGCAGACGACGCGGCGACGTCACGGCGACGTCGCACCGTCCACGTGACCCGCTCCGGCCAACCCAGAAAGTCCATCTCCGCTGCCTACAAAAATTGTCTGCTTCAAACGCCATTGCCTTGGAAATTGCCTTCTCAAAATTTTCACACGCATCCGATATTATGAAAACTTTGATAAAGTGTTTAGTGCTTTACCAACTTCACGATAGACTAGTTTCAAAAAGTGTGAACTTGGCGTTTATTTTTTAATCAGCCGTGTTGAGTTGATCTCCATGTATTCTCCCATAGGGCGGGCCGCCTCCTGGAACCCTGAGTACCACGTGACTCGCGCCGCGCTGCTCTGTCGGCCATGTTGTCGGCGAAACACGCGGATCAAAGGATTGCGATACTCTGCTCCGTAGGAGCTATATAGTGCTCTAGTTCTGACCGACGTTACTATAGTTGGGAAACTGCCATAGAGCCTGCTTTAAAAAAGTGGCTCCGATCCGTACTCGAATATCGAGCTAATGGCGATCGCAACGCCGTCATTTCTCTTGCAGCGTCCACTCTGGGAACTGCACGGCTGCACGTAGAGTCGGGCAAGGGCCGGTGGCGCCATCTCGCAGGGCCATATCGCAGTAGCTATGTAAAGCAACTTTCAGGTTTCAACTCATCGCTAAAGGGTGGCGCTGTTATCGTATTTAGCTCGGTCTCTGTGGAAGCCAGCGGCCCAGGTTTCGAGGGTGAGTTTCCCAACTGAGGGTTATAGTAACGTTGGTTCTGACGGAGTTCCGAGCTTTCCGCGATGTCTAGTTCGGTGCGAAAAGCTCAAGTAACACGAGCATATCTATCAAAACACCGTGATCAAACTTTTTGAAACGTGCAAAATTACCGAAATTCCTAGCTCTCAAGATTTTGGGCTTGCAATTTGTAAATATATTTTACATTCTAGCGCAATCTATTTTTTTTCCCCATTGAGAAATTTGATAGTTCAATTATGGCAATGCTTGCAAAAAAAAATAATTGGAACCTCTGTTTTGACTTCGTGAATTATCAGTGCTTTGACTTTACATCCTCATATACACATTCCTACTATTTGTTTTAAACATTTATAAAATGCGTTTTAATTATTTTTTTTCGAAGAAAGTTAAATAAAACAACTTTTTTACGTTTCTTTAATACCCTCCTCCCCCCCCTCCAAAAAAAAAAAAAAAAGAAAATTTTGGTTATGTTATTGCTCCAGACTAGAGTCCCCAAATGTCCCTCTGATTCCTCTACCTCAGACTACAAATATATTATCAACAATTCATGTGCCACTGGTACAGAGCGCGACACTGTTAGCGCGAACAAGCGATCGCCAGTTTTTCCAGTTTTTCTCTTTGAAGCCGAGGGTTATCATCCAAGTTATTATTGCTACGGAAAGAGCTCATTTAGTTCTATAATGTAAGCGATAACATTTCATGCTCGCTAATACTATTTAGAAGTAAAATGCAAAAATGCATCGATGTCGTGTTCGCGCTAACAGTGTCGCGGTGTGTACATTCAAATGAGCAATTCGTAAAGCTTGTAGCAGGGCGCTTTGCAAGAAAAATTAGCTGCGCCTTTTGCACCGTAAGCTCTTGGCGAAACTAATATCCGGCATTGTCGTTGAACACACATCATATATTCTTTTTTTATGCAAACAAACAAAAGTATCCTGAAAACAGTACAAGTCCGTACAGCTCGCCGACGAGCCGTCGGCTCTCTTATCACAAAATCACGACGGTGCCGTAGTTGCTGTTTTCACGGTCCCGTCGTTGCTGGCATTGTTCTTGTAGTTGTGCTTCGGTAGGGGTAGGGTGGCCATACTCTCGTAGAATCCCTCCTTGTTGCAAGTGTGAGGAACCACGATGTTGATGGACGGTACGGTCACCCTGCCAAAGTGGAAGTCCCGATTTCGCTGCACACAAAGAGGCGGGAAACAGTTACCTTCGTAGCCCACAACAAGGTGAAAACGGCAGGGGGGAGGTTTGGTTGTCGCCCCCCAAGCGCGAGCTACCTGCCGATCGACAACTGCTCAGCGTCTCGCTCACCTCGAGCGCATGTGCGGAGCAAAGTACAGCAGAAGGCATGGAGCGCGTGCCGGAGGCCAGGAGTTCGAGGAACACGCGTATTCGTTCTCGCTCTACTGGTGACTAGAGTATGTGCATTATTCTTTACGGCGGCCGTAGACTTCTGCATCGCTTTACTGTCCCAATGTCGAGACTGGTGGAGGTTCCTCAGATTTCGGTCGAGCCAAATGGGAATTGTGTTGCGCATTCATTTCGACGGCGGGAAGTCGATCGGCCCCGACGAGCGTCCGGTGCCTACCACTGTAGACGAGAAATTTAGCCAGACAGGGATTCTTTAAGATCCAAAAGTTTCGAGAACTTCCATTTGAGGGGATGCCCTTGGCAAAGCAAGTGCCGAAGGGCAAGGATGGTACATGCGGGGGGAGGGGGGGAGGGCCACCTGCCTTGAGGATGTTGCTGGCGTCGAAGGAGATGCGAGGGTTGCGGGCGGGCGGCTCTGCCGTGTTCTCGGTGGCGAAGCGCACCTCCCGGAACTTGGTGTTCATGAGGGTGATGTGCAGCTTGACGTTGTGCGGCTGCTCCAGCATCAGCCCCGACTGCGCAAAGCGCCGGGCCACCTGATCCACCAGTTGCTGCAGCCTGCACGTCCACCACCGGTACCGCATGAGGAGGGTTTTCCGACAGAACATCTCGTGTCACTCCGCCTGTGTGCTAGCTTTGGCGGTGCTTAAATTTCTTTCACACTTAGCCACATGAGGAGATGCTCCGACGGATCATGTTGGAAATGTGCAGCGCACCCCGCCGTCTTACGTTACGGCAATCCGCAGTATGGCACGAGAAAGAGTATCATATTTTCTGGACTATGCACCCGGTGCATAGTCCACAGGGCCAAATTTCGGCAGAAACCCTTAGATAGTAGATCTACCCTCGAGCGGCGCAAGCCAGGAGAGTTTTTCACATCCCTATGGGATTTTGCCCAAGCAGCGGCATCCACCTACAGATCAACCTAACCCCTTCAACCCCAATCACTTCTTCCCCAAACCAGCTAAGATACCATCCTTCACTGAAATAAAATTGATTGATTGATTCATTCACTCCTTCAACAGTCCGCATCTGGTAAAGTCCATGCCCATGCATAGTCCGGACTCGGCCCATAGTCCCCCGAGGCATAGTCCACGTGTAGATAATTTCCACACACAGCACCTTGCAGTGATGTGATTGGCCTAAGCCATTTTGGCGCACGTTTCGGAGCAACCAAAACATTGTTTTGGAGCAGCAAATGTGGCCTTTGGCGCAACAAAACCAGTGTTTTGGAGCAGCAAAAGAGGCTTTTGGAGCAGCCAAGACAGTGTTTCGGAGCAGCAAAAGTGGATCTTGGAGCAGATATTCTTAGGAAAATAAAAAAATATTTGTGTTAAGTGCTCTACAAACGAAGGGCACTTTCTGTTGTGTTGTGTTCTGATGTGACGAGTTGTGACAGAACTCGCTGCTTCGGTTTTTACTGCTCAGACATCCCACAAGTGTACAGTGCTGTAGGCATTACCAAGCAATTTCGAAAAACCGCTTGCCACCGTTTTACTAGATCCCGACGTGCCAGATTTTCGTCAAAAGTAAGCAAACGTAAAACAATAAATTGCAAGCGTTCCAGCTGGTGCCTCAGTCACGCAATCATGTTCGCATGCACGTGAGGCCAACTTCGGCAGGCTTTCTCTGTTGGGCATGCTTCGTCGCGCGAGCTCAGACAATGGCTGTTCGATCAAAACATGCCCCTCAGCTCCGTTGCTAACTTATTCCCAAAATTGCACACAAAATGCAACTTTCGAGCGTGCAACAAAAACAGTCCAGTGGCGCGTGCTTGCCAGGCCGGCAAACAAGGTACAAGCTAAACACACAAAAAATAAACAACCTGAATGCATCGATGCAAGACATTGCGAGCCAGCCTCAAAAAGTTCTTGGAGCGCTTTGTGCAACGACTGAACTCGAGACAAACAAGCGCACTGTGCGGGATCAGCGTGCATACATTGCCCTCTTTGTTTTAGCTCATTTCTCTTCACTAATTTTCGTTCGCGGAATATTTTTCACGTACCGGGGTCCCTCTCGAAAGAAAGCCTACCAAGAGAAAGCTAAGTAATCAATACTTCGACACAGCAGACTGAGTTAAAGAGGGATTCTTGTAGTAGCGTATGATTTAATTACCGTAAAATTCCGAGCGAACGCCCACCCAAAATGAAGAGATAAATGGTGAAAAACATGGGGTGGGCTATCTTTGGGGATGCCCCAGCAAAATTTTATCAGAAATAATGATAAGAACCGGGGCACCCGCTACAAACCGCGTGACGCGGGAACTGATACTGCAGATCACGGACACGGCGAATTCGCGTTTCACGATTCGATAAACACGCCGGAATTCACTACGAACTCCTGTGTGACGGGAAAGGATACCGCAGGTTGCAGACGCAGCAGATTCGCGCGTTTCACAGCGCGATGGACCCGCGGAAACCCGCCGAGAACTCGCATCTCACGGGAACGGATACCGCGGAAACCGATATTGCGTGCGCAGATCGCGGACGAAAACGCGGGAATCCACTGCAAACCCGCATGTCACGGAAACGAATCAAGCAGATCACGGCCGCAGCAGAATCGCATTTCACGACGCAATAATACACGCGGAACAACTCGCGCGTGTTACAGCTAGGAATCTATATCGCGGGCAAAAAAACGGGAATCCGCTAAAAACTCGGGAACGGATAGCGCAGATCGCAAACGCAGCAGATTTGCATTTCACGCATTTCACGCGCGCAGATCGCAGACAAAAACGCGGGACCGCAGATCGCGCCGTTGACACGCGATTCCCGTCGGACATCGCGTGACGTCCGGCGGGAATCGGGGGGAGGGCGATGTATCGGAATACCGTTCCCAACAGATGTTGGACAAAAAGAGGGGGGTGGGCGATCCTTCAAACGTGGGCGTTCGCTCGGAATTTTACGGTAAACAAGAACAGGAATGTTGATGAACATGCGGCGGTACTTAGTTTCATTTTAGAAAGTACCATATCTGCAGTGATGTGGGAACGGCAACTTTCGACGTCGCGAGACCACGGTGACTGAAAGGCAGTGACTTAATATAGTTTTCCCACGGCCGTTGCTTCAGCTCACAAAGTAACTCCTGCCGCGCAAAAACGTGGTTTCGTTTCACAGCATGACGGCATGGCTGGTACCCGGCACGCTAGCGTCGGAGCGTCTGCACGCATCCGCGTCTATCGCTGAAAATATAAAAAAAAAAGAGACGAGAGACGAGACCCACCAGACGAGAGCGCGAAACGCGAGACGCCGGGAAAACCATGTAAGACCGGGTGGACAATTGATGCACGGTACTTTGTGTCAGGCGGCCGCTTGCGCCACATAACACACGCCTGCTCAATTAAAGTACTCAGTTTAGTTTCGGTTTTGAAAGGCGACCTAAATTTGTCCTTTGGCGCAGGCTTGGCGCAGATTACCCATATTTTGGCGAAGTGTAGCAGGATGTAGCAGGGTTAGCCCCTTGGCGCAGTTTGGCGCAATTGGCGCAGCAATCACATCACTGACCTTGAGAAATTCCTCTATATTAGTGCAAGACGCTCATTTCACACAGAAATATCATTAACATATCCTGTCAGGCACAAGCTCTGCCACACCTCGTCATCTATAGCATTTAAAGCCCGACGTTTATAGCCCGACACATAGCATTTTATAGCGTTTGTAGTTCGGCAGTTATAGTCCGATACAACGCGGGCGTCGGCGGTCAGCATTCAACGTCAGAAACGCCAGGTTGGATACGCCACACCGGTCGAATATTCGACCCCTTTGTAGTCCAACTTGCTCGACGTCGCAACCGGTGCACGAGCATGCGCAGAACGTTCTGCTACAGGCGCGCCCACTGTCATCAACTTCGTGAGGCTACGATGGATGGATGGATATGGCTGTCAGCCGACGTGACGTCGCAACGCCGCGGGCACACGCGTTACGTCGGACTGTGAATGCACCTTAGACAATATTGAGAAAACAAAGCTTTTTATAGCTCCCCCCTGCAGATAGTCCACACCACGTAAAATTTCAGTGTTTAGACATGCATGGTCTAGAAAATATGCTGCCCACAAAAAGACGCAGCAGTTCATGTTAGTTTAGCATTTCGCTATTTTAAAATGTAAGGAAGGCGGAACAACAACAGACAACAGAACGGGGTATGTATATGCAGATCCCGTTTTCTTATCGTTGCTGCCTGTTCTCTTCGTTCCGTTCTCTCTTTGTTCCGAACCTGCAGCGGTAAGAAAGAAGGGATTGTGCCATGTTGTGCAACAATGTGGTCATCCTGGCACTATCACAAGCAGACTTCAGCAACAGCGCTAACGCCCTCGGCATCAACTTTCCTGAGCAACGTTGTCAAGGCTAGCGTAGCTAGCCCTGACAACGTATCATTCACTCGCATATCATTTACACGCAGCATCATGCGAAGCAGACGGCCCAACAAAACCACGCGCTCGCGCAAGCGGTTGCGGAAAATATGCCAGCCTCGTCGACGTCTCGCAAGAAAGCAGACGCCGAATATACAGTCATAGCCGAAAGCAGCACGCCACAACGCGACCTCCCAATGTTGATTGCTACCATCATTGACCCTAAGGGCTCGTTCACACAGCTGCACCGACTGCATTGCACTGCGTTGAGAAGCAAAGCACCTCCCCATTGGTTCGTCGTAAGGGTCGCCATGGCAACAGAACGATGCAACCAGTCTTAACGCAGTCAAACGCAAATGCGTGAACGAGCCTTAACCTGCTCCGAAATGCTATCCCTCATCATTATTTCTTAATAATCCATGACCTGTTTGTTAATTTTGTTGTTATACTACTATTATTGTTAATTTAATTGCTATAGTTTTACTCCCCATCTCTTTGGGTGCTGAGTGCATGTACAATAAATAAATAAATAAATAACTAGGTGCAAAGTGTTTATCTCTCCCGCCCAGATGCCCTGGTCTTTGTACCACAGGCCCGGGGGTGACATTCACAACATCGCATCCGAAAACGAATCCACGCGACTCACTTGTCGTTAGGCCGGTTGTTGCTGTCGAAGGTGGTCACCTTGGCGTACAGTACGTCCACCTCGGTGGCATCGTCGTTCATGAACTCGAGTCCGCTCACGCGCACATAGAGCGACTGGCCATCTAAAATCTCCCTGCGAAGAAACGGCAAACACGATTTTACAAGTTGCTCGTGGGCAAGCCCGGTGGAACAGCCGCGACTCCGTCCGCAAATTCAAAAGTATGAGGGGCGTTCATAAAGCTCATATTATCGGCACACAAAATCGTAAAAAACGGAACAAAACAGGCATCAGCATGAGCGCGCCTCCCTCTAGTTTCCGCACAGTATAAACACCGCATGCTATAGTAGCACGGGAAGCCACTAGGGAGTCTAAACAAGAATGGCACCGCCCGTCGCTGCCAAGCACATGCAGTGATCCGTTTTCTCTATTTGAAAGGAAGCAATGCCAAGGAGATTTATTCCAAGCTGGTAGCGGTGTTCGGGGAATCCGCCCCAGTTTATGACACTTTCGTTAAATGGCGGAGAGGCTTCCAGTGTGGCCAAATAAGAGAAAAGCATTTCAAGGACGCCGACCAAGTGATTGCTGAAGTGGAGCGATTTCTGAACACTCAAAATGAGTTTTATAACAATGGCCTCCGGCATATGATGCATCTCTAAAAAAGTGGGTAACTTTTGGTGGCGAACATGTAGAGAAAGTCTCAACTCCTACTCGAGTTTGATTGCTGAATCTCTATTCCTTCGTGACAATAACACAAACTTTATGAACGCCCCTCGTATACGCGTGCATAAAATCGTGAATGGTGTGCGACAAACTAAATGTTGATTGAAGAGACTCTGAGGTGTCGAAAACACGACTGGTTTGAAACGTTCAGTTGTGAATGAGAGCTTGTTTGTCGTGTCTTTATAATGAGGAGACTCAACTTTTCACCACACTACTAAGTAATCCTGTAGGCGCGTAACATTAAATTATTGAATGGGTGGTTCTCCTCGCCCGTAGGATGCATCACTATGGTTCCTCTCCAAATGGCATGTTCACTGCACTTGTACTTTTTTTCTGTCGATTTTCCGCCTATAGTCTAGCTCAGTGGTTCCAACCGCTGATGGTCCCCTTCTGGATCAGCAGATGTGATGGGGGAGGGCCGTACACAAAAAATTTCTTTGGGGGGGGGGGGGGGGGTTTCTGGAGCACGGTGGCCATCTTGAATAGCCATTTTTTGTATTTACTTTTTTTAAAAACAGAAGCATGGGATTGGCCTATAATTAACAATAGCGAGCAACAAAATGTTTCACATGCATCATCGCAGCGGGAGTGAATTGTTTCAGAGCTTACTTTCAGCTTACGACAAAATTTATTTATTTGCCCAAACTCCGCCCCAGTAAACATGAAGTGGGTGAGAGGGAACCGCGGTGTAAGAGAATAAGAAAAATATATACTTGACCCAGCTCCCTAACCGCAGCCCCGCGCATCCTCCACAGGGTCTGGTGACACTCGGAACGAATCTTCGTAATTCTCTTTCCATCCTCTTTTCACCGCGCGAAACACCCCATACCCCCGGCAGGCCCCCCAAAGCCCCTCAGGCGTGACACGCTCGCGGTGTTCTGGGAAGTTGGACTAACGAACGGAGAACCGATACAAGCTTCCCTCAAACGTACGTGTTTATTGCTCGAGCGAACATTTCCTATGTGTCACCTTATAATGGACCGCAGAGGGCGCTACGAGCCATCCCAGCCAATCCAGCTATGAGAGTCGCCTTACCCTCTGTGGTGTGCTATGCGAAGCTCAAGGTCATGTGATTCTCTCTCAACCCTCGATTGGCGAAGACGGTCTCTAGCATCCGCTACGGTCCACTGTGCGGTGGAACGAAGCGTGGTATGGGGATGGGGAAGCGAGGCGCCCGGGGATCTTCTGCCGAGGGGGATGGCACCCAGGCACTTGGATGAGGGGAAAACAGGAGGGCGCTATCGGAGTGGTTCCGAAAAGACCGGTCGTGGCCGGGTGCATTGCGGTTTTCGGGGTGCGACGAAGATACGCTGGAATTCACGCGCCTCTGGTTAGCAGTAATAGTAAGGAGTGCTGCGTTGTATATACAGGCACACGTGCACCCCTAACAGCATCGCTGGACCTCCAGCAGTCCCCCACTGGGTCTCCCGATCCAGTGACTTTAGCGAAATCGAGGCCACCCCGGGCCTCTTTTAAAATGCGCCCCATCGCTCCTCCCTTCCCCAGCCGACAGTGAAAGGGGCAAGGAGGAGGGGGGGGGGGGGTTCGAATCCCGAAACCCTCCCCCTTACGGCCCTGCGGGGATCCCATCCACTGGGGTAAAGGGGGTTACTAGATGCTTACAATGTAGGGGTGGGCGAATATTCGAAATTTCGAATACGAATCGAATATTATACATTTGATATTCGTATTCGATTCGTAAACTAAGCGTTTGGTATTTTTCGACTATTCGTCGTAACACGAATATTCGAAATTAATCGAATATTCAAGAATGTATTCGCAAGCGTGTGTAAGTTTTGCTTTCGGTTTCAGTTTCGGTAAGCGAGGCCCAATGGTAGCGACATAGCTGCATGGCGGCTTCAACCTAAACTGGTGGCATCGGTGTCGGTAGTGGTAATCTGCGAGTTTCTGTTCCCTTGTAACTCCTGACTATGCGGAGGGCAAGTTCGTCTGCTTCTCGCGCAGGGGGTACCGGTGACGTCAGAACGCCGTGCCCTGATTGGCTGATCGCGGCCCCCCTATCTGAGCGTCGTCTGCTCCTTTGCAACGTCGTCTGCGTCTGTCTTACCTTTCCTGCGACTTTCGGAAGTGCAGAGGCCAGATTCACAAAACCATGTTACGCCGAAAGAGTGCGTAAGACAAAACGTGAGAACAAATTCGTATTCACGAAACGAAATTATCGTAAGTTTTGCTCAGGTTACGCCGGAATCCTACGACGATCAACTCAGCATGGCCGACAGCGTCGCTCAGTTACTTGGTCGCGACAACCAACGGACGTTTATTTTTGTATGTGCTTTTCTCACGCGTCACGACTACAAGCAGCAAGAAAAAAAGTAAAAAGTACTTGAAATAAACCACAACGAACAAGAACGCTGGATCCACAAACACCCGGGAAATGCTTCAACGGCCACGATTCCACTGACCCCGTCCAAGCGAGCTCGGCAGATAGGCCTAGCAGCGGCGCAGCGGTGCTCCGACGGCCCTTGGCCAAGACCGTCTGCCCACGACCGGCTGGCGTGCTGAATGGAATATGCCCGCGCGACCCTTGTGAACCCTTCAATCTCTTCCTCTTGTTATCGCCTCGTTTTCTGAGGCAGCGGCGACTCTCGCCGGTGAAAAAGCGGTGAATCTCTGACAGACGCAGGAAAGGTAAAGCAGCCATCGCTTTGACTAGCAGACGTAAAGCAGACGACGTTAACTGCACCAACCCGCTGACGCCGTTTAAGAGTGAGGAGTCTCGCCACACACGCAAGGAGGGAAAAAGTATTTGGGAGGGAACTTGCGGACACTCTCACTTCTTAGCAGACAAACCTCGGCGCCTCGGGACACCTCGCCAGCGAGTCCCTTGACTTCCCTCCTTGATGCGCGTCTGCTAGTTGTTCGACAAAAACAACGTACCACTTGAGTTATTTCGTCTCCCCTCTCTGAAAGGCGAAGTCGAGCTCGCTCGTAAAGACCTGCACTTCCGAAAGTCGCAGGAAAGGTAAGACAGATGCAGACGACGTTGCGAGCAGACGACGTTGCAAAGGAGCAGACGACGCTCAGATAGGGGGGTCGCGATCAGCCAATCAGGGCTCGGCGTTCTGACGTCACCGCTACCTCCTTTCTCATGCGCAGAAGACGAAAATGAGCCCACTTGCGAGGCGTATTTAAACTGTGCTCACTTCGCGTTCGCCCACCCCTGTTTTGGCGGATGGAGGTGATTGCGGGGAACCGTCTGCGAAGCGGAGGAACGAACGAGAAACGGCAACAAAACGAACAGAGAGGAGTGATATTTAGAAATATTTTACGAGGATGATTGCATCGACGGCGCAATGCACGGCATGCAAGTCAACGCTTAAAACGCCCACAGGTACGACAACGCCCCTTGTCAACCATCTCAGAGTACATCCTGCGTTGTTGAAAGAGTATCGTGGGATTACTGCTGGTACGCCAGGAAAAGATCAACCGACGCTGAGGGACTTCGTGCGCCGCTCGGAGCCCCTGCCAGAAAAGAGGGTGCGAGCGCTAAATAACAAAGTTACGAAGAGGGAAACAGCGCCAAAAGTATGGAGGACGAAGAACGAGGAACACACAGACCGAGCGCTGTGTTCCTCCTTCTTCGTCCTTCGTACTTTTGGCGCTGTTTCCCTCTTCGTAAATATGCATAACCAACTCGCCCAATTTTCAACGGTGCTAAATAACAAGGTGGCCGCCTTGGTGGCGCTTTATTTACAGCCTTACAGCACTGTGGAAGACCGCAACTTCAAAGAACTTCTGACAGAAGCCGTTCCCAACTATCGCCTACCATCCCGCTCTACACACTCGCGCGTGCTTGTGCCACGGATGTATGACGACACCCGAAACAAGGTGAAAGCAGAGCTCAACAGTGTCTTTGATGGCGGCCCTACTGCTGTTGCCTTCACAAGCGACATGTGGACATCACGCGCTAACTAAAGTTATGTGAGCTTCACCTGCCATCTTCTCATTCCAAAATTCATGATGAAGCGGTTCACATTGAACACTCGACACATGGCTGCCAGTCACAGTGCTCTGAACATCGCAACTATTCTGGACGAAACGTGCAGTGACTGGGAGATATCCAATGAATGTGCGAAGCTCATCGTAACGGATAACTGGCGACACATCCGTGCTGCGGTAAGGAGACTTCCGTAGGCTGAAAGAGCGCACTTCGCGCATACGCTTCAACTGGCAATTAATGACGCTAATCCCGTTCACCGTCCATTGATCGCCTGTGCAAGAAAGTGGGGCATATTGTGGGACATTACAAGCACAGTTCATTAGCTCAGAAAAGGCTTGAGGAGTGCCAAAAGAAGGTGGGAAAGGACGCACTACGTCTGGTGCAAGACGTGGAGACGAGATGGAATAGCCAGTATCTTATGTTGTCTCGCCTTCTGGAACTCAAAGAAGCAGTCACTGTGGAGCTTGTTACCTAGGACTGTGACATCGATGGACTTGGTTCATTAGAGTGGAAAGATGCTTCTGAATATCTACAAGCATTGAAGCCATTGTTTGATCTTTGTCTTCCCAAGTTCCTATGATTTTGTATGCTCCACTGTCTATGAAACTGTGCTGGGACATCAGAATTTCCCGCAGAACTGATAAGATCCATCAAGGCAAGGTTCACTCTGTATGACGAGGACAAGGAAGCATGCCTTGATATGTTCTTGGACCCACGCTTCAAATCCATTATTTTCAAAGCCGAAAAGGAAAAATTTATTATGGGTAAGAGCTCTGGTGCTGCAAGAGCTAGCCTCATGTGATGTTACTGAAGAAACCCAGCCGGAAGCGGCAACGCAGTCACAAGAATAAGGCTCAACGCTGTTGGCAGGTGTTTGGCAAGCATTTGACCACTTAGCTAAAAGTGCAATGGAAAGCAAAGTGGTTTCAGAATGGGAAGCTGTAGCGCATGCGGAAGAAGCACTGCTAAAGAGAGAGAGAGAGAGTGATCCGTGTGAGTGGTGGCGAACTGTCGCGGCGAAGCTTTGCATCAAATACCTGGCAATACCTGCCACTTCAGTGCCGAGTGAGGGAGCTTTTTTTGTCGCTGGAGGTGTAGTTTCCGCTCGAAGCGAGCACCGCCTACCTGACCATGTGCAGCAGTTGGTTTTCTGCATGACAACTTGTAATCTTCCCTACAACTCGAATTTTCGTTTTCGTGTTTTTATTCTCGTTAAGATTACAAGTTGTCATGCAGAAAAATCAACTGCAATTCTGCAATTCAAAAATTAAAAAAAAAAAAAAAATTCAAAAGAAAACTTAACAGCAGATCCGTCATGTAAAAATAAAAATGTTGTTAATAAATTCACCTGCCTTCGACTATTCGATTCGATATTCGTAGCTAACTATTCGTATTCGATTCATATTCGAAAATATTAATATTCGCACACCCCTATTAAAATGACAAAAGTTAACTTTGAAGCCACTTCGAAACTCTGAAACGGAGAATAATCAATTCTACTCGCTTCGCACACGTGGTTTCGTCTGGTATATGGCGTTGTAGAATGGCCAGCATCAATAAAAAAAAAAAAGTTTTATTGCTCAACTTGATTGTCGGTTGATGACTTCGGGGACCCTAAGGAGGTCTTCAGGGACCCCAAAGGGTTTGCAGACCACCATACAAGAACCACTGGTCTAGCTGTTACAGGTTAAGGAAAGCAAGACAAGACCCTCTTACGAAGCTCTTTGCATGACTGGCGGGGTTTCCTCCTCTCCACTTGCCTCCTCTCTAGTGTTTCCACTGCTAAAGTGGAAAGAGTGCATAGCTTTGTGCAACATACTATAGTGGCATTCACATCACATTTGCGCATCTATTTGTGGGATTGTTGCGACACTCAATGCATACGGGAATCAAGGATGTGCTCCAAGCACCTTAGTGTCACTGCATGCTACGTAGACCTTTGACACTATTGACGGTAGGCGCGCACACTGAAGGGGCACCCACTTGACAATGTCCCCGCAGCTGTCGAGGACCTTCTTGGCCTCGCTGCACTCCTTGTTGTCGAGCAAGACCAGCATGCCAACAGTCAGGTGCAGTTTCTGCCGCGACTGGAACAGCGAGGCCTCCAAGCCCCTGCCCTGCAGCCCCATCCAAATCCGCAGCCGGTGTCATTCAGACTAGAAATACGGCCCTGCAGGCACACCCAAACCCACAGCCAGTGTCCTTCGGACGATTTAAGAAAGAGAGCAACTCTAAACCATGGAGAGTTCTTTCAATTTATTGGCGGACACCTCCTGCGGAAATTTGGTGCGCGTGCTCGTGCTTCTGTTGCCGCGTGGCGAAGAGGATAACGGGCGGAGGGGCTGAGCAAGGCTAAGACGCTTGCAGACGATCGAAGCTTTCTCCACCTCCTCGTACATTGTATAGACCCTTTCAGCAATCCAGTGCCATCTGGTGGCTCAAATACCAGTTTAAGTTTTGCCATACTAATAATGAAGCTGTAGTCCGTAGTGTTTCACTCGGCACCATTACCTTCGTAAGTCAACAGCAGACGAGAATGGACTCTTACTATACAGTTAATTCTCTTTCAGTTTCAATGGTGACAAAAATACAATCGGTCAAGACAAAGCGGCAACTCGCATAGAGATGCCTCGATAGAATTCTATAGATCAAGGGGCTTTAGAGGCGATTGTGTGTCTCCAACAAATTGGATCAGAATAAGAAGTGAACAATTACGCAGTTCTTCAATACCTGCGTCGCGTCTTACTAACATCTCGAACATAGACCTCGCACATCTGGTTAGGAGCGTCTTGAACTTCTTCCACTATCAGTAATCAGAAGGCTGCCTTTAGTACGACACATATGCCATTCCTCCGGATGAATGGATGCTGGAAGGACGGATGCTAACCGCATAACCGGCGGTAGCTTGCGCCACCTAGCCTAGAAATTAATGATAGTGATCAAAGTGGCCGGACCGAATTTCGGAAAAGGTCTATTGCAAAACGCGGCCTATAGACCGCATGGTGGCCTCGATCGGGCAGTTGTAACCACTCTCCTCAGATCTGGGCACACTACTCGACTCACGGAGCAGGTCTTGAGGACGGTCTCCTTGAACTCGTCGACATAGTTGGCCAGAGGCTGCATGTTGAATGGAAGACAGATGAAGTGGGTGAAGCACTCCCGCTGCCTCAAGCGCGACATGATGCTGCGGATGCGCAGGCAGGCGGATTCTATGCTCCCCTCCGTCGTGCCGGTGATCTCTGCAACCGAGACGTTGGCAACGGTTTTACATGGCGCACACTTGCAGACGACTTTCAACAGCGGGGACTCGTCACATCTGTCCAAGGGTTGAGTAAACTGCTGAATCTTGTATTCAAGTATGAAAGCAGTCCACTAAAATATCTTGCCACAGTATGCGTGAATTGTTTTAGGAGCTTCTATTGACTAGAATTAATGTTTGTGATCAGGTTTAAGTTAACGTAAGAACACCCACCAAAGGCCACGATCAACCATCTTAATCCTGAAACACAGCATGACGTATCTCAACCCGGCACAGACACACAAGATAATGGTGCATCACCTCGGGAGTGTTACGCTCAGCCGAGTCGACATTATACTATAGCTGTAGCATGCTTAGTTACTCCCAAAGAAACTAACTGTAGCACGCTTCGTCACTCCCAAAGTATCTAACTGTAGCACACTTCATCACTCCCAACTTTCTGAGCAATAGTAAAAGACACCTCACACACAGACTCTTCTAAAAGTTGAAGACGCTGATGCAAGAGTCTTCGATTTGCAGTGACAGTGGTGCCCGAGTAAAGACTCTGTGGAGCTGTCCTCATCAAAACAAACTTAGATTAAGGTTACCGAATTCAGAATCTTGCTCGAGAAGTCTTGAGATACAACACAGGTCAGTTTTTAAACACTGGAAGCTCTAATGTAAACGCTCGCCGAGAAGGTTGGTGAGATCGCCAACAGCCATGACTGGCCAGCGCTGCGCCTGACCCTGACGTTGGCCCATTGCAGCACGGCACTGGTCAATCGCAATGGTCGACGATCTCACCGACTTTTTCACCCAGCGTCCAACTTGGGGCCCTAGAGCACAAAACCTTGGCTCCATACTCAAGTTTCTATGCTGAGAGCAAGTCGTTTGCTTCTTGCTCAGCAGTTGCGGTGACGTCAGAACGACGCCGAGCTCCGATTGGCTTTAATGAAAATGATAGTGGGAAGACCTCAACGCTAGATGCCTTGAGGTCTACCCAATTTTTCTCAATCAGACAATAAGAGCTCGGCGTTGTTTTGTTGTCGCCGCAACTTCCGCACAACAAGCAGATGACTTGCTCTCCAAATTCTTTCTGGAGAAATGAAGAGCTTTCGGCACACTTAGACGAGCAGACGAGACTCACCGATGTCGTCGGACGAGTCGGCCGGAGGGATCCTGATTGTCGTGCTGGTTTCCTGTTCCATCTTCATTCGTGTGGTGTGCTTCGTCCCGCAGATGACTCTTTTTTTTGTTGTTGTCGAAAAAGAGAAAAAAAGAAAAAAAGAATTGCATATTTGCAAGTCTTGCAGCTCACCAAGAGAGCGTCGCCAATTCGCAGTCGTCTGCCGATTGCGAAAAGCGCCAAGAAAGATGCGGCGGAACCGCCAAACAGTTCAGCTTTAATTTTCCCGGTCCTACCAACAACGTATCTTTGAAAGGCAGTGCATGGTCGGGAGAAAAAGAAAAGGAAAGAAAAAAACATTACACTAGGGACTAAAACAATTTATAAGCTTTTTCTGAACATAAACTGCCACATCAAAAATATACCTTTTAGCACGACAAACAGATGAATTTGTTGCACAAAATCCGATTATGTGATGCTGAATTACTCCCTGCACAAGAAATATAGATTAAAAAAAGTTTCTGCTTTGTAGAACCGGAGTGTGAAAACAAGCGGTGGACTGAAGAATGGGAACCAATGTTTCCCTGAATTCATTTGTTTAAAAACAATGAATCATGCATGGCTCGCTTAGATGATCGTGTTAACGAATTCAGCCATGCAAGTCACCTGTTACAATCTAACAACTATTTTTCCTCAAAATATTTGTCACGTAATACACGAAAAAGATGCTGATGGACCCCCTCCACTTGTTTGCTCGTTGGGGAAGATACTCAATTTGAAGTTAAGTCCGAAAAGAGCAATGCGTTGTCACTCTTTGAGTTGCCGACTGGTTTAGAACAGTGGGGGAGTTTGCGCGAGGTGAACCTCAGCGGCGCTGCCATGGTGGTGTGACACCAGCATCGAGTTGGCGTACAGCATGTGACCAATTGGCTTACTCTCGTCCTTTCGGCGACAATAAGCGTCTAACAAAGCCAAGCTCAGCGGGAAGGAGTGGGTTCTGAGTAAAGTTCTGTGTTTTCAAGGTTTAATTTTTCTGGCAGATTCTGCGTTTTTCGGTGTCGGGACACTGGCATGGGTTTCCTCGATCTCCGGAGAACGTGTGCGCGATCTGAACGCTTGGAAATGCATCCATGTACCAAATAATGAAGTAGACGCAATAAGGACTCTCGTTCCCTAATAAAAAAAAAAAGTAGCCTCACGGTCAGTTCAATGCGACCGTGTTGGAGGTGAACTTGTAGTTCGAGATTGTTTCCCATAGAGCTTGGGTTTCTCTCATCACAGGGCGACTTCGATTCGGGGTATTTCTGTTTTCTCCATTTTTGAGAAAACCGGATTGGGGTTCACTTTAGGGGTTTACCGGTATCTATCGAAAACATGGAAAGCTACGAGCGAGATACCGAGGCAGTTCCGGCGCAAGCCGCCGGGGGACTCTTCGACTTACGGCAGAAACTTCTGTGGCACGTGAAGACTGATCCGGAAGAAACCTTTCGCCTGACCGGAGATGCTCTCATTGCTGCCGGAGCGCAACGCAGCAGCCTTCGGCAGCGCACATCCGGGCTCGTCTTCGTACCCTGAAACCGTCGAAGCGTACACCAATCACTCATATCTCTTCTCGCCACCTTGAGGCCGGTTCACACATACAGCGCAGCGCTAAATCAACACTAAGAACAGTGCTGACACAACGCTGACTTGAACATAACTTAGCACCAATACATTGCCGTGTCAGTTCTTTTTCACTAATAAATATATAGCGCAAAAACAGCGCTGAATCAGCAATGTCGGCGCTATTTTCAGCGCTGAGTTCCACATTCCTGCTGTTGGTTTCATCCATAGCTGAAGTATGTCAATCAAGTGGTCTATGAGATGAGGCAGTAAAACTGAGCAGGCTGCCCCACACATTTTGGGACCATGTATATTCTACCACGAGCACTGTCTTTATTGTGGCAACGTTACAGCATTGAATTGGCACTGCGAAGCAATAAGTAGAAATAAACCACTAGCGCGACGACTCAACGCAACGCCACTCGGTGGAAAAAACGTGAGGGGCTCAATTCATGCTTCGAAGTGACGGCAAGAGCTACCGCTAGCAAAGCAAAGCTCTGGCCAACGTTACTATAGTCGGTTACAAGTTAAGAAGGTAGGAGAAGCTCCTCCCACAAGCGTGGTGCGCCGGTTTCAAATCCCTCCGCAATCGAAAAAAAGAGTTCACTGGAAACGCTGCTTGTTCCGCTTCAATGGATAGATAATGGCCACAGAGTGGTGGCAACTTGTCTCCGACCCCCACGTTTTAAGAAAGCGACCTTTGTATTCATCGGAGAGGGAACCGAGCCCCTGAAAGCAGCCTTTGTATCAATCGGAGGGGGAAGCTAATCCCCGAAAGTAGTCTTTGTTTCCATCGGAAGGGGGAAGACTTAATCTCCCTCTCGTGGCTTCCACAATGCTAAGTCAAAGTCGAGAGATAAAGCAAATATGTACAGAAAGGCACGACCCTCCTCGCGCGTTGGCCGCAACGTCACGGAAACGATGGGACGCTATTGGATGCGGAGGTGGCGGAGGGATATATGATTCCCTTTGAGGGGCATTTGCCGCTACCTTCTTGACTTGTAACCTACTATAGTCGAGAAAAGATACGTGCGAACGGACAGGACCAATCGGGCCTTGCGATTGGGCCACCTCGTTCCATAATCAAAGCGTACGTTGAACCAGTAAATGAAGTCACGGAAGTGTCCGCGCGTCACGCGCGGTGGCACCCTCCGTATACGGATAGAATTGTTGCCCGAACGCTTTTTTTTCTTCTTTTCTCCCGCGGTCCAGAGCCCAATGAAGCGCGTCCTACGCGCTTCGTTTCCTCACCACTTGGCAAACACCAGAAGCTATTTCTCCGTCACGAGCCAATCAAACGCGTTACCTGAGCTTGAAAGTAACGCGTTATTTTCTCGGTACTCCGAATGCGTCGTTTTTTTACTAAGCATCCAGTATAGCCGCTGCAAAATAGTTGTCGTCGTCATTAATTCCTCGCTTTTTATCGCATTCATTCGTGGATAACTGTGCCTATGCCGAGATGTACCTTGTGCACACCTTTCTGTGGTGTACACGCTAAGAAAAAGAAAGGGCAATTCTTGCGCCCCCTTGCCACACCCCAAAACTTTAGTTCCGACGTACAGCGCGCTGACGTTGAACCGCGGTGCCCGCTACCTGAAATCCCCGCTGAGGCGTGGTTGTATAAAAACAATATTAATTGTGCTGCAAAACCTTGAAAACTAAAAATTTTAGAAAACATCACGTGCCCCCATTTTGTACTAATCTCCAATAAAAGCTACTACAAAAAGTTTTTTTTTTTTTGTTGGTTTTTACGTTTCTAGTGACGTTGAAACGAACGTATCCCGATTCAGTTACCAAAGCAGCCGTCCGGCGGCGCGTCGAGCGAATCTGGGCTAAGGGGTGAGTGAGGGGGGGGGTACTGTTCGTGCATGCAGCGTCTATGAACAGTTCCATAACTCTAATCTAATAACGTTGGCTCGTACGCCATTTTATCAAGGGCCTTCGGCGGACAGGCACAGACGCTTTGTTTTGACGCTTATGTGTAGAGATCGCTGGGCCAAGTGATCACAAGAGCAATAAGTTCAAAAATACGTACCGTAAGGTTTTCTCTCTGGCTGGACGTTACTTTCGGAGCGCGCTATGCTAGCCGTGGACGACAGTTTGCGGTAGCAGCGACCGCCAATCCAAAGCAATTCGCAGTTTAATATGTCCATAATGTTATCTATGCCGAAATTAAGCGTGTACACAGAGATACACCGAGCATTCCATCCCACGTACCAAAACAAAACTACACCAACTACACACCGCCACCACCGCCACCGTCAAATCACCACCACCGACGCGTTCCATGCCCAGCATGCACCCAGAGCCAGCCCAGAACAACGCTGGCCCAGAGCAGAGCCGTTGCCCAGAGCAAACCAAGCATGTATAGGGCGGTAGCTTGCGCCACCTGGCTTAGAAACTTCTTTTTACAGCACTATTGGCATCGGTGTTGTTCTTGCAAAGGTTTCTAAAAACGGGGTCTTGCAAAAAATAGTCCCCCCACCCCCACTTTCCCCCTCAGAAAACTGTCAGCAAAATAACGAACTTGGCGGCGCCCATGGAACAGAGCAGACCCTGGTCTTTTATGGGCAAGGGGCCTCCTTGTTTATGGGCTATCAGAGCTACTTCCTCAGCAAGCAATCGCCTAACAAATCGTAATATTCAGCTTGTTTTGGCTTTGTTCATTTCTGTTTGACTAAAGGGTGTCTAGATTTACCTATGTACTTTAATTTATGACACAAAATATATAGCAAGGCTTCTTTGTTTGGTCAAGAAAAAATATGTAGAGTGGGTTGATGCTTTCAAATAGGCTACATCATACACAAAAAGTTTTTTTTCTTTTTTTTGTCCTACACCGCAAAGTTTACGGGCACCGAGGTGCGCCGGTCCCAGTGGTTGAGGCAGCAATCACAAGATGAAAGTCATCTCACTTTCATCTTGTAATGCAACATACAAGATGAAAGTGATGTGGAATCATAAAAGATGAAAGTAAAGTCACTTTCATCTTGTATATTACATCATCACCATCACTAGAAATGGCAATGCGGGTCTCCATGGTACGGGCTGTTGCCTTTCCGCAGTGCCGTGGCTCTCCTGAGCAAATAAAGATTATTATTATTATCATTAAGTGCACACCAGACGTCCTCGATCAACGAAGCGCACCTTCCCCGGTGCTGCTTTTCGTTGCCCCAACTCGCACCAAGAAAATCGACGGTGTGCCGGGGTGCAGTCTCCTCAGGCATTGCGGCCAGGAGCTGGAATCGAGATGGAGACGCGCAGTCTATCAAGATGGCGACCTTGCGAAAACGAACACGCCTCGCAGCGACACCTCAGCTCTTCCGACAGCGAAGACGACGAGCTTCTTACCATTGCCGCGATTACCAGTGATTGCTGCATCGGCAAGGGGCGCCAGGAAAGTTATGAACTTCGTGGAAAGCGTTGCGAGGCATTTCGATGACGCCTAAGGTACAGCTATTATCCAAGGCACTCTTTTCTGATCCAACAATGACGGGCAAAATAGACCTGTGGAATGGTCACCCGCTTTCGTGACCCCATCAACAATCACGTCCACAATGTTCATTTGTATGTGACCGCCTAATCCGTGAGTAAAACACCAGGAGAAATTGACAGCAAACGGGCACCGCGGGCGGACGTACGCAAGAAAAAACGAACAAAATGCGAGGGGACGCATGGTTGCAGTCGCTGCGGTGCATCGACGTGGCGCAGTTTATCCTCGATGTTGCACCGACTTCGCACTGCACGACTAAGGAGTGCTGCACACTGTCCTGATTTCAGGGCAGTTTCGGTGCGAGTTGATCGAAGATGCAATGTTTTTCATGCAGATACTGAACATGCTCATTCGCAGGTGCGAGTATATGTAGCTTGCATACTGGCTGCACATTTGTTGCACATCCATCCTATGAAAGTTTATTGACTCCAACGAAACAGGATATACATAATCAGTGCTTCGACGTAATGGATACTTTTCCCGCAAGCTTGAGCCATGACACTGACCAGAATACTTATGAACAAAGTGCAACAAGTGACGACCCGGCAGAACATTCGTACCAAAATTTTTTGGGGAACACGAAAACATTAGCAGACACAGAGACCCTGATCAGGCCTAGTGTTGCGAAAATTCTCCTACAGAACACCAAGGTAATCCTCTCATGGCAGGCACAGCAATAAAAACCATGATGTCAGTAACAATCCCGCATATCTCAGAAAATGCTTCGGCACAAACTTCACCTTCACAAAGAGCACGGTATTACCGAATCGCCAGCGAGAACGTTTCGGGCATCAATGCATCGTATGCACCAACAAACCGCAACTAAAAAATACAGAACAACGTCAGACTCCTAAAACTTCTCCAAGTTCTCAAGCCTTAACATAAGCTCCTATTTGTTTTGAAGCAGTCATTTCCAATCAACTGCGACCGGTAACCCATTGCATCAAACCGGAAAGTGTGCCAAACACAGTCAAAAATGCTCACTTCATTTCCAGGTAGAACACAAACAGATATTTGTCTTGTTTCATACGACCAAAGGCATCCGAACAACGACTTCCAATCTCGACACTTCGACGGTGCTCAGCATTTGCAAGACTGCCACCAGAACGTCAATCCAAAAAGCTTCGCGCGACAAAAGACACTAATGCAAAAATTAGCACTATCCTTATCGTTGAAAAGTGCTGGCGAGACTGCAAAATACCTCGCCACACCTCCACACGAAGAAGAAAAAAAAAAGTTGAGGTAAGAAACATGTCGTTTTTTTTTTATAAAAAAAAAGGCGACGACAGCGCGCAATTACGGCTGCACAGTCTCTGACCGGTGCGTTTAGTGCCCCATTCCACCCGTGCGTCGAAAGTGGCCCCGAACTGGCAACCAATGAAGTCGGAAAAACCGGGGCATCTCGCCACCGGACGTAGTGATCCTGGGATGCGACCTGCAGCGGAACAGGCGTCTGCCACACCCACCACGGCTGCAGTGACACAGCCAGCATCGCGCCCGGCAAGAGCATCACACTTCTACGACATCACTGGGCGGAAATTGAGGCTCCGATCGGAGGTGTGCTCCAGGCGCCGCAATGCAGTCGACGAACGTCTCTCCCTAACGGGGTCGAAATGGCCTGGAAAACCTCAGACCGACGTGGGAGGTCGACGACACTGACCGCCCCGTAGCAAAGACCACCCGAGTCGGACGACGCGCGTGCACGGATCACGCCGAGATCTTGCGCTTGGGCGTCCTGATGCGCTGTGTCCTGCGAAGCCCCTGCTCCGTCACCATACCCGCCAGCACCACACCTGCGTGGTTCGTCTGTGTCGGCACCTTCAGCACCACGGGCGGCGGCACAACCGGCGGCGCGGTCGCCCTCGCCTTCTTCTTCGGCCTCTCCTGCGCGGCGGGAGCGTCGTCCGACCCCAGTTTCTTGGCCCCCGGCTCGCTGCGCCTGAGTTCGTCGATTATCAGCTCGATGGTTTCGCACTGGCCAGAGTCCGCTTCCTCGGCGTCCTCCCACGCGCCCATTTCGGGCCCCTTGGGTTTCGGTTCTCCAGCAGCCGGTGCGTCGGCTGCTCCTTTACTCGCTGCCAGCTCGCCGGCTGCCGGTACGCTCGTCTCCGTATTTCCGGCTTCTTCAGCGTCGGGTTCCGACTTGATGGCCGCCGATTTCTTGGCAGCCGCTCTGCCGAGAGCCGACTTGTTGGCGCCAGTCTTGGTGGCCGCCGGCTTCCTGGCCGCCCCCTTGGCACCTCCGATTTTGTTTGCCTTCGGCCTACCGGCCGTCGACTTCTCCGCAGCTTTCGGCTTGCCCGCTCTCGGCTTGGTCGGTTTTGACTTGGGCTCGGCCGGCTTCGGCTTGCGGACGCCCGACTTCTGGCCGCCGGTCGGTTTGGCTTGGCCTCCCTTCAGCTTGGGCATGGCCGGCCGGCCGAATTCCCCGGTGCACACGGGGGCCAGCTTCCGGTTGGGGTCGGGTGCCGGCATGTGGTTCTGGCCGTGGGCCTTGGCCAGGTGGTAGCGGAGGTTCTCGCGCACGTGGCACACGAGGCCGCACCGGTGGCACAGGCAGAGCCGCTGCGCCAGGCGCCGAAGCTCGTGGCGCCACAGCTGCAGCAGCAGACGGGTCTTCACGCCGCAGCTCGAGCAGGAGTACGGGAACGTCTCCGAGTGCACCTGCACAAGACGGCCGGTCGTGTGAGGTCGGTATGGTCAAAACGAACACCAATTGTACCAAAGGACATACCGTTGCACCGAAGAATAGAGAACCTTTGAACCCTTACTTAAACAGAAGCCGTTCCTAGGAAACAAACTTTTTTTCTCTTCCTGCTTAGGAAAGGCAAATCTAAAAAACAAAATGGTTGTAAAAAAATTTTTTTTGCTTAATTTTTGTCACAATATAAATTTTTCAATTTGCGGGCAAAACCGGAACTGTACTTCTGTGGGATGATGATCATGGGTGTTCGTACCCAACTTGTGTGCGCTACCGAGTTGGCTGGATCTCAGAGTGCACACTAGCTTGGTAAAAACGCTATCATCACCTCACAGGGGTACACTTTCGGTGTCTCATACAAATCGAAAAATTCGCAATGTAGCATTAAAGGGATACTTCAACGAAATTTGAAATATTCCCGTCATGCTCAGAAACAGGCTGAATATAATCCACAATATCCATAAATGACACCGCACATTCATACTTTGAGCCTGATGGCATTACAAAGATTTAGCGACATCCACCAGATGCCCTTCGCTAATCGTCTAATTTGTGTTAAAATTGCTTTTTGTGTCTTTTTCAACAAGATATTGGTGTGTCCAATATGATACTGCTCCCTTGAACATGTATAGACAAATGAATAAGCACTGAAATTTCGTTGTAGTATCCCTTTATATTAGAAAAAGAAAACAAAAATTATCCGACTTAAATTTATTTTGAGACATGCCTCCAACCCGGTAGGATTTTTTTTTCCTTCAGGTTTTTTTGTTTTTTTTTAAGTCTTTTTATTGTGTTGCAATTGCTGTGCCGTCGATGGCTAAATCTGGCTGGCCACCGTCCCGCTAAATATGGTGGGTCGCCACTATGGGTCCTGTGACCACCATGTGACGTGTGTCGGGCACCAAGAGATCATGGCGTCACGGTCCGTAGTCGTAGCATCGCACGACGTCGCAGTGTCGAAGACGTTCTTATATCTGGTAAGTGGGACTTGCCACTTCAAAGAGCAATTCTGCTTCATTTTTATTTTTGAAACAACAATGCAGTCTTTTTTAGTATCACCTGGGAAGACCACACATCAAATATTACGACGCAGTTCTGTCTAAATGGTTCCCAAAATTGGCCGACTCAAGCGGGCGAGTTGAGGCGCAACCAACAGCGCAGTCAAGGCATGGCGTCGGCGAAACCAACGTTGAGCTTAACGTCATCCCCATTGCCATCTTTTGCTTGCTTTTTCTTCTCCCGGCAAGCGTAACGGGTGAAGCCAGCAACGCTTCCTCTCGGCACTCAGCGGCGTCCACATGATTGGCGTAACGCGCCTGCGCCGCGCTTTTCTTGGGAGCCGTCCGGCCGCCCCGCCGCGGTTCCGCCGTCTCCCGCGTCACAACCGCCGTTGGCCTCTCTCCATTTGCGATTATTGTCTCTCGGAGTTTCGTCCACCCTACAGACACTACGTGCCCAGACTTAAGCTGCAGTTGTGCACACGTCGCCGAATGTCGTAGACACCAAAACGTGGTCAAGAGTGCGGTGCAGACGACACTTGCGCCTGGCATACGCTTGCCCCAATCCCGTCCGTCAGGCGTAGAGGATCACGTGACATCCCATACCACGTGATAGCCATGTTCTTGGTGGCCCGAGGCGAATGTTGCCGGACAGAGCCGAAGTTTCGTTTTCTGCTCGGGTTTAAAATTAGATCTTAAAAAATGTTGTGCTATTGTTGCTAATGAATTCAGCATACAAAGCAATGTAAATCAAAGAGTGTCTTAAATTTTTTTTTCTTCTTTCTTTGCTTCAGATGTGATATGAGAACAAAAAACGATTGTGTGCAAAGTCGACGAGATGCTGATACCGTTCGCTCTCAAATTGTCTGTTATTCTGAAATTTATAGAACTGATTTGACTTGCACTTTAAAAAGCTACCAAACCCCCCCCCCCCCCCCAAAGCAAAGTTCGGGCCCCGTGGCTATGCATAAGAGATGTATAAGTCGCAAAAAAAGGTTTCCAAGAAAAAAAAAAAAATCCTAAAAAATCCTAATCCTAAACTAGCTTTGACGTGCAGCACTTCCTACCGGAATTTAGAGGTTTAGAGAGGAAATTGTGACGTCACGTCACGTGACATTACAATGTCACACGATACATACTTTCACTTTAAAGAGCAGATGCAACGACGTCAAACCAAGGGTTGCACTCCGTTGCGGACACTCCGCCCGCCACAGTGGGACCAACACGAGCGAAGCAACGTCCGCGGGTTGTCATCATACAAAGCGATCGCTTCAAAAGGATGTTCCGAAGGACAGGCACGTAGCCAGGGAGGGGGCCCCCCCCCCGAAGCAAAAACCTGGCTACGTGCCTGCTCAAGGAGTCTCCCGTCCCTCCCAATCGGGGCAGGGCGTCCCCCTTCGGCCCTCACCTGGAGGTGCAGGAACAAGCTCTCCGGCAGGCAAAAGCGCTGGGTGCAGTAGCGGCAGCAGAAGGCCCGCACGTCCCGGTGCATCATGCGGTGCCGCAGGAACACCCGCCGGTTGCGGGTCGTGTAGCCGCAGCGGTGGCACACGCAGGGGTCCCCCGGGGCGCCCCACGAGTCCTCCTCCTCCTCCTCCTCCTCGTTCCAGCGTCCCCCGTTGGCTTTGCCGTAGGGCAGCTGAGGGGGTGGAGACTGCCGGCGCACGCGGCTGATGGTCGGGCGATGGACCCTGCCGTGGGTCACGCTGGCCCAGTTCGGGTCCCGGGGCTGCCAGGTGTCGCCCAGCGGAGGCCGCATGTCTGTGTGGGGATGGCGTGCATCAATCGAGGGATTACTTTTTTTTAAACGCGATAAGCACACTCTAATAAAATTCTATAGCCCATTTTATTGTCAAAATGTCAACCACGTTCTGGCCACAATGCGGAGGCACCAATGTTTTGCTCGAAAAACACCAAAGCATTATTTAAAAGGAAATGACCAAATGTCGTGACGTTACTCTGAACTGGCTGAACCGGATTTCCCTTCTCTTCCGCGCCTATTCAACTCCTGTTATAAGGGCCCCAGGTGCCGGCTGGCCTAGCTATGCCACTGGCCAGGAATAAGAAAAAAAACACATTATACCAAAAAATGCATTATGCGGGATTGTATCAACGAGACTCCACTGCACCGCCGTAGTCCCCATTCTTTTCACCTGGCTAAAAAAGCCTCCACGAACTATCTAACTGGAGAGTAACCTACGGCAGAACGGGCATCTGCCATTTGTCATTCTTCAGCTAGAACTCGGCCGCCGTGCCGCTGCCAGGATCGCGGCAGGCCATGCGGCACGTGCGTGACGTCATCGCGTCCTTGTTTGTGGTCGAGGGACCACAGATGAGGATGCAGTAACCACGCTGGTTGGAGACGCGTTCCAGGAACTGCACTCCGACTGGCCGGCACCCAGAATAGGCGCCTCGCGTTTGCACACCATAGGACAGTAATCAGTCTTTCACTCGTGCACACCCGTTCACACGAGCTAGGTGGTGCACGTATGAAGCTCGGGTTCCTCTTCCCACTGAACTCTCCATTTTTTCCCCCACTAGAGAGCACCCCATCCCTCAACGAGAACCAAAAAACTCTGTGGGACATAGTGGAGAGCTTAAACCTAGATGAAGGGCTAACAGCAATATTAAGGAACATTTACAAAGATAATAAGGTGATTATAACATGGGAAGGAAAGGCAACGGGGAAAATAGAGATAGGACGAGGCCTTAGGCAGGGGTGCCCGTTATCGCCTTTGCTGTTTATGTTGTATCTGAGAGGATTGGAGGATAGACTAGAGAAGAGTGGGCTTGGATTTGACCTTTCGTACAGTAAGCTAGGCCAAACAATTCAGCAATCTTTACCGGGACTGATATATGCGGATGATATCGTACTAATGGCTAACAACAGGATAGATTTGCAGGAATTAATGAGCATCTGTGGTAGGGAAGGAGAGGAATTAGGTTTAGAATTCAGTAGTGAAAAATCAGCAGTCATGATTTTTAACAATGATGATGTTGAGAGACTGAAGATACAGAATATCACAGTTGAGAGAGCTACTAAATACAAGTATCTAGGAGTATGGATATGTGGTGGTGCAGAATATCTCAGTGAGCATGAAAAGTATATAATAGGTAAAGGCAACAGAAATGCGGCTGTAATGAAAAATAGAGCACTTTGGAATTACAACAGGTATGAGGTGGTGAGAGAGATTTGGAAAGGGGTCATGGTGCCTGGCTTGACTTTTGGAAACGCAGTGCTATGCATGAAATCCGAAGTGCATGCAAGACTAGAAATAAAACAGCGTGGAGTAGGTAGGCTGGCTTTGGGGGCACATTGCAAAACACCGAACCAGGGAGTACAAGGAGACATGGGATGGGCGTCGTTTGAGGGCAGGGAAGCTGTGAGCAAGATAGAATTTGAGGATCGCTTGAGGCAAATGGGTGGGGAGCAATGGGCACGAAAGGTTTTCAGCTATTTATACATGAGGAGTATAGACACAAAATGGAGACAGCGCACTAGGAAATTAAGAGGAAAGTTTTTAGGCTATAGTGGGGTTACGGAAGAGCAGGTCTCAGTTAAGAAGAAAGTTAAAGCCACAGAAAGAGATCGGTGGCTAGAGGGAATGCAGACAAAGAAGGCTCTGGAAGGCTATAGATTAAACAAAACAGTTATTGACAAAGAAAGCATTTATGACAATTCTAGGGGAAGCTCATTGTTGTTTGAGGCAAGGACAGGTGTTTTGCGAACCAGAACATACAGAGCGAAGTACCAGGAAATGGACACAGTGTGCGCTGCTTGTGGAGAGGAGGACGAGACGGCTGAGCACTTGATACTCTACTGTAAAGGGCTTCACCCTATGCATACCGAAGACAACATAGATTTAATAAGGTCATTGGGTTTTAGAGACAGCGAAGGAAAAGTGGATTTCAAGACAGTAGAGATTACCAAGCAAAGATTAAGTGAATGGTGGCAGAAAGCGAGAGAAAACTAGGCATTTTCTTATTAACTGATGGCAAGGGGGATTTATAGCCTCACTTTCTTTTCAGTACAGAGTGAATATAGTTTTCACATTTAAATATTCTAAGCTTAAAGGGTAAGACAAAATGGCTAGGTGGCGTAAGCTACCGCCCGATCCAAAGGGCTCAGCCGTATTCATCCATCCATCCATCCATCCAGACGAAGAGGTAAGGATTATGTTTTGGCGATTGCTAATCCCGAGGATATTGACTCGTGTCACCATCCTCGAAGCCCAGAGGCCTTTACAGATAAAAGAAGGCAAAAGGAATGAACGCAAAACATGAGCAAGAACGATGCCAATGTGGCATACGAAACTCCCAGTTGGTTGTCAGGTTAACAGAAATGGCTATACTTGTATTCACCTCAAGAACCGTAATAAAAAAAAAAATTCTGACTCCTCGTGGAATGTTATCAATTTCCCCTTTCATGCGTTGAATCAAGATGTATGCAGATGCACCTTAGATTAGCCTCACATTATTTTACCAAGGCATAGCACACGTTTCAACTGCCAAAAGTATTGTTTCTCCCGACACCCAAATTTTGTACAAACTACTTCGCCTTGTGCAAGAGCAAAACTGATAGTTACTGCTTCTTAGAGCAAGTGCTTCCCAAACAAGACTACCCGTGTCTCATAGCTACTGGCGAGAGAATCTGTACGCACGGCGTACGGGCATAGTGTTAGCTCATGGCCTCGGTTTGGGCAGCTTTGGCAAGCTCAAAGCGGCCACCGAGACCAAGATTGCTGTCGCGAGGAAGAGTGGGCCCCGATCTCTCACCTCTGGTCCACTTGATCTTGCGCACCTTGACATTCTTGAGCTCGCCCCCCGTGGCCTTGCAGCGGGGCTGCGTCCACCCAAACGTGACTTTACCCAGGGCAGCCCGGAAGCGTTGCTTGGCCTCCATCCAGTAGTGGGGATTCTGGGCCACGGGACGCTTCTTCAGTCTGTCCCATTCCTGTTAGGGAGAGGGTTGGATGCGCTCTACGGTCACTCCGCCGCCTCCGAGCCCAGGTGCGGCACCTACACGCCTGTGCGTTCCCGGAGCCATACATAGACAGAGTTTGTGGTCGCGACCCGTTAACGTGCTGTAGAGTAACTGGCAGGATAAGAATGGCAGGGAGCCTCTTTCAAACGCCCGACCTCCAGTGCGCGTTCGTTGCCTTTCTTTGCGCTCTGGCTGCGCTTGGCCACTCGAGGCTCACGAGATGACGAGTCGTTATGGATGGAAGCGAGTGCAAGTCCGAGGCCGAAAACTGAAACTCCTCCCCGTCATTCTCACTTTGTCAGTGAAAAGACTCTTCCTGTTTCAGTTTCAGCAGCTAAAGAGTCTTGTTTCAGTTCCAGCAGTTATCGTAGAAAGTCTTCGGTTCCAGATACAGCAGTCGCAAACCATCCGCCCAAGCGGTTACAATTGCGCCCTGCCACGGTTCCATCGGATTGACGGAAAAAAAACTTTCGCGAGGGCCGAGAGACTTACCAAGAACACAACGCAGTCATCCTTGGTCCACTGCGCTGCGTTCTTGTGGTACCAGCCGATCTGAAAGACGCCGTTGGCCCGGTCGAGCCACTGCAGGCGCTCCCCAAAGGTGCCCCTGTCCAGGTGGGGCAGCAGGAAGTCCTGCATCATGCGGGGGCCCTTGCGGGAGGCCCTGCCCCTAGACGAGCCGCCCTCTGCCTCCTGCTCGCTGGGTTCCTCCTTCGGCCGGGCATATGTGGGGGGCGCGGCCGACGTGGTCACCACCACCGTCTGCCGCGGGGGCGGCCCCAGGGGCACCTGCTGGCTCAGCTGCAGCAGCGGCAGGGCCGCCTCCACCGCCGCCTTGAACGCCTCTGCGTCCTGCGCACGTTTATGCATGCGTTCGCTGTGTTTTACGGCGACGGTCATTACCGGCAAGGTCTCACGGCGGATCCCGCGCGTGTTGCATGTACGTACGTCGTGGCCCGCTATACTCTATTTCACTTTATGATGTACCGCAGGAAAGGCTACAAGCGCGAGCTCCTTGCTCTGTGGCACATCTCGGTGGCGCAAGCTCTCGTGCATTAAGGGCAGCTGCCAACGCTATGAGCTTGCGCTTCTAGCCTTCGCTGCGGTACGACATAAGGTGAAACGGAGTATAGATATAGCAGGAAATTTTTCCGCTATATTTAGCGGGAAGTTGCAGTGTCGTGGCATTGGGGAGTCATAGAATAGGGGCACCCGACACCTTGGGTCACTCGAGCAGCTTGGGGCATTGCACTGCGCATTGCAATGCAACGCCCCGAGCTGCTTGGGGGATCCTAAGTGTCGGGGCCCCTATTCTAGAACTCTCTATCGTGACGTCAGTGTTATGCAGCGTCGTTTCACAATTCTTCTGCTAAATGTAGCTTAGAATTTCTCTCCCAAATTTAGCGGGAATTTGGCGGCGCATGACGTTGTGGCACCAAGCGACGTCCCCGCGTTGCGTGATGTCGCAGTGCGCAAAACTGCGGATAACTAAGTGTGTGGCGTCCCGACTGTTGCCAAAGTTCATTAGCGGGACAAGAGAGCCAGGAACCGGGAATTGTTACCTACCGGCCCACCCCCCTGCAGCAAATGCAGAAGTAGTAAATGTGCATACAAAAAACAAATAAATTCAAACGTGTAAAAACAGACACTGGACGTTGGGATCATGAAGCAAGACATATGGAAAGCCGTTTCCCTCCTGCATCTTTTTCTTTGAGTTGAAAGTTTCCTTTCCTTCACCACAGTCTCGGGTCTTGCGCATATGATCAACTACCGACAGCTAGCCTGCGCGCTTACTGTCTTTTCACCAAACAAGACGTTACCTATGCATATGCGTAGCGGTAGCAGATGCGACTGTCCACCATTTTTGCCGGTACTTATGCGGCGGTGCCGGTGTGTGGACGGGGGTAGATGGAATACCGATAGCAGCCGTAATTTTCTGCCTTCGTTTACGACAACACAGGTGTAACAGCCAGCCACAATATTTTAGAAGGCCGCAAGAACCGCTTCCTGGCTCACTGACGGATGGCACCAAATGCAATCGGAGGGAAGGATCCGCCGAGCAGCGCCCCACCTTCTCATCCATGATGCTGCCCCCCTCGACGACGTCCATGACCAGCCTGTCTCCATCCAAGTGGTCCACTATGATCTCGTGCACCCTGTTCACGCCAGACTGGACAGAGAGAAAGAACAAACAAAAAGCTACTCAACACGATTTAAGCGGTATCCACACGAGGAAGAAATACCGGGGATTTCTCCCCCGAGCGCACGTCGTGCGACGAAGATGGCATTCTTTTGTAATGCGGCGCTCCGATATCGGCTCTGCGGCGGGGGGAGCGAGGGATGCACGGGCAATACAAAAAGCCCCGGTTTGGCGTCGGATCAGTTTGTTTTAATGGTAGTTTGCCGTTAGTGCTTTGTCATCACACGTAGAGACCGCTGAATTCGTCCGAGGTGGTGTCGAGAGTGGAAACCGCTAAATTGGACTGGAAACGCCGACATCATCCCCAGCACGTCGTCAATCTGAACGATGAAGACGAGGAGCAATTTGCGTTTTCCGTCAATGTCACGCACATCCCTCTACAGATTCCCCCCCGCCGCGCAAATACCGCTTTAGGAACGAGACATTTACCCTGCACTTCCACGCAATTAGTTTTCGTAACCCAATTTACGAAGCAAGCGAGACCGCTTCGACCAATTCCTCCGCGTTGGCCAAGGGGGGCCAGTAGCCGCGTGCGTTGAAGACCGACGTACACTTCGCGCTTCCCACTTTTGCCTGCCTCCTCCTTTCCTATAACCTCTCCACTTCTTACCTTGCCCCAACTTGGCTCCCCTCGCAGCTTAGAAGAGGGGAGTACTAAGAGGATTATCTTCCCCGCAGAAAACCCCTTTAACCAATGCAATTTGTGGAGTGAGGCTTCGAGCCCGACGGCGCAAAAAAAGGTGAGAATGGCAGGGAGGAGCTTCGATACACCTCTCCGGAAAATCCCACAAGGCCTCTCGTCAGCCCCACGCCGCACCGCACAGAGCGGGGAACTCTGGGGCCGCCTCGATGTACGCTCGGGCCGGCCTGTAGGCTCCATCACATCCCGGAAGTAGCTCAATTTCTTCTCTCTTACCACGGCGAGTTCGGGAAACAATGAGAACGGAGCGAGCACGTCACGAATTCGACGCATGACCCGGTTTGTTATCGCTGCGTTCTAGAAGTGCAAAACGCTCCTGCATTTTGCACTTTCTGCCGTCAAGCTGTACATGCAGTTTTTTTTTCCCAACCCCCACCATTTTCTAAAAAAAAAGAAATGGTAAAGAAACACTGAATTTGTTGAATGTGTATGGGTGTCGTCATACCCGAGCGGAAACACTGTATTGCGCAATGAATGCCTACGTCTCTGCGGCAGCGGCCGCGCTGCGCCGGTCAAATTTCCACTCTACAGCAGTGCCACAGGATGCCACGTTTCGAGATTAACTAATTTCCATTCTGAAATCAATCGTGCAATTAACTTTCCCTTACGAGCAATCTCAGGGCATGCCATAAAGCCACCTGATTCAACTGCAGAGCCGAGAAGGTTGCAGAATCGAGATGCGTCGCAAACATAATGTAAACAACTGCGCATAATTTTTGCAATTGTGATAAAATGACAAAATGACTTTGGCATCCGAACCAGATGCCAAAGTCTCAGAACTAATTTTTACCGTATTAAAAAGATACAAGCGATTTTCCGAAATTTTTTAATGGCAAAATTGTGGCCAAAGGGAGCCTCCGAATATGCGGAGCTGAACGGCGCCAGTTACCGAGAACGGGTCTCATTTTCCCATTGAAACTTTCAGAAAATCTCCTACGACTATTGAATAAGATGACGGTCATTTCCGAAACTTCGGCATCTGCTTCCAACTGCCAGCGTTGCATTTGTGCGGAGGCCGAGCATTCGGCACTGCATTGTTTGTTTCTTTTTCCAGCAAAAAAAACCAAGAAAACTGCATATTTTGGGAGGATCCATTGCAATAGCTTTGTTCTCTGCTGCATCATGGCTGTGCTGGCCTCCAGCACGCGGGAAATTGACCGCTAAGGGTGTATCGACTGGGAGGTGTCGACGCGATGCGCTCCCCTACCTGCGACGGAGAGGGCATGCTGAAGCGCGTGCTGAAGACCGGCTGGACGGCCGCGTAGGCAGCCGCGTGGGCGGCCGTGTGGGCAGCGTACAGGTGGTCCTCAATGTACACCGGCAGCCGGGGGCTTTCAGCCTCCGCCGCCTCCGCCTTTACCACCTGAAAGCATCAAGATCGACGTCAAACGGCCGTGAAGGCCGGAGCTACAAACGTCAACCTTAAGAAGTATTTTAAAAACGAACAACTAAATGCAAAAAGAGGAAGTATGCGGGCAAGTGGGTCGGGAGACGTATAATTTAAATGGCGAGGCTCCAGTCAGGGGCAGAATGAGAGTGGCGGGGCGCGGGTTTCAAACGCCAGGCTTTCGCCAAGCGCGTGCGCTCGAGGCGTTGAAGGGGACAACCGAACCTCCTCTCTGCCTTCATCACCTCTCGAGTGACTACAGGAAAAAATTAAAATATCGGACGATGCAACAGAATCTAAACTCGGACTTCGTGTCGTGTCGTCCGTAATTTTGGTCCTCTTAGTCTCCGAGTTTAGATTACAACGAAACTATGTTTTCATCCTCCCAATACGGTTGCTTTAGGGATGCATCTGGTTACAGGTACGGCTCACAAAGAGTGACCGAGCTGTCCCGCTCCGATGCATCATCCTCCAAATACGGTTACGTCTTTAGGGAAGCATCTTTGTTACAGGTTCGGTGGCTCACAAAAAGTGACAGAGCGCCGTTCCAATTACTTTCAGAGATGCGTCGCGAGGTCGAGTTCGAACGGCCATTAGCAGCTCGGTTTCTGACGCGGAAGAGGCCTACCAGCGCAGTTCCGTCTCGATTCAGAGCTCCGCTCGCAAGAAAGCCCGAAACGGTGGTGGCACGGGGCGCTGACACCGGGACTCAATCAACATGAATCGGTACGTACCCGTCCGGTTCAACGTCCTGTTTGAAAAGTCACTGTAATCGATTTAAGATCAAAACTTGCCCCAAAGATGTGGTCACCGACTGGATAAGAAAATGGCAGGGAAGACATTCGGTCATACTGCATCCGGCGCAAGCTTTTGGCAACCAACCTTTGGCAACAAACGCTTGGGTGTCTCGTGAACTTTGAGCATGCATGTGCAGCAAAGCACAGTGGAAGGCAACGAGCATGCGCAGGAGGCCAGGCGTTCGAAAGAGACGCCCTGTCCTCACTTCGTGGTGTGACTGTAGTTTCATCGAAACTTGGGAGGTGTTCAGTTACAGGAAATGTAATAAATTACAGAAGCTGAAGCGCTTTTCAGCAGCGACTTGACAGTTCTGCCAACCGGCCGCAGTGTTACCATAGCTGTATCACTGAAGACAGAACTAGGGGGGGGGGGGGGGGGGGCGGGGGGGGGCAGAGTTACCTGTGGGATGTCCTTCATGGCGGCTCCTTTTAGCTGGGGGGGGCTCGGGGCTGACGAGAGCATTGGCGCCCCCGGACGCAGCTGCACGGACGTGCGACGCTTGCTGGCAAACCCGAAGAACCGTCGGAACCTCTCTGCAAACCCAAGAAAACGCACTCCGAGACGTTGGCACATGCCCATCGCACGTAAGTACAGCAAGCTGTGCAAAGAAGAATGCTGGTTCCCCACTTTGCAAATTTGAGCTGTGCATCGGTGAAAGCTCCACGCTCTTCTCCGGAATCTACCACTAGCGGTTGGGTTGCCGGAGTAAAAAATTGGAAGCAAAAATCTAGCCTTTGGACGGAGTTCATTTGCTCAATTGACCAGTTTTTATGAAGACTTGTAGAAGCTGTTGAAGAGGAAGGTGAACCCATGCCAGTTGGCGAGTCTGCGTCCATCAAAATAATACTGATCTATCGATATATTATTTTTTACACACAAAGTGCATCTGTTATCCGCCACATCTGTCCGATTTATCTACTTAATAACCAGCTTCGATGAAAGGGCGATGTGAATGCGGGCGTCTGCTTCTGTGGTCATGTCTACTCATCGCTACTTGTGATCTATGAGAGTATCCACAGGCACTAAACATCAAGTTACAACCCTCCCAGAGTTTGCCACAAAATGGTGCACGCATAGCCGAATAAACACTCACGTTGGCTCACGGATGTGCCTGCCCGCGTCGGCTTGGCCAAATTGGCCGAAGCTTTGGCCGTGGCTTTGGCTGCCGCAGGAGGCTCCTCCTTGGCGGTGTGCTTGAAGACGGTGGGGACGGCATTCCAGACGAGACGATTGCGGTATCTGCTGCTGAAACAGCCCTTGCGGAAGTGGGCCGAACAGAGGTAGTAGCTGGAAAACAGCTTCTCCGCCGGCTTGCCCTCCAAGTCCGCACGACCACAGTTGGCCACCCATTTTTTACACCTGGGACAGAAAAGAGGGAAACGGAAACCGTAAACCAAGCAACCTTGACAGTGCAGACTACTTTTTTCTTTTCTTTTTTTTTCTTAAACTCAGAATGTTTTTTTGCGAAGTATAAAGACACTGCGGCCTGATCCAATCTCCCGAGTGATGAAGAAGAATGACACAAGGACCGAAACATGTGTAAACAAGCAATAAACTATTTCTAAACTCTGTCTCACCGTAACTTGGCAAAAGGCGAAGACTACGGTCCTAATGAGTCAATCAGCATGTCGGAAGGAGACACGAGACTGGGAGAGAGAGAAAAGCAGCTTTCGTACGAATTTTGAGTAACGGGCTAATCTTTGGGATGTGGGGGCCAGATAGCACGCCACTGAAAAATCGAGGGCTAACGTGGGGACGGTGTGAGGGAGGAGGGGAGGAATTATGTTTTAGAAAAGAAGAAAAGATAAAGCAGTGTATTTTACGTTACAAAGTAGCCGAGTCTCTCAGCGGCACATTTGAGATTTCCTAGAAAGGGATCTCGTGTCCTTAGCTGCTTTTCGTAAACTCGCCATTTTAGCGGTGACCATGTTTAGCTTCGATTTCTTTGCGCGACCACTTTGGGCCCATTCCTGTGATAACGAGGTTTAAAATGACATAGTGCCACTAACATACTTTCACTGTTCAATAGAACAAGAGACCAAGCAGATTGTTGTTGCCGTGTCGCTCAGTTCTCTGAGAAATTAAACAAGTTACATATCTAAAGCAAGAAAAGAACTCTTCATACAATTTTTATTTTTGCTTGTGCTTGTGCTTGTGGCATAGCAGTGGGATTGTTGTGCAGGTAAGTGACCTGAGGGAGGGCTAAAAAGCAAAAATTAAGATAAAACAGTGTAAAAAAAATGGAAAAGAGAAAAATATGTGAGCATGTTACAAGAGCAGAGCTACATTTCAAGCTTAAACAAACCGATAACATGATGATAATTGTGTGCTATGTTTGTACAGCCGGAAGCTAGACAGCCCTCATATAGAGCACGAACGCAAGAACGAGGGTTCGCAGCCGCTAGGGGGCCGCGTCATAGCGAGTGGCAGGCCGCACGTGGCCTGCGTGTTTGAGGCCCCTGCTCTAGGGGTAGAAAAACAACTTCTGGAATGCACAAAAAAGGATTGGGGTAGGAGGGGAGTTCCTCCTTCCTCTCTTTTCCAACTGCTTGGGTTATGCTCTCACCCTGCACGTTTGGAAGGGGCAGTCACATGCTTTGCCTTCATCACTCCGAGTTCCCTTTTTGCCAAGTTACGGTGTGACGAAGTATATAGTTTGCCCAAAAGTTTTGTTCTGCCACCAAACTTTTCTTCTCTTTATCACGGGTTAGGAGGTGTGTCGGTTGAAAAGTGCAGAGACGATACAGCCAGCATTGCATTTACGCAGCGTGAGGTACGCGATTAACCACGGCATAACAATTGCAATGGCACATCACTTCAGGAGTCTCCTGTTCACACGAAAAAAAAAAAAAAAAACACCAGAAAAGCCATTGAAACAACTTGCGAAATGCAGAGTTCTGTTGGACTCACTGATTTATAAATTGAGTATATGTTCACGCTTATAGTCCTCACACATCATGCAGTTGGAAGATGGCTCATCAATGCCAACCAACTAGGGCTGATGCATGTGGATGATGATATAGACCCCTTTCGAAATACTGCCCTCTGTTGGCAGCTGTGGAATCCCTGCACAATGGCGGACTAAAGCCGCAACGTCACGGCACACTTTATGCGTTTGGTTGAAGCAGAAGAAAAAAGAGACCCACAGAAAAAGGCGATGAGCGAAGTGACGTTGCACTTTCGACGCTGTTTGATTGGCTCGTCGACTCCTAGCACTGACTGCGCTCTGACGTTCGATATCTTATGGAATGACTTGCACGTGTCACGATGTGTGTTGTTCCGCCATTGTGTAGGGGTTCCGACCTTCTAATAATCGGCACGGGAATTTCGAAAGGGGTCTATAATCTTATGCCACACCCTAGAAGATATTCACAAGAAGGAATAAGAAGTGTTGTGGCCTATGGGTTGTATTAATTGAATAGAGTGAAGCTCGCGGAATACATACTAGCGTGTACCAAAAGAATTGGAGCGAGCATTCGACGCCAAGTCAACTTGTTTGATCAAACAGGCTGTTCAACGGTTTGTGCAGAGCACACATAAAACCTAAATCAACCAACTCGGTCTATTTTCGACACACTTCAGCGCCAGGAAGCTGCACTGTCAAACAAATCGATGAAGTAGCCTTTAAAACTTCATTAAAGTCGAAAGACGCTATCTCCCCGGCTAACGTCGTTGATAAAACCGAGATCAAACAAAAACTAAAAAAGGAAAGCTTCAAAAGATTATGAATTGCTAAAAACTAAAAGCGCTTTCTGCGAAACTTGCGGTTCACAGATGGTTCGATGTTTAACGGGAAAGAGCTGCTGTAGAGACGCGCAAAAGTTAAAAACGGAACCATCTGCAAATGGCGCAAACGCGTACGCAGAGTTCAGTTTCGGTACGCCGCACCGAGTTCTCGGCTGTTTACGAGCTGGAAAAGGAAATCCATCCGGAAGATAGCAGTGCGCGTTCCGGCATGGATCCTGCCGAAAACTCAATCACAAAGGACGACAGACGACATCTGCGTAGCCGTAAAAGTTTGTTTCGAGAGATACTCGCAGCCAATAGTCGCATGGGGCCGAAAATGAAACCGTAATCGACTAGCCTTGAAAAGGCGCGAATTAGGCCTAGCGAAGACAAAACCAGAACCTAGCGCTGCGTTGCCAGTTTCTGGCCGCAAAGACGCGCCGCAGCCGCTCGACCGAAGAGAGAAATGCTGACGCTATAAAGAAAAGACGGCGACGGTTTTTTTACGTCCTTTGTTTGGGCCCGATTTGTTCGCGAAGTGATTTCAGACTCTTTTTTTCTCTTGAACCTCACCTTTCTTCGTCTTTGGGGAATCGGAAAAAGCACACGCCGTCGGTGTTGTCCGAGCTGTTTGCGCAAGTCGGGGCGCAGCAGCGGCTCACTGCCTTCGGAACAGTCTTGGCTGGAGTTAGTTTGGTCATTATGACCGACTGATTCACATGGTAATTCCGCAGATCACGTCAAATCTTAGCAATTTCTATTCACTCCACGCGAATTTCGAAACGAGAGTCGGTCGCACAAGGATTGATGCGGCTGTTTGACACCAGAGGCGGGGCGGGCGCGCGGGCGTTTCGCGATGCGTACTGCGTTGCGAATGCCGAATGAAACCTAGCGCAACACACACGGAGCCACAGAGCACACCAAATATAATAAATGTTCGAGAGAAAAAAAAAAATAGCCGAGATGAACAATGAGTTTTATATTAAAGCTAAGTAAAAATATCGTTAGGAAGGCACTAAATTAAAGTATCCTACTTTATGAAACGTTCAACTTTCGTTTTCGTCTTCTGTGTGTTTCTGTTGTTCATAATTCAAAGATGTCTTGGAAAGCTTTAAAAAATATACAGGGTGTCACAAAGTCACAAACAAAAATTTACACGGTCGTTTTTACCGCAAAAAGAAACTAGGCATCGCCGAAAGCTCATTCTCCGCCCAAAGGTAGCGCTAGAGGTCACAACCAGATGCCAAAGTTTCAGCCCGATCCGATAACTTCTAATCAAAAGTTATAACTGCTTTTCTGAAAATTTCAATGGGAAAATGGCGGCCGACGGAGTTTTCGAACACATGGGGCTCTAGGGCACCAGAAACCGAAAACGGGCGAAAATGGGCTCCATTTTCCCATTGAAATTTTCAGAAAATCACTTATAACTTGGGCGGAGAATGAGCGTTCGGCGATGCCTAGTTTATTTTTGCGGTAATAAAGACCGTGTAAATTTTCTTTTGTGACACCCTGTATATATATATCAACGATGAAACTAGTGACTGTTCATTATTTACCAACGTCCTTGTTCTTTACACGATCGTACGCTGCGGAAAGCGGGCCCATCGGGCGCGGGCTCACCGAAAAAAATTTGCAGGGTTTTTTCACCGCAAAAATAAACTCTATCGTCGAACGCTCATTCTCCGCCAAATAAGGTAGCGCTAGAGGTTCGAACCAAATTCCAAAGTTTCAGCCCGAACGGATATATTATTCAAAAGGAAAACGGGGCTCATTCTCGCCAGTTTGCGGTTTCTGGCGCCATGGGCGGCGCGCGCGAACTACAGGAGGTGCTTCTCTAGCTATCATCATCATCGTTTGTGAAGTCACGGGTCTAGTCACGGGTAGGACCACTGATCTCAATGGGTAGGACAGACTTTGAGACTGGGACAAGCTAGAGCACTATATAGCTCCTACGGAGCAGAGTAGCGCAATCCTTTGATCCGCGTGTTTTGCCGACAACATGGCCGACAGAGCAGCTCGGCGCGAGTCACGTGGTACTAAGGGTTCCAGGAGGCGGCCCGCCCTATGGGAGAATACATGGAGATCGACGCAACACGACTAATTAAAAAATTAACGGCGAGTTCACACTTTTCAAAACTAGTCTGTCGTGAATTTGGTAATGCACTAAACACTTTATCAAGGTTTTAATAATATCAGATGCGTGTGCAAAATTTGAGAAGGCAATTTCCAAGGCAATGGCGTTTGAAGCAGACGATTTTTGCACGCAGCGGAGATGGGCTCTTTGGGTTGGCCGGAGCGGGTCACGTGGACGCTGTGACGTTGCCGCGTCGTCTGCTGCATGATGCCGCTGATGCAATTTAAAAAAAAAAAAAAGTACGTCCTTATTTGGCACACAACTCAGCGCAAATTATTCTAAAATGTTCCTTTATTATTTCAAAAACTATTGTCGTTCCGTACATCTCCACAACATTGAAGAAACAACGATTTTCTCACGTTCCCCATGCATTTCTGACCGGAGTTGGAACCTCCGGGCGTTCGCCGCTAGTCGCCGAGAGACGGCGTTCTAGATTGCGCTACTCTGCTCCAGATCAGCGCAGATCTTGGACCCTTCGGCTTGTCAACTCGCTTCCTGCGCTTTTGGGCAACGCGCACGGCGAAGCCTGTTTCACGCGTTGGGTTTATTTGGTGAAGTGATATTTGTAGCAGGACATTTTACCAAAGCTTCAAACCGTGGCACGCGTAGTCGTGTTAACAACCACTCTAACAACCAATTAAGCTTCACCCTTGTTGGTGTTAGACTGGTGGCAGCTGATAAAACTCGTTAGGTTTGACGTCAGAATTGGAAGAGCGCTCCACTGGAAATGGAGAGGTCCCGGGTTCGATCCCCGGACCAGGCGGAGTTTTTCGGTCGCGCACTAGTCACCTAGCTGTGTTTGGAGATTTGCGCTTGTCCCTTGTCCCTCATGTTCCCCTTCTCCAGGGATTATTGTCGTCATTCTTGTCCAGCTCGCTTGCACCTTTGCATTCAATCGCATTATAATCAGATCTCGAGAGCTGTCGGCCATCATTTCCGCATTGAAAATTTCAGAAAATCACTTACAACTTTTGAATAAGATATCGGTTCCGGCTGAAACTTTGGCACCTGGTTCGGACCTCTAGCTACCTTTGAGAGGAGAATGAGAGTTCGGAGATGCGTAGTTTATTTTTGCGGTGAAAAAAAAAAAAAAAAAACTGTAGGCACGAGCTTCCCGCTAGCTGTAGAATACGGCCTGCTAAAAGTCTCTGCTGTCCAGTGTAGGCTAGTTATGTGCACTTGTCCAGTGTCCACTGTGTTTTTACACTTTCTTTACAAGAACCCGAGACAAATAAAAAAAAATATATCTTCTTCCCCCCCCCCCCCCCCCCAACTTCTCGGTAATTTGTTTTATTAGTTTTTATCTTGTTGTATGGTGTGCATTGTAGAACAAACATAATTAAAACCTGAGGCAATAAAATTAACCAAATAAGGAGACACATAAAAAGAGGGTCCCGTTGTTTAACAAAAAGGAATGCGTATCACCAGCTTGTCTAGCTTCTTTGAGCTTTGTGATGTCGCACTTCAACGACAAAGTTTATTTCCGACGTCAGCTGTGTGCGAGATCCGGACAAGCATAAACGATGGAAGCTTGTTGGTAACTGAGTAGATGACTGTGCTCTTACACAGCTGTCTGACAACGAGTACGTACCGTACTGCAAACACGGCAGAACGCCAGCGTTTGGCACGCCACCTTGTTGCCCACCGACTTGTCGTCTCGACTGAAGACGAGGACGCGTTCTTGCGGCTGCCCTCAGATACTAATGACTCTTGTAAGCACCTTGCGCACTTCATGTCCGCCAAGGTCGTGCAGCCGTCGCCGACCGTCGACGCAAACTTATTTTTAAGCGAGGACGCGCTGCATGCAAGAGCTTAGCTCAGCACTTGTCCCGGATGTCGCCTTGGCGGCAAAAATAATGCAGTCCCTTATCCAAAAAAAGAGAAACGCCTCCACCGATATATCAACACCAACATATGCCGAAATAAACTTTATTCTTGGTTTCTGGCCTTAACCAGCATCCATCAAGCGTGTAGTTTACGGCGCCATTCATTCGCCTACGGTTGGTTCTAACGTTTTGATGAAACTCTCTGTCTGTCCTCCTGAAGCTGCGAAAATTCAGAAATTCAGGCATGTCTTGTGCGTAGGTACGCGAGCAGCACTTGGTTTCGTTTTGGAATAAACTCAATTTAGTTTTTTATTATGAAATGAGATGGCGCCACCATCCTTCACAAAACTCCGGAGATTTTTTTTTTGTTTTTGTTTTTGCAATTTTGTGGGATTTTTTTTTTTTTATTTGTTTGAAGGATTTGGCGTATATCATCACGGGAGGGTTGCGGGCACAGGGGTTGCAAAGGTTGTATAATTTCACACCTCAAGTCCAGACGCAGCCGATGCTACAAGCGCGAGAATTTGGCCTTGAACAGTGCTTGCACTGCACGAGCGAGCAGGGGTTTCCCCAGGAATTGAAATCAGGGGGGGTGTCTAAATTTTTTTTTTGGCGGGGGGGGTTAAAGGGGGGGGGGGGGGGCATTGCCAATATAGGAGTCGTTGTGAATTAAGGGGGTGCCTTCGGAAAAACGAGGGGGGTTACCCCCCGGGTCTGGGGAAATCCCTGCGAGCGAGCGTGATTTTCAAGCACGCTAAAAGCCAGGAGCTCGCTCCGTGCAGTCTCGGCCCTCGGGTGCGGCCCGGACAGTCGTTTGGTTTCGTTTCCTCTGCTCGAGTAGTGCTCCAACCAATGATTTGTTTACAAGTGCCGCAGATATTTATAGCCCCCTCGTTAACTAATGCTCCTTCGTTAAATAAACACTGGAAGCCCGATAGGCGATGACAGGAGACAACAACATAGTCGCTAATAAAAAAAAAATGAAAAGTTTGTTGCTTTCTATATTATATTACAGCATTTGCTTCCTCTCCCTTCTCATGCTCTCTCTTTCGGTGTTTTCTTTCTTTTTTTTTTTTTTTCTAGTTGTAATAAATTTTGGATATACGTAATACTTTTACGTGAAAAATACTGTCATTGAAGAAATATATCGGGCAAGTTGGCAAATAATCATGTATTTTTCTCTCGAGAAATTTTGCCACCCCGGTCGTTGTGTGGTAACTGAATAAGAAAACCGTGTGCGTGCGTCTGTGCGTGCGCGCGCGAAAAGTATGATTGGTTTCAGTTTTTTTTTTTTTTTTTTTTTAGTCGTTCTTACATTTTAGCAGACTCCTGGAATTATCGATACGAATTTTATTTGGCAGTTTCCAATAATTACCCGTGAAAAGTTTCATTTATTTATTCGTTTAATGATCGGGGAAAATTAGACAAAATTAACCGATGAAATCTCGGTGGCTACTCTACGGAAAAAATGAAAGAAAATGGTAGCACGAAAAGGAGAAATTATAAGAATAAATACAAAGCGCCAAACTGCAAAGCATGCGTAATTATGCGTAAAGAATATTAGTTAGCACACGGGCAACTTTTCTTTTTTTGTCTTAATAATTTTTCTCATAATGTTTTTTTTTTTTTTTTAAGTTTTGTTTAATTTTTGTGTCGTGCATTCGTTTCTTCGTTTCATCCACTGTTTCTTCGTGAGACGCGTGGGGAAGCTGCACGAGCACATCACGCGAGATATTTTAGGTCGCCGATCTCACGCAACGTAAAAAGAGCAACAACAACAACAACAAAAAAGATGATTTGTAGAAGGAAGGAGAGACTTCTGTTACGGAGAGGAGAGAGGAGATGAGAGGGGCTTGATGACCCTCGTTCGGGCAAAGCGTTTATTTTCGGCTTTTCCAGGGTTTTCGTCACTTGCTCGCGTCGTGGTGTTCCGCCCTCCCCCCCCGGGCTCTGGTGTACTCGCGTAACGTGGCAAACGGCGAAGGCTACGGTCCCAGTCAGCCAATCAGCACGTCGGAGGGAGACACGTGACAAGTTGCGCGCAGCGTTGTCGAAGCCACAGGCGGGAGAGGGGGGAAAACCGCTTATGTACGAATATCGGGTGACCGGCTAATCTTCTCGGAAAACAAAAGCGACGTCTGGGACACACAAAAAGCGTTTGCTCTTTGCTAAGTTACGCTGAAACAAAGGATGATTCCAACTTTTTATCGAACTCGGGGTTCAGCTAGTGCGACGAACCTGTGAGCTTTTGACAAAGGTCGACGAAGTTCGACTTTTCACCAGTGCGACTTTTATTTAATTTATTTAGAGTAGTCTACTGCAAAGGGGTTTAAAAAAAAAAAAAAAAACAAGAACAACACAATTAGTAGTATACATAAAAAGATACACGGCTATTAGAGAGTCATTCTCCACGGACAGCGCAAACAACAACGTTTCTAATCCCTCACGGTTTCTGACGAAAACTGAAGTTTCTCAAATCAGAAATGACTCTTTCTACCTGACTTTGCATTTTATTTTATCGCCTCTCCCCTCCTTCCTCTCTTCCTAGTCAGTTTCCATTTCCTCGATTGTCCCGCCTTTAATCGGTTGCTCGCTTTCGGGGTTCCTCTATGTCCATTGCTAGTTGAAGGACGTGGCTGTGAATTGTCTTTGTCCCACATGTTTATTCTTTCGTTGATCTTGACCCGCCCCAACCCGCTCTTCGTCCATCAACGCAGAGCGGAAGTTCGTCTGCTTTTTTGCCGCGGGTTGCGGTGACATCATAACGCCGAGCTCTGATTGGCTCTGATTGAAGGATAGTGGGTAGACCTCGAAGCAAGCCACCTTGAGGTCTGCCCACTATCCTTCAATCGGAGCCAATCAGAGCTCGGCGTCTTTCTGACGTCACCGCAACCCCCCAGCAAACTCGCGACACAAGCGTCGTCGTCATCATCATCATCAGCTCTTCCGGAGGAGGTCCCGAGAACTCGTCACCGGAAATAGCATTCCGTTCAGCTCTCGCGGTTCGGCTCTTTCTGTTTGGGCCTGATGATGCACGCGAAGCTGGTTCCGCGCAGCTTTTTTGGCACGGCCGCGGTACGCTCAAACGGGCCGATGTCGTTGAACGAGCGGCGCAACACGCTTATTGCCTTTTTATGCTGGTTGTTTGTTTCGTCCCTTACTATTATTTTTTTCCTTCTTGCTATTATTATTATAGCGAGTCTGCTCGGGACTTTCAGCAAGCCTGTCGTAACTCGTGATGTCCCTCTTCCCGTGGAAATGGAAAGTAACTGGCGGATGATATTAATTTTTCGAGAGCATTACGTGAGGGGAAAACCCAAAAAGTCAACAATATAGGAAAACGAAACTAACGAGAGAAAAAAGGGGTCGTTTCCGCGACGATGTGGCAAAAGCACAAGACACGATGTACTTTCTTTAGAAGTAAAGAATAAAACTTACTTTGGGTGTCCAGCGTCGTTCTTGGGGCCTTCTTGTTCTCTAAGCCAAACCTCGCCCTTTGTTAAACAAAAATCAATTCAATATATCCCAGGTAGCACAAAACATTATAATAACATTAATTTTTTGTTGTGTAAGTTTAAATAACGTTTTGTGTTAGGTGTAAATGTTACAGCAACGTTCAAATAGAACACACAACGTTTTAGGTATGTTCTCAATGTTAGTGTAACGTTCCAATTAAACATACAACGATATTGTTGTGTACAAAACGTTTTAACAACATTCAATACATAACTGTAAAGCAATGTTATGAGCACTAACATTAAAGTAACATTTAGTAACATTATGCTCCTAACATTATTTTGAAGTTTACAATGAAACATAGTAACAGTGAATGCAGAACCATGAAATAGTGTTGCAGGGAGTAACATCAAAATAACATTTTAACATATATTTCCAATGTTATTTTGAAGTTTGCAAGGAAACATAACAGTCAATGCAAAATATTAAATAAATGATATAAATAGTAACACTGAAATAATGTATTGGTTTGATCACATATCTGTTTTTCAAACTTTGAATAATTGTTCCAAATACGAACATTTAAGAAATTATTTGACAATATTGTGTTTTTAACATTGTTTTGAAGTTTACGATGAAACGCCACGTACAGTAACAATTTATTGGTATAACGTTTTGAAAAGGAGTATAACATTTTTGCAAACATTGCAAGAAAATGTAGTACACTATTTTAGTTTCAGATTTTATTGAAATGTAGCGTGAAGGTACAAAAAATGGCAAGGAAAATGAAAATATATGCTATGCTACTTTTTTGGATTTCATGTCTTTTGCCCTATAAAGATGGAAGCGTTTCGATTAAGCTTTTCTGTAGCAGCTGCTAACTCCAAAAAACGGAAAATCTTGGAAACCTAAATGTAAAATGTGATCCATAGAAAGACGACCATAAATAGAATGTACTTGTTTAGCTTGTTTTTTATTCACATGAATACATTCACTTCCCTCTACCAGGAAGGTCTGAGGGGAGAGGTGGTGGTTATGTCAACTATGGAGCTTGTGGATAAGTAAAGCAATGGATGTGTATCACGACAGCCCTTTCGTCCCTTCTTCATAAACGTCAGTCTCTCGGCTTGCCAGCTTGACCCTTCTAAGGCGTTCACTATATTTCCTTGGCCCTCTTAAAGTGACCTGCATCACGCTACGATTTACTACAGAGACGCCCGAAGGTGGTGGATTAATTATCTGAAAGTATAGAAACATGAAATAAAACAAAAAGGTTTTCTCTTTCTTCTTATAAAGAAATTTCCGTCATGCTTTTTTTTTTTTTTTAATGATCAAAAATGATTCTGGGCATATCTGGTGTTTATTACGACTAAATAACGTGTGGAATGGGAAGAAAATAAAATTGGCCAACATAATATTTGTTTCATTCGGCCAGAATAAACGTCTCAGTGTCCCAAATAATAAAGTATTTTTCTTCCTCCCTTATTCGAATTAAATATATGTATGATATATTTACTGCACTTTGTATGTAGAGAATGTAAATAGGGGTGCTGGTGCCGTGGGAAGGCTGGCATCCATGCAGCTATGTGTAGGAGTGTAGGAGTGAACGGGAAGGGAAGTGTTTTGTAAGGTGATGCTGGCGATGCGAAGTAGCCGGTTGACGATCGCTTTGTGATGGGTGCAGAGGACGGCGAGACGGTTATTTTGACAGAGGTGAAGCGACTTGTCGGCACATGTATGAGCAGGGAACTGTGCGGCTTGCAAGAACGCCGGCAAAATGTATGAGGCTGCGCAGCTGCGCCAGCAAGAAGGGTTGGGAGATGCACTATAACTATGTGAAGTTCGGGGTTAGGGTCAGCCGGAAGACGAGATTTGCGGGGCTTTCCAGGGGCGATCCATTTCCCACCTAGGTCGTCTCCCTCTAGGGGGATTTTCATGCCCTGGCTCAGGGTGGACGCAGAGATATTGGTGAGCTGCGAAGCGGCGGTGTCGGCTGTAGCAATATTCGAGGCAGAAACGGGCGCGCCGCTCGCAGAACGAGACTCGAGCGAGCCGATCTCTCGGCGGATGTGCTGCGGCGGGCCGACGGAGCGAGGCGATGTTTACACCAGGATCACATACAGTTCTCTGGGGTTTGCGGAGCCCGGAGAAGACGTCCGCTCTCGTCGGAGGTTTGCAGCAGTCTCCGGACACTGAAGGTAAAGGCGTTCACATCGAAGAGTTCACCATTGAAGGGGGGCTACTGAGGTTTTAAGAGCCACTGATCGCAGCAATCGCATTCCAAAGACACCATGTTGTCGTAGATTGTTTGTCACCGGCTACCTCATGTAGGGCTGAGGCCAGGGCTGTAAGGATCCATCGCCGGAAAAGTGGAGGAACCACGGTGGAGGAACAAAGCAGCGACGTGAGGCTTGCCGAGTCGGTTCCTGGTGCCGACGACGTTCGAGCAACGCTTCCAAGAAGACTGGATATTCTTTCCGGCGAGCACACAATACTTAGCCAGCATGCTTGTGGCTGATGCGGATCGCAGGAGGTGGATATCAGGACAACCAACGTACAGCAAATAGGTCGAGCACGGTAAATGGCACAACGGTGGTGGCCGCCGCCATGTTAAAATGAAACGAAGCCAAACCAGCCAAGCTTCAGTTTAGTACACAATGCTCTTCAACACACTTTATTACAAATAATTATATAAATGTTACAACTTTTTTTATCTGAAAGTTTTAATTTAAGTCGACTAAAACAAGCACATTCACGTTGCGTCAAATAAACTTGGTCGGAACTCGGAACCAACGGGCATCGCCGCATCGCCATCGCCATCGTAAAAACGAAGCGAGTTTTAAAACTTTTGGGCGCTTTCACACTTCAGGAAAAAACATCGAAGAACGTTTTGGAAAAAGGAAGTGTCTTAGGTGCAGGCGTGCTCATAGAACCAGCTGTGGATTTGAGTCTAATTGGTGAGTGCTCGCCCACTCGTTTTACTTTTTGAGTCCTTTCTGTTCGGAGCGTTTATGACGTGTTCTTGTCTGTGCAGTCGGCGTGAAAGCGAACGTGTGCGGTTCCTTGTCGCACACGTGCTTTCCGCATTGAATGACCCTCGATCTTTTGCCAAGGAAGTCCCGGAACCGACCTGTCACTGAGCGAGCAGTCAGATTGCTGGAATTCACCGAGAGGCAAAGGTCCCACCGGAGGCACGGGGGGTCAAGCGAGGCAGTTGGTGAGTGTATCAGGGAGCTTTATCTCGTATTGTGTTGTATTGCATTTTATTGCACAGTGCCGCCCGGTGTGCAGGTATTCAGGGAAAGGCATGCGGCCATACACGTTTTGTGCCCCTGACACCGACCGGGCGGTGGACAAGGCTTGATTTCTGCAAATCGGGTGGCGGCTTGGTACCACCTGGCTAGGCGGTGTGTTTTGCGGAGCCCATGACTGCTAAAGGTAGCCGTTAGCGTGCTGGCGTTTGTATTCGCTTCCACTGTGGGAGGTTGGATTCAAGCTCGAATTTCTTCCTCGGAAACTACTCAAAACATTGCGTGACGCGCGCCTTTAGAAGTAGAGTCTGTATTGATTATGTTGTTTGCGAAGAGTATAAAGGGTTCTTTTTCAATCAATCAATCAATACTTTATTTCCTTTCACAAGAAAGATAGCAGCTGGGACAAAAAGCTGCAACAAGTGCAGCTTGGCGAGGCCCCAGCTCCAAGAATGCAACTAGCATTTGACAACAGTCAAACATGCACTAATGCACAACATACAGGCAAAATAAATATATATACAGGGGCGTACTTTTAGCTCAAAGTACAAAACAAAAAAAAATGACAAAATAAAACAAGACATTATTGTTACTTAGTACAGTTTTCGACTGGGGCACTGACTTTTTATACAAAATCCTGTATATGTTGCGCCACAGGCAGTACTTCATTGTGAAAGTTGGAAGAAAAAACAAAAAAGCGCATTGAGTAGTGACAAACGAAACACAAAAAGCATTGAATACTGTCTGAGGACCTATGTAGCTTCCATGGAATCCAGCAAGGTGACTGCAGCTGTTTCCACATGGCCCCGATCTCCGGCGGCAATGGGTTGCGTCCGTGAACCAAAAAGACTTCCCCAACGCCATCCTCTCAACTGTGCTCGGAACATTTTGTGAAGAGTAAAGCTATACGCACTCTGTACTGCACTTCGGCCGGAAATGGCTATACGCACTATGCGAAACTCGTATAAAACAAATTGTTTTAACGAGTTTTCTAAGCGGTGGCATAGCATAGTGGTAAGGTGTCTGCTTTATACGCAAGTGGACGCGGGTTTGATCCGTGGGGGGGGGCTACTCTTTCCTTTTTTTTTCTTCTCTCTAACATTTTGTTTTGTCAAGGCATTCGGCAATATTTACGACATTTCTCTTTTACGATAAACACTGAAAATAAACGGGAGGCGCTCACTTGATCAAATGACGTTTGAGCGAACGCCCACGTTTCACCGAATGACACTTTAGCGAATAGTCGGACGCCGCGAAGCGGCGTTTTCGGGTGGGCCAAATGGGTTCACATTTTTGTAATGAGCCGACACAGACTGTCGCCGCAAAGCGGCGAAAGCGCACCGCGGCGGATGGGTTAACGCGCGCCACCGTTATTCGCTAAAACGTCAATTCGCTCAAATGTTGCTGTTCGCTAAAATGTCATTCGCTCATGTGATATGGACCCGAAAATAAACGAATGTTGTCGACGAAACTTCGCAGAACTAAATGGTATGGGACTCCCTCTCCGGAGGTGCGATCAGGGACAGCGGGGTTCGGGTTGCCAGCTGGATGCCGTGATGTGGCGTTTACAGGTTAAGTTTTGTAATTAGCAGCCGCACACCTCCCCAGTGATACACGTGCCGTTCGAAAAGGGTGACCCAAGCGGCATGAGCTCTCCGCGTAGTGCATATAGCTTTACTCTTATGTGAATGGAGCGCGCACCAAACTTAACGCTGTACTGTCAATGAACATGGGATATGCTTGCAAGGTGCGTGCAAGTTTTTTTGTGATAATTGCTGTTTCAGCTCGGAAATTTTTGTTACCGAATTTATCTTAATATTGATATTTTGAAGTGTTGACAATGACTCAATTTTATCAGGTAACACACATAGTTGAAGGCTGATTTCTACGGCTGGGTGTGGCTAGAAATCGTATAAAAGCTAGTTCTACCGGTTTTCCTGAATCGCAATCTCCTGTGCAATACCAGAGAGCTGTGAACCTATGTTGACTGTCACAATGCGACTAGATTCTTCTTATTTTTAAAATTAGTACATAATGTAGATGGAAAAAAAACTTAAATTTCTGTCTTCAATTTCTGTTGCTGAAAGTTAAAACATGCTTGTGCATCGATTTTGAATCGTTGAAGCACTGATTTACTCGCTCCGGCAATCGGCCCATCTCGACTTTGCTCTTTTCAGTTCTCGACAAAAGACACACTTGTCAGCACGGGATCCTCAAATGAAACGTTTATAAACACCGATGCATGAGCATGTTTCATCGTTTATAAACATTGATGCATGAGCATGTTTCAACTTTCAGCAACAGAAATTGAAGGTTTCTTTCCAGCTACATTATGTACTAATTTTGAAAATGAGAAGAATCTAGTCGCGTTGTGGCGGTCTGCATAGGTTCACGGCTCTCTGTTTTCGCGCAGGAGATTGCGATACAGGCAAACCGATAGAACTATCTTTTCGACAATTTCCAGCCACACCCAGCGGCAGAAATCAGCCTTCAACCAAGTGCTGTAGATAATAAAATCGAGTCATTGTCACCACTTCAGAATATTGATATTAAAATAAATTCAGTTCCAAAAAGTTACAAGCTTATGTAGCAATTATTAGGAGAAAACTTGCACGCACCTTGCGAGCATACCCCATGTTCATTGACGGTACAGCGTCAAGTGCGTTACGCACTCCATTCACAAAATGCTCTGAGCACAGTTGAGAGGATGGCATTGGGGAAAAGTCTTCGATTTAGGGATGCAAGCCACTGCCGCCGGAAACTGGGGTCATGCGGAAAGCGATGGAGCTCAAAGACATTGCAGCCGCACTCACCTTGCCGGATTCTGTACAAGCTACATGGGTACTCAAACAGTATTCTACGCTTTCTGTCGTTATTCGTGCACCTTAACTGTGCAACGGTGTCCCGATGACCGGGGGACTGTCGCCATCCAAGCCCGTGCTTCTAATTAAGTTTGGGAGTTTAAAACAGAGAAGAAAACGCGAATGAAGTTTGGGCAATGCCTACACCCAACACTGGCAAAGCCTCCCATCCGGGACTTTATCTCTTTCTAACGCTCCATCCAGCAAGAAAGAAAGCGCCGGTAGCCCTTTCCCCTTTTCTCCCTCGCCCTCTTTCAGTAAAACGGTCTATATAGACATTTTCTGTGTACTGTCGTCCCCAGTCACCTAATAGGCCTATCCGGTACGGGCGACGAAAAAAATAATCCAACGTTTCAACCTGCAAATAGTAAAAAAATAAAGGGGAGGCAAAACGAGAAAGTGTGACGGTTACGTTTATATCCTAAATGCCTTCTATTGGCATGGCAAAGGCAAAACAATGTTTTCGCCCATACTGGAAGTGACGTCAATTCAAGATGGCCGCGCACTTGCAGAAAAGGTCTGTATGGCTCTGCTCTGTGGAAAAGCAACACCAGCGGAAGCAAGCTTTACGGGTGTTGCTTCTCCGCAGTGCACCAGTGCTCGGAAAAAAGTGCGCTCAACGGTGCCGCGAGAACAAAAAGTATGAATTACACGAAAACGCTCTTCGAGTGAAGCGGCTTATGAATACATTGAAAAAGTAGCGGGACAACCCAAGTTTTGAAAATTGTTTGACTTAACCAGAAGTATTAAATATCCGAGTTTGAATTATCGCGAGCCTACTGTATATACAAAGGGAGATCTGGCTCAGTTTAATGTGCTTAATATCACTGAACAGTTGTGCAATTCTAATTTGCTAGTTTTATTTCTTAAGCACTTGTTGTATGGGGTATTCATATCAATGCAAATTTTTACGTTGGTTCAATTTATGGAAGGTTTGTTTTATATGTCATGTACAGTAGAAAGCAGGGGAGCTGGGCTAGTTAGTAAGCACGTTGCTCGCTCACTTTAACCATGTATGTCACATACAATTTGTTGTTATTGTGTGTTGATTTCGAATCCTCTTCTGCTCTTTATTTCAAGCTGCACTTGCATTCACTATGAAGATACCGAAGAAGTCTTCAACTGGAGGAAAACTATAAGCACAAGCATGGAGGGGCATCAAGATGGCCACCGCAAGGACAACTATAATGTAAATTTTTTCCAAAGTTAAAGCAAGGCATGCCTTCTTCCAATAAAGGTATTGTGGCAAGTAGGTATGGCTCAGCTTCAAGCCGTCACAATATATACTCTTGTTTGTTCATTCCTAATCACCTGTTCTAGTCACCACTTCTAGTCAGTTTCAAGCTTGTTGCTGTAGTACAGAGCGCGACACTGTTAGCACGAACAGGCGATTGCCGGTTTTTCCAGTTTTTCTCTGTGGAAACCAAGGGATGTCATCCAAGTCGTTATTGCTATGGAAAGAGCTTATTTAGTTCTATAATGTAAGCGATAAAATTTAGTGCTCGCTAATACTATTTAGAAGTAAAATGCGAAAATGCGCCGATATCGTGTTCGCGCTAACAGTGTCGCGATGTGTACATACAGATTTGTTTTAAATTATTGGTGACTCATTTTAACAGTTGAGTCTAGCAGCATCCTTGCTCGTATGTAATATGCTTCTTTTGGTTTAATTTGAAACCACAATAAATCTGTTTTAGTACATGTACCTGACTGATTTCATCTTTGCAAGGGTAGTAAATTGCAATTAATTTTGTCTCAATATGTGCTGTGATGAAAAGGAGCTTGGTAATGATCGTGCATTCTAGCGTTGTTGTTAATAGTGTGCAGTATTGTGCCTTTCACAAACATTCTTTTCCTCAGTTAACGGATATGCTACGATCAAGCTTCTTCAAAAGGTGCATACAGTCAATTCTCTGCAGTTATGTATATAGTGCACTAGATTCCGGTGGTTCATCTTCTGGAAAACATTGCTATGTATGTATGCGAAAAAGGACCTCCTCGAAGACCCAGGACGCAATATTTTGCTGCAAGTCTTAGCTTTTTCAGACCTTGGAAAAGCCATGTCTGTAGCGAAACACTGCCTCTCTTTGGGTTTCAAGGAGGTTCCTTTCCAACACCTTTCTTCCAGCTTTGACTACCTATGGTTTTGTTGGTACGCTGGTTTATAAAACATTAAATTCACATCAAAGAAAATGGTACTGCTACACTAGCAGAATATCCACAAAATGTTAGAAAGAACTTTTCAGTTGACGAAGACAAAAATATTGTAAATCAGACGCAACCACTACCCATGCAGTTACACCTCTGCTGTTGAACGGGGCGAACTTCATGGGTAGCAATTGCATCTGATTACAATACTTTTGTCTTCGTCAACTGAAAAGTTCTTTCTAACATTTTGTGGATATTCTGCTAGTGTAGCAGTACCATTTTCTTTGATGTGAATTTAATGTTTTACAAACGTTGCATAGCGGTTGTAAAAGTGTTTCACGAATGTTAATATAATGTTAGTTTAATGTTTTGCAAACATTAAATTTATGTTGTAGGAACGTTTCCTGTGTGTTAAAATAATGTTTGGAAAAACATTAATCTAACGTACACATAAACATTGTCAAAACATTAAAAAAAAGGACATTAAGGACATTTTTCAAACGTTTGGGCCAAACAAAAAAATAACATTATTATAATGTTTTGGTGCTACCTGGGATGTTTGTTTGTTTGTTTGTTTGTCTTTTTTGCTTCATTGCAGGAAGGGGCCCAATCACGGAAGGTAAGTAGTTCTTCATACATAATAAAGCAATAAAAAAGTCACCCTACTACTTGTTCATAAAAATTATCAATATTTAACGGCAAAAAAAAAAAACGAGAAATCTTGGCATTTAGTTTGAGGAGCGAAAAATGTTGGTATGATCAGCTGGGATCAGTCAAGCGGTTCAAGGGGGGAGTGGGAGGTTCATGCGTAGTGTACTTGCTAATAATAATAATAATAATAATAATAATCCATTTATTTGTTTAACTATTGCTCGGCAAAAAGCGAACGCTAAAGCCCGCTAGAGCCCATCAAAGCAACGGAGCGGAGCACGCATGCTGGTGCTCTCCGTAGGAGGAGAGCGATCCGACGATGCGTCGTCACGTGCCTCCCTCCGCCGCGCTGATTGGCTAGCTCGGGCCATGGCTTTCACCGTTTGCCAAGTCCTGTTTTTTGTTTCTTCTTCTTTTAAGGGGGGAAAGAGTGCAGTTTTAGAAAAACGCTGAAAGATGGCGCTTCCTGTCCACAAAGCTTGAAATCAAGCGTTGGAATGACGTTGCGCCACCTGGTAGGAGCCTCCGGATCCCCATTGACTTAAAACGAAAGAAACACACAAGGGGAAGAAACCCGTTCGGGATTCGTACGGAATCACTGGTTTGAAACCGCAGTCGCACATCGCATAAGTCATTAAAAATAAAAAGAAAGACACTGTGTTGGCTGCAGGCATAAATAAATAAATATATATATATATATATTTATGAAATCACCATGCAGGTTTTAAGGGCCCATTTTTTTTTTTTTTTTTTACGAATAATGTGACAGGGTTGTCGTACGAGGAAGAAACAGGTCTCGCACGGTGTCTGCACACTGTCTTCTTTTTTAAGGCAGGAACGAACAAAAAAAGAAATTGCGGGAATAGGTAGTTGATTGAATCGCCGGCGTCTCATGGACGTCCGTGGGACGTTGTGATCGCCGCGGGAATGAGGAATTCCTGGACCACGCGCCTGAAGTTTGACCCGCACTTGTTTGTTTCTTTGCATTACACCCGATGCGTATGAATAAAGGCCCGTTCACACTCTTGCGACAGAGTTCGACCGAGAGAGACCAGACCGGTTTTTAAGCCTCTTGCGATCTCTTATGGTACATTTATACTCCAACGTAACGTCAACGGGCGTGGAGTAGCGCAGCGCGCACAGATACTGATTGGTCGCAGATATCGAGTTCCTGGTTGCCGGCCAATGAAAGGCGCGCGTTCTGCGCTACGCTGCGTTCACTGCGCTCGACGTCGGAGTATAAACAGCCCTTTAGGACCAGCTGGTCCTAAGAGATCGCAAGAGGCTTAAAAACCGGTCTGGTCTTTCTCGGTCGAACTCGGTCGCAAGAGTGTGAACGGGCCTAATGACAAAAAACAAAATGCATTGAATTTTTTTTTTTTTTTTCATAAAGACGTTTATTGCGACGCAGATTATAGGCGGAACCAGGCGGAACGCAAGCACCACGTGCCATTCGACTTGTTTGTAAACACGGACAAGGCTGCGATGAATCAGCTGTACCCCATTAAAAATATGTATAAAAATAAAAGATTCCCATCTGTATAGTGCCAAATTTTATACCCGAAACAAACGCCGTAAAACGGAACGCCATTCGCAATCCCAAACGACGCTCCGCGTTGTTCCCCGCCCCATCCTATAGCTATCGGGTTTCCCTTCAAGGTCAGGCCGACGACAAGAGTTTGGCGGCGAGACATTTTCGGCCATAAACAAATACAAGAAGAAAAAACGTCCGCCCACTCCGGCTCCGTTGTGTCGCCCGCGGAAGGGGTCACAGGTCGCGGAGAGAGGACGCAGCAGGAATCCGACTGCTATACATGTGTAAGCCGCTTTACCTTGCAACGAAGTGCGTAGCGGCGTCTCGAAGCGTCTCACACAACCAGCCAGACGCTAGTAGCACTATGCGGCGATCGTGACCATTTTGTCCGGGACCATTTTGTCTGGGGCCATTTTGTCCTACACCCAACTCCCGAGATATCGCGTCTCCAGCTCGTTGCTCGCCCTCCCGCGGCGGAAACGGGAAGCGCTCTAGTGAGGGTCCCCCGGTTCTCCTGCTCAGCGGGCACGGCGCAACTGCTCGCGATCATGGCTCGCGAAATGTCATTACCGAATGCAAACAACACTGTTCATCATTGTCCCAAATGTAGTGCTGCAGCCAGTATGGGATTGTACCTTAGTAGAGAGTGCGTTTGCGTTAGAGTTACGTGCTCCACGTTGCGCATGCGCGTCGTCGCCATGCGCGCCAATCCGAGACCGCAATTTTTGGACTCCGCGCACGCCCAGTGTGGAAAACGCAAAGCTAACGCAAACACGCAGCGCTTGCGTTCGCTCGTGTACGCAATACTAAAACTCACTACTGTTTCACCGGCTGCCAATGCCAACGAAATGTGATGCAGTGAGCAGACGTGCAAGCGGGTAGGCGTTCCCTCGAACTGGAAAGGCTGAGATTGGCAAAACGACGGCGCGTAAAAATGAAAGTAACTAAATGCTATGTAAAAATTAATCAAAATTGATAAATAACAACAAAAAGACACGTTTTCTTTTTATTAGGGGGGGGGGGGGGGAGGACATTGGAGGCGACTTTGGGAGTTTTGTCAAAAGTCGCGACTTTGATAGCAGTATATGCTTTCCCTACAATTAATGTAATTTTAGATGAATTTCTCGCATTAGCTAGAATGTTTTAATTGATTTTAGACTATTTTTTTTGTAACGTGGTAATTGAAAATGCTGCAATTTGAACCAGCGATTATAATTAGCACACATTTGATTGTCATACTTGTTCGCGCGTTTGAAATTAGACCATAAGCTACAAATTATCTTAAGGCCACGGTCCCACTGAATGTGGCAGTTTAGGTACTTTTTGGCAGGTCATTACTCATCTCCTTTTAAATACTGTTTTGTGGGATTGATGTCATTCGAAAGGCAATGCAATCCTCTTTCATTTGACATTATGTATGTATTGGTTTATACTGTTCATGCGCATTTGTAGCGTTGCGAATATGATGGCGCGGACCCTCACTTGCTCCGCTGGTTCATGTTTTATGAACGATTCATTAAAGATAACACAGTTCCAATAGAGCAGTTTTGTTAAGATGATGTCGGAGCAGAATGTAACGGTATACTTTTTTGGTATTTGCACTACTTTGTTTTTTTCAGCTCTCCAAATATTGCCCTAAAATTGACATTTTTCAGCAACAATATGTTTTTAATGACAGGCGCTACGGCAATGAAATTAGCTACAGATGTAGTGCTTATAATTGGTAATATGCAGAAAAATATTTAATGTTGTGTAAAATTTTTTTGTTTAGATATTCTATATCAAACGTAGCACTTTTTTGTGCTTCGAGTCATGGTAATTCAAATGCCGCTGAGTAAATAATTAAACTATGGTAAAATCTTTTATAACATTTAGAACTACAATAGTTGCCCAAGAGGTGGACGGTGGCTTTTTTTTATTTTCAAAGTCATTACGCTCCGGGAGCCCTTCAATCTTACCTGTTTTTGACGCACATCTTTTTTGGACATCAAACAGATTTATTGGCATCTAATAACATTTATTTTATGGAATAGATATACATTGCGATGTATTAGATTTTCCCAATGATCTTGCTTTGGTTTCTTGATAGTTGTAGAGCTTAGCTAATTTTAAAAACAATTAAAAACTGTTTGGGTGTTTTGTTGCGCTACCTGGCGGATGGCAGACAAAACTGCTGATTTCTAAGTTCAAAAAATTTTCGAGGGCGGCGTTGGCGTCTGTATCATCATCAATCTCCGTGTCGTTTTACCTTCACATTTAGAAAATATATTTGAAGATTTACTATTGATAAATGAACGGTTTAAGTACTGGGTCAGGTTAATAAATCTAAGACAAATAATTACACAAGCGTAGCGTGATATATAGTGTTCATTATTCGATATAATTTAAATCAATAAACGATAAAGACGAAGAGGGAAAGAATACACCCGAGTTCACTTCATGCCTAGAGTCACTAAATGAGCTGTGCTTAAAGTATCGGCCCTCCGTTCCCCAAAATTGTTTTGGGCGCCGCCATTTTGGGTCTTGTGCAGAGCAAACGCAACTGCCGATCGTCATGATCCAAAAGTGCGACTTCCTCTGCATTAGATGCGGTGCTAGGAAGCTGATACAATATTGCTATGCTCTGTCGCGGGTTGTTTAAACATTCGTGGAGGACGCGGCGTTTCCTGTGATTTTAGATAAAGCTTCAGATAACTGGCAACCATGATTTTAAGCCACAATATGGCCAAGTGTCGTTACTCTGAAGCGTAGCTAATTTACTGGCACTAGCGGGAACAATGAGGAAGAGGCAGGTGTCAAAAGGTAGTGGCTTGTGGAATCCACGGGGCTCGCGTCATGGCCTCTCCAGGTATTACAAGCTTCTTGAACAAGGGCATGAATAGTGTCATTAAATAAGCTATGCTTCAGAGTAGCGACACTTGGCCATATTGTGGCTTAAAATCATGGCTGCCAGTTATTTGAAGCTGTATCTGAAATCCCAAGAAACGCTTTTCCGTCCTGCACTTTAAACAGTTTGCGACAAAGCAAAGTTATATTACACGAGCTTCCCAACACCGAATCTAATGCTGAGGAACTCGCAATTTTGAATCATGACGATCGGCAAATGCGCCTGCCCTGCACAAGCACCAAAATGGCGGCGCCCACAACACTGTCGGGGAAGAGAGTGCGGATACTCTAAGCGCAGCTCATTTATTCGCCTTACTTCCCGCGAACCTTCTTTCTCCTGACTGAAACTGAAACTAAATATGAATAATACACCATTATTATAGCTTATTTAGTTTTAACCACGTACTGATAATGAGAGGAGGAAGCGGCCGGGTAGGAGAAATGCGGGTTTTATGTGCGACTGTTCTAATCAACGTTAGATCTAACCGTCTCAAAAGAGAGAACGCGCGAGCTTGCGCTGGTTAAAAAAAAAAAAAAAAAAAAAAAGGACTGTCCAAAGAAAAGAGGCGGCACGCTGGGTTCTTTGTGAGTGTGCGTCTAATTGCAAATTGTTGTGTGTATGTTTATACAGCCGGAAGTTAGTCTGCCTTAGTGGGCGTGTGTCTCAGGTGTAGATGAGCAATTTAGCCAGTGCGGTACAACCGCAAACCTGGGGTCTTTAACGTGCACCACGCAGTTGTGATACACGACCGCACGCCGGTATGATGCTCTTCCACATCGAAACGGGCAGGGGCGAGGTGGGTTCTGCAGCGCGAGCTTTCGCTTCACGTGCTCCGAGCTGGTGTGCGCCAGGCGTGCGCTAGACATGCACTCGGCCACCGATCGCCCCCCCTTCCCCTTATATAAGTATTTGAAGATCGAAGATGGACGTCGATCGTCTCGAGGTAATGTAACGTAATAATATTATATAAATAATAAACATATTGAAGGATTGAAGGACTCGATTTTTTCAATTCTTGGATTGTAATATGGCGGTAGCCTATTGTACTTACTGTTGATGAAGAGCAATATGAGGTGACGAGGTAATGATTAAATTATGAGGCTCTATAAGGACTACGATATTAGTGGGTGTCGAACCACAACGTACAGCGCCAGACTTGTTTCAAGTATCGTGTACCCAAAGACCTTTCTTCACCCGCAACAGAATATGGTAGAATCAATGAGGATGCTGCTTTACAACTGTACGTGGAACAGGAAAACTGCAATGTGCAGAAGTGCGGCTTATTCGTTAATATGAAGGACGGATTTCTAGCAGCATTCTCGGATTAACTACTTGGAACAAATGGCCTCATTGACGTAAAGTGTCCCCGTTCCAAAAGATTCTTGAAGCCTACTGAAACCGCAAAGGAGTATGAGGCGAAAAATAAGAAAAAGGAGCCTGGCGTGAAAGGTCCAAATCACCACCATAGCCTCTACTACCAAATACAAGGGCAGTTACACAATACACGAAGAGAGTTTTGAGATTTCGTTATATTTACACTCAAGGGCATTGATATCCAACGTCTTCAGAGGGATGACACCTTCTTGTCAACCAACATAGAGCCTTTTCTACTCAAGTTGTACATGGAAGGCCGGTCTTCCGCTGAAATTCCTCACGTAGACGAGTTGTCCGACCGAATAATCTGCCATTACTCCCAATCTGGGAATCTCTCGATCTTCATTCATGGCCATAGTATCATGTGCAATCGAGGGGTGTGGCTCTTCGTCCGCCGAATATTGCTTCGGCGGGTATTTTGCTTGTGGAAGATGAGACCGTCGCGTGCTGCTGGAACAAGAACCTGGAGATTCTTCACTGAACTGCTTCTTCCGTAAGCTTCAAGAGGGCATTTTTCGTTTCGCACACCATCTGTTCTGCTTGCCCGTTAGTTGCAGGATGGTATGGTGCACTAATGTGATGCCTGATGCCGTTTTTTTTTTTTTTTGTTTGTTTGGGGGGGGGGGGGGGGGGGACTTGTTTATTTTATTTGAAGCAAGATTTGGCGCGTTATCAGAGAAAAGTATTTTCGGTAGGCCAAAAGTAGGGAAAAGAGAGCGTAGAACGTCAATGACGCGTTTGTACGTCGTGGCAGGCATCGTGTAAACTTCCAACCACTTAGAGTACGCATCGATCATGACTCTGCAGATGCGGATACGTCTCGCCACCCACAGACTGAATAGTGGATCGTTTTCAGTTACTGTTCATGATGGCGCTAGACTCGAGGGAGCCTTCGACACTTTCCACAAAGTTAGCCCAGGTGCCAGCACTTTTGTCGAAAGTGGTAAGTGTTCGAAACATCGACAACGTCGGTAGCCACGTGCTGTGCTTGACACTGGACGCTTACCATTCGCTGAGAAGAAACTTGCTTGTTCGTCTGCCACGAGTCGTCCGATATCAGGTCATCACCGCTACTCCATCTCCCGACAAAACAGGTCGTCATTGTCCGCATGTCCATAGTTAGCAATCACGTGAACTTATAAATTCCCATACGCTCATAACTTGCCGTCGCCAAACGCCGTTCATTCATAGCGTCTTCATTGCAAATAAACGTCTTCCTATTTATTCTGATGGTTTTCATCATACTCCTCCTAAGCTGTACTTACAACATTATATCGGTACTTCCGAAAATATTGCAACGGCGTTTGTCTTGTGGGAGCTATAATGTAACAACCTTTACAAAATCTTCCGGATCCCATGAAACACAATATTTTGTTATGTCACTTTTCGGTCATCATTATAATGGTGAGGTAAGTACCGTAAATTGCGAAGCAGTTTACTTGACGTCCGCTTCCATTGGTATCTTGGAAGATTGAGTCTACTGAGCGTGCATTCCTGCAGAAGAAGTTTTCATTGAAAGATTATTGACACGTCAATCAACAATTGATTCCTTCTTGGTAAGATTTATTGCGAAAGCCCGTGACAAAGCCATACATTCTCGCATACATGCGTTTGCTGGGCCACGCTATTGAGCCAGCTGAGCACAGCTGGCAGCGGCGCGAGCAAGGCCACGAGGGGAACGTGATGGTGCTCGAGCCATCCCACCGTGAACCAATGTTTCGGCCACCCCACGGGTGTGTGTCGCCATCTATTGGTTGAACTAACGCCTTGTTCAAGATGGCTGCCGTGGGACCGCAGCCTTAAGAGGTCGCAAGAGTGTGAACGGGCCTTCAGCTTACGGAGTGTAGTCGGGGAGTTGTTTGTGTATGGAAGCAGGGAGAAAAGCGAGCGAAACGGCTTAAACAAAATTCAAACACTGGCGCCACTGTTAATATTGGCTCGCACCAACGTTACTACAACCCTTTAGGCTCGCACGCAAGAGAAACTATGTTATGGTATTATGGTTTATGGTGGCCGAAGTCCACTTTCAAGATCAGCGCCAACAAACGCAGCGGCAAATACACGCATAGAGTCGTGTAGAGTCTCTTCACTTCTGCTGTTTGGATGGACGTGCAAAGAGAAGCCAGCAACCATGCGCCACGCTTTGGCCATCCGGGAACTTCGGGAGCTGCATTCGGCTGACGTCTTTTAACAAAATGACAGCATTTGTCGGTAAGTTGCTCAGTTCTCTACGCGGTTTTTTAATTTGTCTCCTCGCAGATTCAGGTTTAACCCAGCCTCTTTTGAAACGTGATTAATTGTTGCAACTTTTCTTTTTAGATGCCGAATGTTCGCAGCTTATGGATTCCCTGACGACGTTCAGTCTACCGGGAACCTCGGCGAAAGACTACGCCGACTTCAAATCAAGGATTGAAACCTTTTTTGACGACTACGGCACTGTATCTTTCACGCAGTTCACCGTATGAAAAGGGACGCTTGTGTTGTTTCGCCATTCCTTTCACTCTACGGGATGTTTCCGAGCGCTAGCGCAATCGGTGCTTTGCGGCGGAGACAAAGTGGTATTTCAAAGTCCTGCTTTTTTCCTTTAGTAGCAACTCTATGTTAAGGAAAAACAGCGCAAGTACTTAATCACCGATCAGGGAAGTTTTAGGGGAATCGGTCTTTGCACACTTGGATCCTTCCGCAACTGATCCTTAGTCATATACGTGTTTTTGGCAGCCAGAACCATTCAGCAAACCCGACTAATATGTGGAACACTATCAAACTCAATAATTATCGTCAGTATCAAACCAAAAAAAAAAAAGATTTTGTTTGTTTAATTTGAGGTTTACGTCCCCAGCTTCACAGGCAAGCCTAAACCTTGACTGTTCACCTCGGTGGTTTCGATGCAAAAGCGCCGGCCTACGGTTCCCCAGGTGACGGGTTCGAATCCCGACCGATATGCCCGCTATCTGACGGATGCTCATTGCGGAGAAGGCACCGTGTAAACTAGATTTCGGTTTGCACGTGTCAAAAGATCCCCAGGTGGTTGAAATCAATCCTCAGTCCTCCGCTGGGGCATGCCAGATGCCCTTCGTCGGTGTGGCCCGTAAAACCCCCAAATTCGACCTTGACTACCCTTTCCGCAGCTGTCGCGCTGGCCATGCAAGCCACCCGAACTCTCGCCTCCACAATGCGCCCGGTTCGGCTGGACATGCGCCAACGAGAGCATGCTCGTTTGCGTCGCCTGCAAGGAATACCTCGACTGTGAGGTGTCCAGTTCCCTGGGACGAAAACTGCGTAAGTCTCGGTTTGCACAACATTCTTTAGGACAACGGTTTTCAGACTTCTCTACCTCGAGGAACCTTTATCCGGCTCCAGTAGCAGCCGAGGAACCCTTTCCGGTCTTGGTAGTGACACCACTGTGCCTGCAACGCCTCTCCGACCGGTGTGTATGCGAGCGCAAGTTTGTCTGCTTCTTGCAGAGGGGAATTCAGGGGCGGATCCAGAACTTCGTTTTTGGGGGGGGCCTTGTAAGGATACTATTCTCTCATTTTTTTTGTGCACCGGGGCGTCCACCCATGTCAAATTGCCCTCTTAGAAGGGGGGAGGAGAGGGGGTCGACCTCGTTTGGGGGGGGGGGGGGGGGGCGGCCGCCCCCGTCGCCCCCCGCCTTGGATTCGCCCCTGGGGAATCGCAATGATGTCAGAACACCAAGCTGTTATTGGCTGATTGAAAAAAATAGTGTGTAGACCTCAAAGCATCTAGCATTGAGATTTACCCACTATCCTTCCAATCAAAGCCAATCAGAGCTCGGCATCATTCTGACGTCACCGCAACTCCTACACAAGGAGCAGATGACTTGCTCCCTGCTTAGCATCCTGTTCTGCCAGTGCATCGAAAGTGGCCCGAAGTGGCAACAAACGACGTTGCAGCAGCGCGGAGAGTCACACCGTTGAACGTCGCGATCCCAACAGTTGGTTGTAGGAGTTGGGAAAAAAGCACGAAAGAAGGCGAGCATCGTCGCCGTCGTTGCAGCGTCCCAACTCCTGGCTGCCAGAACTTTTGGAGACTGTTGGGCCGGAGAGGGACCTGCAGCTAAAGAGGCATATGCCACACACACCGCCAATGCTGTGCCACCGCCAGGATTGCAGCTGGCAGCAGTGTGACTCCTCTATGGCATCGTCAGGTGAAAATAAAAGAAGCACTTTCTGGGGGCGCGGTAGACACGCCGTTTGGAGCCACGTCCCGGGCACAGTGGTGATGCAATGAAGTGGTACAAAATCCTACGGACCTTGTGAACGATAATGCATGTACTAGGGAGTGTTTGGCTTATAATTACGCGTCAGTAGGCTGCTCAGATCTCCTAGTATGCGGAGCGCAAGTTGTCTGCTTCTTTTGCAGAGGCTGTTGTGACATCAAAACGCCAAGCTCCGATTGAAAGGATACTAGGTAGACCTGGGTCTACCCACTATCCTTTCAATCGTAGCTAATCGGAGCTTGGTGTTTTGACGTCACAACAACCTCTGCAAAAGAAGCAGACAAACTTGCGCTCCACATAGCGCTGAAAATGAAAATATGTTTTACATGGGGACAAGGACGTACGAGGTAATCTTGTGGGTTGAGTAGCTTGAGGGGGTACTCTAGGGTACCCCTGCGTTCTAGGAACACTGGTTTAAGAAACCGTGCTTTAGAAAAAACGTCTTCGCAATCAGCGTGCGCATGCATTGGAAGTGCCACCTTTATCATTCCAACAATGCAGTTACGTCGCAGTCTGTGATCGAAAACTCTTTGCAGACAAGGAGTGCCTGTCAAGGCTTGTGTCGTCGCTCGAAGGAGCTCACAAACCCTGCTGTCCCTGGAAAACGGCACCTTGTCCAAGTATGTCTTGTCTATTCGTCCATTCGTAGATGTTATAGAGTGCCACACTCTGCGGATTGAGTGGGAAACATGACTAAGTTTGTTGCTGTGATAGAAGGTACTTGCCTACCTTAAAATACCGAGTAAGTGCCTGCCGAAAATGTGGAGATAATCATGAAAAGTAGAGATAGACACTTGTTAGGTCTGAGAGCACAAAAGCGGAAGGGGCACATGGTAGGGTAGGCCCTTGTTTGATCCAGCGGAACAGTATAGGAGCCATATAGCGAACTTCTAATTAAAGGAAGTGCCCTAGTCTCGTCAAGCCTTTCGTTCCAGCACACTCGCATCAAGCTTCACTCCTTCGCACCGGTGCACGCACGTAAAGCTTTACCGCCTTGCACCGGCCGGCTTTTCGGAGAAACGGCGAATGCGGAGAAACACCTTAGTTAGCTTGGTGGGCTCAGAAGTTTGCTGGGGTGGGCATTTGATATGCCCTTGGCTTGAATTTCGAAGGTTTCAAAAATAGGAGACGGGCACTTATTGCGACCCGGACGCATTTTCAATATTTTACGCTAATGTTCTCTGAGACTTTTAGTTATTTTTTATTCATTGTTATTTTAACGTACTGCCAGCCGTGAGGCCAAAGCAGGTTGGTAGGCATTTTACAAGTACATGCACAGTTGAGTATTAAAAATGTTGAGAAAAACTATGCACGTCTTTGCTGTTTACAGCATCCTTGGATGGGCAGTTTCATTCGTCTATACATTTAACAAAAGAGGGGTTTCTAAAAGAGTCCGCATTGAAGCAATGAGGCGCAACAAATTTGCTTTGTTTCGTTCTTTGCGTTTGCGTTATCCAAGTTTGCATATGAGACATATTTCTGAATATCAATAAAGCAATGACCACATCGATATTTAAGAAATATTTTATTCGAGTCAACCTCGTCCTGGTACTTATGGGCGGAACGTTCGCATCAAACTTCATTAGGGAAACAGTCTGTGTATCGATAGCGATTGAAAACAAATCAGACAGCTTCACTTTGTAGGCATTCTATTTTGTGAATGTTTTGTTGCACGAACAGTTCCCAAAATTTGTCAGAAATGGTGGGGGTTAGATATACCATGGCTCGAGTCGTAAGGGGCACTGATATCTATCCCAACTCCACGGCGTCGCTACAGAGTCTTACACAGTGATGCAGCCAGTTTTGCGGAAAGATGCACTGTCGCAACTCCGAGAGAGGCTGGAGTCCCTGGGCCCCATCTCGTCGACTCTTCCCGTGCTGAACACCGACAAGATTTACAGCTTGGTGAGCCTGTAGCTTTGTGCAATGGCTGCTTGGAGTGTCTCTGCGTCTCTTCATGCGCAAGTTTCATCTCTATAATGACCTCCCTGCAGCTGAGCCCCGAAGACATTCTGAGGATCGGGAAATTGGTCGACAAAGAGCGAGGTGCAGAGACGCAGCAGGCAGATCTACTTCTGGCCATTACCGGGTGGCAGGCGGGGTAAGCTAAAGGTTTTTCTTCGTTAACGGTTTGTGTTGGCTCATTTGCTGTGATGCACAAACCAGCTTGCTTCAAACTTGTAGGAGTGCCATTAAGACCGGTATCACTCGCTCGCATTCTTATAGGATGCGTGCGGACCGCTTGCAGGTCATACCGGAAACCATGCTCATTTTACGTGCTGGTGACTGACACTTTTCTTCGAGCTTTCTGTGGATCCGGTTTGGTGGTAGGAGTGTTGTTGCCTATGTAATGAGTCAGCTTTTCTTGTTCGTACAGCAACCTAAGCCTCTGTTCTCATCTTTCCCTTCAAACTGGGGTAGTCGCACTCGTGGGATTGTAACTCTGTGCTGAGGTGACGGTAAGATAACTCGATAACAGGAAATGGAGCATTTTCCTTCGAATGACTCCAAAATTCCAGCTTCATCTTGAAGACGAGGAACTATCAAACATCTTGCAACTAAGTACGGGGGATAACTTTTTGTCTCTAACTAAATGAAATATATTAATGTACCGGGTGAAACAAGGAGACGGCAGGCTCTTTAAATCGACCGGAAAATTCGGTTTCTTAACCTATCGCGCTACGACTTTGTGCAGCGTTGCCCACAGATGGTGCATTTTTTTTTGTAAAATTTGCAAAGAGCGAACTTACCTGAGGAAAAAGTAAAGAAAGAAAAAGGCTTAGCTCCTATGGAAACCCAGCGACGCCACCGGTCTTCAAAGAGCACGGCGCCGTTTCGCACGGGACACAAGAGATGGCGCAACGAACGCCGCCAACGAACGAGCATACGGCGCCGAGAGCCAGCGTCTTTAGCAGACAATCTTTTCGACTCAAAAGCGGCGCGCGTTCCGCAGGCGGCGACAGTCGCAGAAACAAAAACAGGCGCGGTAACAACAAGCAACTGCAGTTCCTTGTCTGCTAAATACGCCGGCTCTCGGCGTCGTCTGCTCGTTCGTTGGCGGCAGTTGGCGTCGCGACCGCTTGCGCCATCTCTCGTCTCCCGTGCGAAACGGCGCCGTGTTGTTTGAAGACCGGTGGCGTCGCTGTGTTTCCATAGGAGCTAAGCCTTTTTCTTTTTTTACTTTTTCCTCAGGTAAGTTCGTTCTTTGCAAATTTTACAAAAAAAAATACACCATCTGTGGGCAACGCTGCACAAAGTCGTAGCGCGATAGGTTAAGAAACCGAATTTTCCGGTCGACTTAAAGAGACTGCCGTCTCCTTGTTTCACCCTGTACATTCCCCGTAGGAAATCACCACCAGTTTAATTGTCAGGGGCGTGTGTATAATCAACAAATTAAATTATTCTCTGACTTGTGTTTTAGTATACCGTAAAATGCCACGGATACGCCCCCCCCCCCCCCCATTCACTGAAACCGGTT